>CM046861.1:39502006-39980980 GCA_025617745.1 Heliocidaris erythrogramma
CTCTCCCTCTCCGTCTTGTGTCTTCTTCTGCTTCTCGTTTTCCTTCAGCCTTTTCTTCGACTTTTTGTATTTCTTCAATCATAATATACTAAAACTATAAGACATTATCCTTTCATTTCTTTTTTGTTTTGTTTTGTTTTCTTATTGCATTTCCTCCCTATCACTTTAATATGTCAAGTGATGCTTTTTGTCACTTCAATTTTTCCTTGTATTTTGTAATCGTTTGTAATCGAATAAGAAAATGACCAATGTAGTGTGTGTGTCTCTCTCTTTCTATCCCTCTCTCTCTTTCTACCACCTCTCTTTCTTTGTCCCTCTCTCGCGTCTGTACTGTATACATATTTATGCACATAATATTCTTTGAGCACCTGGTGACGAGCTATTCCATTAACCTGCTTTTTATTAATGAGCCTCAATGCTTGGAATCCAGTTTGCACATATTATTTCTTGCTATGTGCGGCAATCCTCCGCAAGCTTTCAGGAGGCGGTTTAAGTGCCCTCGCTAACTCAGATCTTGTTTAAATTTCTTTTAATTTCACAGGGATGATCTTTGATAGATAACTCATCGAATTAGGGGTGCACATTGATGCACAGAAATTGATAAAGGGGTCTATGGAGCCCCCAAACTGATAAAAATATTCTCCGATATGCCACTTTTGAGGAGGCGGCGAATTTCCCAATTATTCGACATGGGGGCGGTTTAAGTGCCCCGCTAACTCAGATCTTCTTTAAATTTCTTTAATTTCACAGGAATGGTCTTTGATAGATAACTCATCGAATTAGGGGTGCACATTGATGCACAGAAAATGATAAAGGGGTCTATGGAGCCCCCAAACTGATAAAAATATTCTCCGATTTGTCACTTTTGAGGAGGCGGAATTTCCCAATTATTCGACATGGGGGCGGTTTAAGTGCCCCCGCTAACTCAGATCTTCTTTAAATTTCTTTTAATTTCACAGGAATGGTCTTTGATAGATAACTCATCGAATTAGGGGTGCACATTGATGCACAGAAAATGATAAAGGGGTCTATGGAGCCCCCAAACTGATAAAAATATTCTCCGATTTTCACTTTTGAGGAGGCGGAATTTCCCAATTATTCGACATGGGGGCGTTTTAAGTGCCCCCGCTAACTCAGATCTTCTTTAAATTTCTTTTAATTTCACAGGAATGGTCTTTGATAGATAACTCATCGAATTAGGGTGCACATTGATGCACAGAAAATGATAAAGGGGTCTATGGAGCCCCCAAACTGATAAAAACATTCTCCGATATGCCACTTTTGAGGAGGCGGAATTTCCCAATTATTCGACATGGGGGCGTTTAAGTGCCCCCGCTAACTCAGATCTTCTTTAAATTTCTTTTAATTTCACAGGAATGGTCTTTGATAGATAACTCATCGAATTAGGGTGCACATTGATGCACAGAAAATGATAAAGGGGTCTATGGAGCCCCCAAACTGATAAAAATATTCTCCGATATGCCACTTTTGAGGAGGCGGAATTTCCCAATTATTCGACATGGGGGCGGTTTAAGTGCCCCCGCTAACTCAGATCTTCTTTAAATTTCTTTTAATTTCACAGGAATGGTCTTTGATAGATAACTCATGGAATTAGGGGTGCACATTGATGCACAGAAAATGATAAAGGGGTCTATGGAGCCCCCAAACTGATAAAAATATTCTCCGATTTGTCACTTTTGAGGAGGCGGAATTTCCCAATTATTCGACATGGGGCGGTTTAAGTGCCCCCGCTAACTCAGATCTTCTTTAAATTTCTTTTAATTTCACAGGAATGGTCTTTGATAGATAACTCATCGAATTAGGGGTGCACATTGATGCACAGAAAATGATAAAGGGGTCTATGGAGCCCCCAAACTGATAAAAACATTCTCCGATATGCCACTTTTGAGGAGGCGGAATTTCCCAATTAATCGACATGGGGGCGGTTTAAGTGCCCCCGCTAACTCAGATCTTCTTTAAATTTCTTTTAATTTCACAGGAATGGTCTTTGATAGATAACTCATCGAATTAGGGGTGCACATTGATGCACAGAAAATGATAAAGGGGTCTATGGAGCCCCAAACTGATAAAATATTCTCCGATATGCCACTTTTGAGGAGGCGGAATTTCCCAATTATTCGACATGGGGGCGGTTTAAGTGCCCCCGCTAACTCAGATCTTCTTTAAATTTCTTTTAATTTCACAGGAATGGTCTTTGATAGATAACTCATCGAATTAGGGGTGCACATTGATGCACAGAAAATGATAAAGGGGTCTATGGAGCCCCCAAACTGATAAAAATATTCTCCGATATGCCACTTTTGAGGAGGCGGAATTTCCCAATTATTCGACATGGGGGCGGTTTAAGTGCCCCCGCTAACTCAGATCTTCTTTAAATTTCTTTTAATTTCACAGGAATGGTCTTTGATAGATAACTCATCGAATTAGGGGTGCACATTGATGCACAGAAAATGATAAAGGGGTCTATGGAGCCCCCAAACTGATAAAAATATTCTCCGATTTGTCACTTTTGAGGAGGCGGAATTTCCCAATTATTCGACATGGGGGCGGTTTAAGTGCCCCCGCTAACTCAGATCTTCTTTAAATTTCTTTTAATTTCACAGGAATGGTCTTTGATAGATAACTCATCGAATTAGGGGTGCACATTGATGCACAGAAAATGATAAAGGGGTCTATGGAGCCCCCAAACCGATAAAAATATTCTCCGATTTGTCACTTTTGAGGAGGCGGAATTTCCCAATTATTCGACATGGGGGCGGTTTAAGTGCCCCCGCTAACTCAGATCTTCTTTAAATTTCTTTTAATTTCACAGGAATGGTCTTTGATAGATAACTCATCGAATTAAGGGTGCACATTGATGCACAGAAAATGATAAAGGGGTCTATGGAGCCCCCAAACTGATAAAAACATTCTCCGATATGCCACTTTTGAGGAGGCGGAATTTCCCAATTATTCGACATGGGGGCGGTTTAAGTGCCCCCGCTAACTCAGATCTTCTTTAAATTTCTTTTAATTTCACAGGAATGGTCTTTGATAGATAACTCATCGAATTAGGGGTGCACATTGATGCACAGAAAATGATAAAGGGGTCTATGGAGCCCCCAAACTGATAAAAATATTCTCCGATATGCCACTTTTGAGGAGGCGGAATTTCCCAATTATTCGACATGGGGGCGGTTTAAGTGCCCCCGCTAACTCAGATCTTCTTTAAATTTCTTTTAATTTCACAGGAATGGTCTTTGATAGATAACTCATCGAATTAGGGGTGCACATTGATGCACAGAAAATGATAAAGGGGTCTATGGAGCCCCCAAACTGATAAAAATTCTCCCGATATGCCACTTTTGAGGAGGCGGAATTTCCCAATTATTCGACATGGGGGCGGTTTAAGTGCCCCCGCTAACTCAGATCTTCTTTAAATTTCTTTTAATTTCACAGGAATGGTCTTTGATAGATAACTCATCGAATTAGGGGTGCACATTGATGCACAGAAAATGATAAAGGGGTCTATGGAGCCCCCAAACTGATAAAAATATTCTCCGATTTGTCACTTTTGAGGAGGCGGAATTTCCCAATTATTCGACATGGGGGCGGTTTAAGTGCCCCCGCTAACTCAGATCTTCTTTAAATTTCTTTTAATTTCACAGGAATGGTCTTTGATAGATAACTCATCGAATTAGGGGTGCACATTGATGCACAGAAAATGATAAAGGGGTCTATGGAGCCCCCAAACCGATAAAAATATTCTCCGATTTGTCACTTTTGAGGAGGCGGAATTTGAATTCCCAATTATTCGACATGGGGGCGTTTAAGTGCCCCCGCTAACTCAGATCTTCTTTAAATTTCTTTTAATTTCACAGGAATGGTCTTTGATAGATAACTCATCGAATTAGGGGTGCACATTGATGCACAGAAAATGATAAAGGGGTCTATGGAGCCCCCAAACTGATAAAAACATTCTCCGATATGCCACTTTTGAGGAGGCGGAATTTCCCAATTATTCGACATGGGGGCGGTTTAAGTGCCCCCGCTAACTCAGATCTTCTTTAAATTTCTTTTAATTTCACAGGAATGGTCTTTGATAGATAACTCATCGAATTATGGGTGCACATTGATGCACAGAAAATGATAAAGGGGTCTATGGAGCCCCCAAACTGATAAAAATATTCTCCGATATGCCACTTTTGAGGAGGCGGAATTTCCCAATTATTCGACATGGGGGCGGTTTAAGTGCCCCCGCTAACTCAGATCTTCTTTAAATTTCTTTTAATTTCACAGGAATGGTCTTTGATAGATAACTCATCGAATTAAGGGTGCACATTGATGCACAGAAAATGATAAAGGGGTCTATGGAGCCCCCAAACTGATAAAAATATTCTCCGATTGTCACTTTTTGAGGAGGCGGAATTTCCCAATTATTCGACATGGGGGCGGTTTAAGTGCCCCCGCTAACTCAGATCTTCTTTAAATTTCTTTTAATTTCACAGGAATGGTCTTTGATAGATAACTCATCGAATTAGGGGTGCACATTGATGCACAGAAAATGATAAAGGGGTCTATGGAGCCCCCAAACTGATAAAAATATTCTCCGATTTGTCACTTTTGAGGAGGCGGAATTTCCCAATTATTCGACATGGGGGCGGTTTAAGTGCCCCCGCTAACTCAGATCTTCTTTAAATTTCTTTTAATTTCACAGGAATGGTCTTTGATAGATAACTCATCGAATTAGGGGTGCACATTGATGCACAGAAAATGATAAAGGGGTCTATGGAGCCCCCAAACCGATAAAAATATTCTCCGATTTGTCACTTTTGAGGAGGCGGAATTTCCCAATTATTCGACATGGGGGCGGTTTAAGTGCCCCCGCTAACTCAGATCTTCTTTAAATTTCTTTTAATTTCACAGGAATGGTCTTTGATAGATAACTCATCGAATTAAGGTGCACATTGATGCACAGAAAATGATAAAGGGGTCTATGGAGCCCCCAAACTGATAAAAACATTCTCCGATATGCCACTTTTGAGGAGGCGGAATTTCCCAATTATTCGACATGGGGGCGGTTTAAGTGCCCCCGCTAACTCAGATCTTCTTTAAATTTCTTTTAATTTCACAGGAATGGTCTTTCATAGATAACTCATCGAATTAGGGGTGCACATTGATGCACAGAAAATGATAAAGGGGTCTATGGAGCCCCCAAACTGATAAAAATATTCTCCGATATGCCACTTTTGAGGAGGCGGAATTTCCCAATTATTCGACATGGGGGCGGTTTAAGTGCCCCGCTAACTCAGATCTTCTTTAAATTTCTTTTAATTTCACAGGAATGGTCTTTGATAGATAACTCATCGAATTAGGGGTGCACATTGATGCACAGAAAATGATAAAGGGGTCTATGGAGCCCCCAAACTGATAAAAACATTCTCCGATATGCCACTTTTGAGGAGGCGGAATTTCCCAATTATTCGACATGGGGGCGGTTTAAGTGCCCCCGCTAACTCAGATCTTCTTTAAATTTCTTTTAATTTCACAGGAATGGTCTTTGATAGATAACTCATCGAATTAGGGGTGCACATTGATGCACAGAAAATGATAAAGGGGTCTATGGAGCCCCCAAACTGATAAAAATATTCTCCGATTTGTCACTTTTGAGGAGGCGGAATTTCCCAATTATTCGACATGGGGGCGGTTTAAGTGCCCCCGCTAACTCAGATCTTCTTTAAATTTCTTTTAATTTCACAGGAATGGTCTTTGATAGATAACTCATCGAATTAGGGGTGCACATTGATGCACAGAAAATGATAAAGGGGTCTATGGAGCCCCCAAACCGATAAAAATATTCTCCGATTTGTCACTTTTGAGGAGGCGGAATTTCCCAATTATTCGACATGGGGGCGGTTTAAGTGCCCCCTAACTCAGATCTCATCTTCTTTAAATTTCTTTTAATTTCACAGGAATGGTCTTTGATAGATAACTCATCGAATTAGGGGTGCACATTGATGCACAGAAAATGATAAAGGGGTCTATGGAGCCCCCAAACTGATAAAAACATTCTCCGATATGCCACTTTTGAGGAGGCGGAATTTCCCAATTATTCGACATGGGGGCGGTTTAAGTGCCCCCGCTAACTCAGATCTTCTTTAAATTTCTTTTAATTTCACAGGAATGGTCTTTGATAGATAACTCATCGAATTATGGGTGCACATTGATGCACAGAAAATGATAAAGGGGTCTATGGAGCCCCCAAACTGATAAAAATATTCTCCGATATGCCACTTTTGAGGAGGCGGAATTTCCCAATTATTCGACATGGGGGCGGTTTAAGTGCCCCCGCTAACTCAGATCTTCTTTAAATTTCTTTTAATTTCACAGGAATGGTCTTTGATAGATAACTCATCGAATTAAGGGTGCACATTGATGCACAGAAAATGATAAAGGGGTCTATGGAGCCCCCAAACTGATAAAAATATTCTCCGATTTGTCACTTTTGAGGAGGCGGAATTTCCCAATTATTCGACATGGGGGCGGTTTAAGTGCCCCCGCTAACTCAGATCTTCTTTAAATTTCTTTTAATTTCACAGGAATGGTCTTTGATAGATAACTCATCGAATTAGGGGTGCACATTGATGCACAGAAAATGATAAAGGGGTCTATGGAGCCCCCAAACTGATAAAAATATTCTCCGATTTGTCACTTTGAGGAGGCGGAATTTCCCAATTATTCGACATGGGGGCGGTTTAAGTGCCCCCGCTAACTCAGATCTTCTTTAAATTTCTTTTAATTTCACAGGAATGGTCTTTGATAGATAACTCATCGAATTAGGGGTGCACATTGATGCACAGAAAATGATAAAGGGGTCTATATTTCTACATAAAACGGTAGCAATTTTTACTGAAATTAGGGTCTGCGAATACTAGACTATCAATCTTTTCAACGCCACCGACCCGCACTGACACAGGCGTGTTTATATTAGCTAAAAAGGGGGATATTTGGCGATCGCGATATCTCACTGTGCGCTGGGGCTGTGCGCTCACTTCAGGTTGGTGCCCTAGACCTCTGTAGATAGAGACTGAATGATCACATATCGCGTAGTGAGTGGACGGTCATATCCGGAACCGGAAGTGTATTTTTATTATTTGTCTGTGTGTTTGTGTGTTTAGCATGTATTCAGTGCACAGAACTCCTAAAGACGTTCTGTGATTCAGTGGCGTATCCGTGCTTGTATAGTATGCATAGACAGATAGATAGTACGTAACGGCAACGCGACCTAATTAAGGCGATAGGCTCAGGTCGGCTGATCGTACACCTTGTTGGTGATACACGGGGATACACGGTCGTACCGTCTGTCTATGGGAAGGTTGAGAAATGTCAGAAATATTAAAGATTTCCCCATAACAGACGGTTATTTCTGTATAATGGAAAATATGCTTATTTCAGACTAAAAA
This sequence comes from Heliocidaris erythrogramma, assembly GCA_025617745.1. NCBI lineage: Eukaryota > Metazoa > Echinodermata > Echinoidea > Camarodonta > Echinometridae > Heliocidaris > Heliocidaris erythrogramma. The sequence goes on from CM046861.1 coordinate 39,509,470, forward strand.
GTAATGAGAGCGAGTGACAGTATTGACAGTATATATGCTATGGTACGGTACATATATTACTCATTACTAGGCCTATTATGGTTTATTACGCTGAGAAACTCAACAGTATGATGGGGTGACCATATTTCGCGCACATTCAAATTTTTATTAGAAATGTGATATTCGATACTTGATTTCTCATATTCTACAATAATTTATAAAGTTTTATACCTAACGGAAAGCAAAATTCTGGACTAAAACTTGATTCAACAAGAACATTAATCGACGAAGAATTTCGGAAATATCGCGATCTCAAAACCCAGTGTCAGATCGCAACACACTGAAAAAGAAAAGGGCATAAAAACCACGAGACCTAAGTTTGCGCACGTAAATTAACATCTAAGTTATCCAACGTAGCGGTCCAGCAAAGGAAGATAATTGCATCATTTTTAAGACAAAATATCATACAATCATTTGGTATCACGTTTTACCTACAACTTTGATGACATCTTCTATCAAAATGAGGATTTTTGGACCGTTGTCGGTAACTTCATATTTTTCGGAAACTGACGCAAAAAGTAGCAAAATTGCCGATATTTTGTCAATATCTTCATAATTTCTCACCCAACTTAAAATAAAATATAGTCCATATGTAATTTTAGCTTCCTCTATCTAATAGCGCTATCAGATTTTCGAAATCTTTTGTAGTTTTTTAGATATTGCCCTGTGCGCGAACTTAGGTCATGCGCGAAATATGGTCACACCACCATATATTTAAACTTCTGTTAAAGTGCTCAGTCCGAGCGATAGATACTATTAAAAGTCTGTCCGGCCGAGTGCATGCTCAGTCTAGTCGAGTCCGATAATTGCGAAATAAATTAAAGCACGCGTACGGTATATATCGCGCGGGAAAAGTTATAGTCTTTATCAAGATGTCTATATTTCCTCTTTTTCTTTATATTTTTCATTTCTTGTCTGTACATCGCTTAAAAATACAGTCTTGATATCGTCCCTTCAAATACAAAGTTATATCCCAAAACAGATAGGAAGCAACTCTAACTGCACCAGGGAGGAGAGGAAGCCAAGAGAGGTGTTCTCTCGTGGCTGAGATGTCTTCGTCCATCCGAATCGGGTTGAGTCCGTCGACAGAAACGACTATTTTTGGTGATCGGCGGCCTGTCGGTCATTTTAAGTGCGATCGATCGGCGAAGAAAGCCCTGGCGGCACCCAGCATCCCCGACTTTTCGGCTGTCGGCGTGCAATCACAGATTAATAGACGAAACACCGCCGATTTATAGTCATTGTTGCCCGTCCGATTACAGCGTGTCAGCGAACCTGGGCAGTCATTTCCATGATTGTTCATAAAGTATCGCCGACTGATCGCCGACATTTCGGCGGCTGTCGGCGTGCAATCGTAGATTAATCGAAATGAAACGCCGCCGATTAGTCATTGTTCCCCGGCCGATTACAGCATGTCGGCGACACATCTAAGACCCTACGGTGATTAGTCAACGACTAGCTGACCGGCGGCGCGTCGCAGATATATCGGGGGCATGTCAGTGATTATGAAGATGGGGGATATATATGAGTGATAGGCCCCTATGTTATACGTATAGCCTTTTCACATGGTCCAGAAAGGATGAAATTTTTAATTATTGAAAAAGTATTTTGACATAAAAACAAAAAGTGTGGGAAAATTGTTCAAAACGCAGTCAAAGCACACGTAATCAACGATACATCGGCGACGTGCCGGCGGCTAGTCTTTGACTCGGCCGGGGGACCATTGACTAATCGGCGGAATATCATCGTTTTATCTCCGATTTCACTGACTCGGCCGGGACCATTGACTAATCGTCAGCGTATCGTCGTTTTATCTCCGACTGAACGCGACATATACCCCCCCCCCCCCCCATCGACGATGTTCAAAGGAAACCGTTGGAGGGGGGGGGGGGGGCGTCGGTATTTTGTGAATGCTCGATAGCACAAGCGTTGCTGGATACACCGACATCGGATCGCAACGTCAATCTCGCCGACGCCTATAAAATTTAACAAATCGCCGAGGTATCTGTACCGCCGATTTTTATCTGAACCAAGCTTAAGACTTAAACGAGTGACAAAACAAGTCATAAGGACTTTGTCACTGGTTTAAAACTCTCTTGGACTTAAATATAAATCCTTTGGACTAATAAATAAGTCTTAGAAATTAAGAGAGTTTGTATTCGCTGTGAAATATTTATGCGGGGGGGGGGGGGGGGGGCGTGGTCCAAACATGTGCCCTGATGTTAAGCTCTATATGAGCAAACACTGCGATATCTGACCGAATGTCAAGAAAAATAAAAAATAATGATAATAAAATGCTATCGTTATTTTTCTAAATCAGAATATTTCATTTGATGTCATGATTATTGCAAAATTAAAGGGATTATAGACCTATAATGTAAATCTAGTGGTTAAAGTGAGATTGTGTGTGCGAAGAATTCTTATATTAATATACTGATTAATTAAGAGTGGCGTATCCAAGATTCTCATATATTTATTGGTGGTGTATCCATGAATGTACGTGCCCCTACTACGTGCCAGCTAAAACCAAATCTGACATTTCTTATTCACACATCGAATGAAAGGAAATGTTTGCCCCCACCCCCCACCGTGAGCTCCCTCCCCTCCCCCTACTTTCCTGGATACGCCACCAGTATAAATAACTGACATTATTAAATTAGTCATATTCTGCTGTAGCAGTTTGAGACGACAGGCGAATAACAGTGTAGGGGCTGGCAAATCCTGGTCCGTGCCCCCTCTTTGAAAGAAACTTACAAATCATTGTGCCCTCCTTTTCTTATTGTGCCCCCTTTTAGAACTGATAACTTTTCATTTATTTTTTAATTTTAATTTTTTGCTTGTCAGAGAATTATTATTTTGTTTGTTTTAAGTATGCTTGTTAGAGAATTATGGAGGAATACTGAATCCCATAAAATCTGATTCCCCCCCCCCCCCCTTTGGAAGAAAAGTATGCATTTTGAACATAGAGGATCCGTCCTTTTGTCGATTGTACCCCCCCCCCTTTTAGAATGAAGACCTTTTTTTTTGCTTGTCAGAGAATTATGGAGGGAAACTGGACCCCCATAACCCCCCCCCCCCTCACTAAGTGACTTTTCGAGAAGCTGGCGAGACCAAAAAAAAAAAAAATACGGGTCTATATGCCTTTTCCAAAAGATGACAAACCTGCATTTGTGTGCCCCCTTATACTTAATCCTGGATCCGCCCCTAAGCCAGACCGTAGCCGTCGTGTTTAGACCACAAAGCCCCCAAAAGAGACCCCAAACTCGGGTCGATTTCATCCCATCACCCCCATGCACTAAACTTTGTCAGTAGGAAGTAGTATGACTGGACATTACAAAACACAAAAAAACTGACAAAAATTTCTGTCGGGACTAGGGATAAGGTGTCAGACGGCCCCTAAAAATTGGATGCTATGGATGTACATTCCAAAAATAATGAAAAAACTGCTAAAATTGTCCATCGGGAAGGGTGTGTCAGTTTTGACAAGTTTGGCATTTTAAAATATTTTTGGAATGTACATCCATAGCTCTTCTATCTGAAAAAGTTTGGTCCCTGGGCTTCAGGGGGAAAATTTTTAGGAGCCGTCTGACACCCCATCCTGAGTTCCGACAGAAATTTTTGTCAGTTTTTTTGTGTTTTGTAATGTCCAGTCACAGTCATACTACTTCCTACTGACAACATTTTGTGCATGGAGAAGATGTGGTGAAATCGACCCGACTTCTTATCTGTTCTATAATCATGCCAGGTTTCGTACATGTACTTTATATTTATTGCCAAATTATTTCAGTTGTTGTATATTGCTGTTATGTTATATTGTAATGTTTTGTGTTTTTGACACATGAGAAATATAGGCTTGTCTCGAATGGGTGGGTTGCGGGAGCGGGATGGGAGCGGGATGGGAGCGGGATGGGCGCGGGAACGGGCACACCCTTTCGAGACAAGCCCCCCCCCCCCCCGGTTATCTCGAATGGACGCGTTCCCAGCGAGAAGTTCAATGAACGCGCCACTTCGAGACAACCGGGGGGGGGGGGGGGGGGGCTTTGCTTGAATGGGTGTGTTGAGTAGACTTTTGTAACAGACGTTTTAGAAATTTTTGAAAAATGTACTCTTGCTGGTTTTTTCGTTTTTCTTTTGTCTAAGATGTAGAAAATATAATAAAACAGTATCTAAAAAAAGCTTTTGACAAGGAAATCATTATTTGTGCAAAATAAATAGGAGAATTGAATAATTATGCATTAAAACACACGGGGACGAAAGGGCAAGTGGCGTAGCTAGGATTTTTTATTTATTTATTTTTATTTTTTTGGCGTGACCTGTTAAATATTGTGAAATTGTGTTACAGACATGTGCTGACATAAGCCAAGGTGTGTTTATCATCTTTCCAAAGTTAGAAACACCTTTTAATGCCACTATCATTCTATCAATACCCACTATCAAAAGTCAAAACGCATATCAAAAGGTCGTTTGTACCCGGCCCCCAACTCCCCATACAAGGGGTAGGCCTATGCTCGTACCTCCTTTTCAAAAGTGACCCCCTATCCCGGAGAAGTTGGAATTTGTTTTACCCCCTATCCCGGGGAATTTTCTGAGATATTGGACCCCCTATCCAGGCAATTTAGGAAATTACCCCCCCCCCCCTCCTATCCCCGGGGAGGAAACCACCAGAGTCTGCGAAAATTGACCCCTATTTACATTTTCCCGGGAATATTTTTTCATCTTCCTCACTCATCTTCCTATTTTCTTACTCACCCACCAATAAGGGGTGGGGCATGGCCATCTTGTGCCCCCCCCGTAAAAAAATATGCCACAGTGAATTAACATTCTATTCTGGACTGTCTGCCCGACCAGACCTTTGAATTTTAAATGAACATTCCATTATGAATTCATGCAACCTCATACATTCATTTGACAACCCCGGTTATATTTTCTACATCTTAGACAAAAGAAAAACGATAAAACCAGCAAGAGTACATTTTTCAAAAAATTTCTAAAACGTCTGTTACAAAAGTCTACTCAACACACCCATTCGAGGAAAGCCCCCCCCCCCCCCCCCCCCCCCCCCGTTGTCTCAAGGTGGCACGTTCATTGAACTTCTCGCTGGGAACGCGTCCATTCGAGATAACCGGGGGGGGGGGCTTGTCTCGAAAGGGTGTGCCCGTTCCCGCGCCCATCCCTCTCCCATCCCGCTCCCATCCCGCTCCCGCAACCCACCCATTCGAGACAAGCCAGAAATATAAACGCTTGAACTGAACTGAACTTTTTGGTCTCTCAGTCTTAGGGGCGCTAGGGGCTAAACCCGACGTCTATATGTATGTATAGGGTCAGGCTGACAACCTTTTTGTCAATGACTTAGATGGTCTAAGTGTGGGCTTTTTAAGTAACCCAGGCCTTTAAGTCCTATCTGAGGGACGTGATAATGAGAATGAATGCCTTACCAAAGAGCTCTAGCGCTTATACTTGGTTTCAAACCGTGACATCCCTCTGCCAATCACGCTCTCTCTCTCTCTTTCCTTCCCTCACTCAATCTATCTCTCTATCTCTCTCCCTCCCTCCCTCCTCTTCACCTTCCTGTTTGCCCATCTCTTTCTTACTAACTTTATCTTTCTCTCGTCTCTCCCTGCCCATCAATCTCTCTCCTTCTCTCTTTCACTCACTCTCTCAATCGCACTTTCTCCCTCTCTCTCCTGTTCTATATCGCTCCCTCCTCACCTTCCTGTTTGCCCATGTCTTAACTTTCTTACTGACTTTATCTCTCTCTAGTCTCTCCCTGTCCATCAATCTCCCTCTCTCTCTCTCTCTAGCACACTTTCTCCTCCCCTCGTTCTCTCTCTCTCTCTCTCCATCCCTCTCTCCCTCTGTTACCCTTCTGATCTCTCTCCTGTTCTATATTCCTCCCTCTTCCTCACCTTCTTGTTTGCCCATCTCTTTCTTACTAACTTTGTCTCTTTCTAGTCTCTCCCTGTCCATCCATCTCTCTCTTTAACACTCACCCCCTCTCTTTTTTGCCCTCCTGTTTCATATCCCACTTTCCCCTCCTCCTCCTCATATCCTTCCTGCATGCCCATCTGCCGAGTCTCTCCCTGTCCAGCCATCTCTCTCTCTCTCTCTCTTTTACCCTCCTGTTTCAAATCCCACTTTCCCCTCCTCCTCCTCACCTTCCTGTATGCCCATCTCCTTAGTCTCTCCCTCTCTCTTTCTTTTACCCTCCTATCTCTCTCTTGTTTCATATCCCTCCTTCTCCCTCCTACTCACATTCCTGTTTACCCATCTCTTTCTCACTAATTTCATCTCTCCCTGTGCATCCATCTCTCTATCTTTAACTCTCTCTCACATACACAAACACACACACACACTCTCTCTCTCTCTCATTCCATCTCATAATTGTTTGACAATCCATGCATTAAGGACACTGGTAATTTTATATTTTCATCATTTATTTTCATATTCCATTTGCTCTCCAGTAAGAGATACAATACGGAGGATAAGTCATCTTTATCACTCTTGATAATATATAAAGTTTAGATTGGCAATATGTATCTACATGTACGCAAATAGTCCTGTACAAATAACTTTACGTGGACGTAAATAAAATAACACATTTACATCTTCTCTTCTCATGAGGAAAAACAAACAAACAAACACACACATACAATCACACAAAATACATTTTTTGCTACTGTGTGCCTTCAACTTCAACAATCAAATGGACTTAATACATGTACATGTATAGTGCATCATTTACATATATAGAATAACAATAATAAATCGACCAGTCATATTGGTCTTTTCAAGACTTCATTATCAATACAATTGACCTTTTAAAGAATTATTATGAATACCATTTCCATTAGGAGAAAGAATTGTAGCTGCATCACATGAGAATAACTTACCAGAAAACAGGCATGCATGAATGTCTAAGTCATGTGCAAATAATTGGTGGTAGAAGTGAATATTTTACCACAGGAAAACAGCAGTATGCAAGATAGATGAAAATCAATTCAGAATGATAAATTCATCAAAAATCAAGTAACTTTGTGAAGAAGGAAGGGGACTACTTACACACACAATAAACTGGTGTCATGGTAGAGTACATGTCAATTTAATTCAATGTCAGGGTTGAAAATCATAAAACTTTTGTTTAAATTTTAAAACAGATTTCTTTGATTGAAATATTCAACTTAAATTTATTTGCTTTTTTTTTTTATAGATATTGCCGTAAATGTTGATCCTACAGAAAAGAAATTTATTATTTTGGTAGATCTAATGATTTTTTTGTTGTAAATTCAAGTGGAGAAGGGAGGTGGAGAAGACAAGGTAAACTGGTGTAATGGCATGGTAATAGCAAGGCTATGATAACATCTACGGCTCATTTGGTCGTTGTAAAGTCTTCTCACTATCTCCTTTCAAAAGAGTTGGTTTGGTCTCTGCTTAATGTATAGAGTGTAAGAACTGATCGTCTGAGACATATATATGACTCCTAATACATGTAGGAATGAGTGAAGTTGGGAAAATGTGAGGGAAACTTTTTTTTTTGCAGGTGTATATACACTTTTGGGGCTGAAATGTAGTTGCACAAGGCTGGTGAAACTACTAGGAAACACATTAATGAGCTATTATCCTTATTTTGTAATGTGAGTAAAAGAGACTGCAGATTTTGAATACATTCACTTACTTTCAAACCATACAAGTTACAAAAGTTCTTTCATGATGTCTAAGTCCTTCTGACATTTCATATTTGTGTAAAAATATGATTATAATGAATTACATTTGAAATGGCTCAATGAATTCTGATTCTTTTTTACACTAATAAAATAAAGTTTTTCACATTTGCTGTCCAGAGATCCATTAAATTATTCATCGGATTACAAAAAAGAAATCATTCATCGGTGGGAATGTCCATCTGTATTTATAAATAAAGATGAAAATAAGTACTGCTTTCTTTATAGGTACAGAGGTGGTGGTAGCTATAAAATCTTATTTAGTCAAATGAAATGTAGCACACTAGAATGAAATATAGCCTTAAAATTTTGCATAGTGTAATAAGGGTGCCAAACTATGAATATTCATAACAAATGCTTCGGTGTCTATGCATTCTGAAGCACATACATCTCTTTTTAGATTAAAAACAGTCACAGATTTGGGGTATGAATATGAATGATATCTAAAGCTTGTAATGAAGTGAATTTTACATTCTACTTAATACGAAATAATTAAGTATAGCAAAGAAGATATTTTTCATACGGATCACATTATCATTCTGAAAAATGACAATAACTGAGGCTGGCCACATTGCCTCTATAAAGCAAAAGTTTCCTCTAATTTTTCTGGTTGACCAATTTATCTTATCTTACATTATGAGGGATTCTAAGAATAATTGGCAGGAGGCAGCAACTGTTTTCTCAACATAAAAAAGAGGGTATATCCACAATTACAGATTTAGAATGAAAAAGGAGGTGAATACAAAATAAATGCACTAGGTGCTGAATACAAAATATACATATATTTTTTTTTATCACAGAAAAATGCTGAATAGAGATTTTGGTCGATCAAACACCTTGTTTTAGATTCGACTGCATTGGCAAATATGCGTACGTTAACCTTTCTTTTTTTTAAATTTACCTCATTCAATGAAATCATAATATACAATGTACGACACAGTATGTCATGCACACTCGGCTTACTGTACACACAAAATGTACATATGAACATACAACTTGCACGCAAACACACACGCACCCACACTCACATACACAGACACATACCGACATGAATATGATAATGTCTGAAGAGCAAAAGCAATGACATCTTCCAATCATTTCTAAAGGAACATTATGCCTAGAAATTTGTTATTTGAATATAGGCTTATCATTATGGTGTTATATCACTTTTCATTACTAGCTTACCATTTGGTCTACATGTTTCCTTCCTTCCTCTCTTCTTTAGTGTTCTAATACCAAGACATAACATATTTGAAACAAAAATTGGCACATGCATTGTCGGGTCACATTACTAAAAGTAATCTCTGACTTCTGGTAATGACAGAAAACCTATACTGAAACGTTCAAATCTGAATTTAAGTGATACCTGTCAGACAATTTTGGTAGAAAATATGTTATAGTTGATTCTAAGCAACGAAAGATAATATATAAATTCGGCTTGTTGTCGCGACCAACATGCGTAATACTGAGTCATGTATATCTGAACGTGAGTTGATCTTTTTAGATGAATGTGAATTCAAGCAAGTTCATCTTACTCTGTTTACATTTTGCATTTCATAACGACCCATCTCCTGCATGATTAACAATTATGAATTACTTTGAACCAATTTCATTACGAATGGAATTTCATCATCACAATTCAAGAATATCATGAAATTACAAAAATTACAAAAAAATAAATAAATTTAGGATAGCTTTTGAGGGAGGTGGGACATTTAGATTTGGGTTGGCAACCCCAAACTTGAGCTTTTGAAAAACATATTTCCCCCAAGGTAAAAATTATGAGTAGCATAGCACTGGTCCTCTCTTCTGGAGAGGGCAGAATGATGGGTTAGTTAGTGGATAGTTTACAGATTTATTAATTTTACACGGTGAAGACAATGTTGTTGGTAGTGGTAATTGGTATTTGTTACTTTAAACAATGAAAGATTTGTATGGATCACTGCTTTTGGCTAACTTGACATTACCATGTACACAAGCGCTACGTGCAACTCTCTTTCAAATTACCAAGATAATTTAAGATCTGACTGATTTCCATCCCTTCCAAACCAGACTTTAACTGCATGCTGTCGTCCGATGGATTCAGAGTTATTCTAACATCACAAGAACTGTTAGACTGGTTGGTGTTCAACGAAGGTGATGTGTCCCTTGAATTGGGCTCTGAACTAGTGTCTAATGAGGTTGGAGAGACTGAGTTTGTATTATCGATGTTATTGGCATTTTCACTACTACATGTAGCTGAAGTGGATTCTTCTTTCGAAGACTCGTCCATGTTTTGGGGTGCTTCTTCAAGCCCCTCCAAGGAACCCTCCTCATTATCATCACCATCCATCACAACACCACAGTCAACATCCTGTGACTCATTGCTAGCACGGTGCTCCCGCGGGACTTGTGTCAAGGACGTTTCCTCCGTGCCACGGCTGCGTAATCTTTGACTTTCCTCCGAGCTGTGTCTCTCAATGCTGACCTCGCTCTCTGTGCCTATGGCTTCATCACGGCTGCTCCCTTCCTCCTCATCCTTATGTCTTAGAGGGATGTTCTCAGCAGGGTCCATGGGGTAACGGGGATGTTCTTCCTGCATGCCAAACATGACCCAGTTCTGTGGGTAAGGAACTGGCTGATGTGTCTTTGGCATCCGCTTAGCCCTGCGGTATCTCGCCATGAACATCACGCAGTTGACCATGAAGGCAAGAATTGCTAAACTAAACACGCTCAGCAGCACGTACATCCCAATCTCTATGCCTGACAATGGATCACTATCATTGCTCAACCCGCCGTCACTGCCTCCATCAAGTGGAGCTTCCGTTGATGCTTCTGACTTATCATTTCGATTTCCACCTGATCCCATGGGGTATATGTTATTGAAGTCAATGTCTAGCGGAATTGATGAGATTACACTTGAATCTTTCTTCCCTCCATTGGTATCCACAAGGTCAAAATTCACCCTCACAATCCCATAATCCACCATTCCCGGTGCTCTGGTAAGACTCCTCCATAGGCTATTGGTACCTGTTGGTAAGGAGGCCGAATCGCTGTTGATCAGACCTGTATACTTGGGATTATTGAAGGTTACGTTAACTGGGATGAGGTCATAGACGATGGCGTTGCTACGACGACGCTTCATGCAAGGTTTGGGAAGAGAAACCTCTAGCATGATGGAGGTGCTGCCCTCTCCCATGGCGATTAATCCAGGATATGCCTGTTAAGATAAAATAACAATATGGGGACTTGGCTTAGCAAAGTATGTGATGGGTAGTAGATGATCTTTTTTTTTTCTTCAAATTTTGATTACCTCATCCACGATTGCTAAAGTTCTCTAAACCTAAAAGGACACCCCAATATGTTCGACAATAATTTTTTTTGCACCTGAAGCTTTCATGAATTTATCATCTAGCCTTACGCATCTTTTGATACCAAATGTATAAAATTTCGACCAATGGGTACTGCGCAGCGTAAAAAATCACAGCGCTGTGCGCGACCAAAATAGTCATTGTACATTCACTATTAAATATTCTATCTGTGTGCCAAGTTGCATAAATTTTCGTCACTCCATGGCCGATATCCGGTGGTATTAATTATATAAAATGTGAATAGCACATCCAACCAAACTTTTCATCATAATTGCAGCTATGATTCTTACCATAACAGAACACATCATTCTTTTCATAACCGACTCCATCATTCTTGTAACTGCTTGTATTACTCTTATCATACATGTAACTGCCAACGTCATATTTTTCACAAATGGCAACATATTATTTTCATTACTGCTAAAATATAGATGATCCTTGAAGGTAGAGGTTTGCATGGTGGTACTGATAACGTGGAGAAGGTTTACGTTTCACCGTGTGGTTAGTCCTGAAAAGGACTGTTGAGTAAGAAGAAGAAAGTGGAGAAAAGTTGAGAGGAGAAGAAAGGAAAGGCGAGATAGAAATTCAGGGAGTGTAAAAGTAATCTTTCTTGAAAGTGTCCTGAAAAGGACTGTAAACCAGATGAGAAAGCTGAGAGTGGAGAAGACTCAACGTTTCTGACGGACATCTGATGACAGACAGTCAACCTGTCCGAAACATTTAGTCCTTTTCAGGACTTCACACTTTCAAGAAATATTACTTCTACACTCCCTGAATTACTATCTCGTCTTTCCTTTTCTTCTCCTCTCAACTTTTCTCCACTTTCTTCTTCTTACTCAATAGTCCTTTTCAGGACTAACCACATGGTGAACCGTAAACCTTCTCCACATTGCTAAAATATACATTTAATAAATGCTAGTTTGATTCTTATCATAACCCAAAACAAGATTTTTAATACTTCAACCATGATTCTAATCATTACAGCAATCCTGATTCTTTCATCAATCCAATCAAAACCATGATGACTGGAATGGTATAGTGACTACAATCCTGATTCTCATCATCCTAACCATGATTATAATCATGAATGCAGTTATCCTTCCTAGCTCACCTGGACAGAATCTGGGCTTTCCAGGATGATCTGTGGATCGAGGGTTGTTATAGCAATGGTATAATCATTAACACTGACATCCTGAAGAGCAAGGCTTGTATCATCGTCAAAGATCAGCATAGCATCTAGGACAGCTTCCTATAAATGAAAACAAATTTTAAAATACATGTACACGACTAGTATAAAAGGGGAAATATTATCGCAGATTAGGATTATGAATTTTATATCTAAAATGCTGAACTCTTCATTAGTGAAAAGGATTACAGAGATGGCCTCTACAAATAGGATTTCAAAGAGATTTAACCTGCTGAATACTAACCCTAAGGGAGCTGAGGTCTACGAAAAAAAGAGTTATACCAAAATGACAGAATACTAAGATGACTCGATCAAAGGATATATTTCAATGGTATGGCCCATTCAATTTCATTCAATAAAAAATTAGTTACTCACAGGTGTTCCATGAAATAATCCAGAGTACAAATATGGACCTTGATTAGTATTTCACAGTATCTTTTTTAATATCTCTTTTAATATTCATCTCTTAAGAATATAAATTCTTGCAAGAAATAACATCATGAACACCTCAATTTTACCTGGTGTTCAACAAAGAGGTCGCTCAGTGCAGAGATGCTCGCCATTTTGACATTTGACCCTTGACCTATAACATCATGCACTGCCAGGGTCATACCAGATACCAGGGTGACTCGCATGTTAGCAATGTTGACCTTGTCTGCTGCCACCATCAGGGGAGACTCGCCCAGGACCTCTTTTGTTCTTGGGTTGGACACCTGCATACAGAAATAAAGGTGATATTACATAGCTAGGATGTTTGAAATGAGGGCTTTTACCTATATGTCATGATTAACCCTAAAAGGGCCGGGGGGGGGGGGGGGGTGGAATCCACCCCCCCGCAATATGTCCGCAATGCGCAAAGCAGTCGCCGCGGCGTTTTATGACTTTTTTCTTTCGAATCTCACGCATCTTTTGAGACCAAATTCGCGATGTCCGGGCATGCGGTTCCGAAGTTACGCAACATTTCGTACTTCCACGTTAGACCGAAAATTGCTCAAACACGTGATTTCATGTATAATTTTAATACAAAATGTGTTTTCAGCCAAAATTGAGAAATCTATGAATATTGTTTACATTTGCTGATTAAAATTAATTTATTTCATGCTGTTTATGTTCGTGAAAGTGTTCCTGACAAATTTCATCAAAAAACAATAAAAAACAAAAGGTAAAAAAAGCAAAGAAATACATAAGAAATTTTAAATACAATAAAATACATAAGAAATCAATTTTGATACCAAATTTTTTTCAAGTTTATTTGCTAAGAATACTGGAAAGAGTGTTTAGACCAAAAGTTAGCATTTTTTGAGCTTTATTTAATGATTTAGAGCAAAATTTTGATTTCATGCATAAATTTGCATAATTAATGTGAAATTTTTCGGAGCATTTAACTATACAGTTTTGTAGATTACGTTGTGGAGGATGTGTGTGCCGATTTTCAGCGTGATTGTGCGGTCGACGGTCTAGCTGTGGCATAACAAAAAAATCCTGGCCCTTTTAGGGTTAAAGAGAGATTTGGTAGGTGATAAACAATATGTGAGCTTTCTCATTCTTTTTAACCCTTTCATGACATGAATTATTCAAGGCTAAATTTATCACATTTTGTTCTTCAAATTGGCAACAATAATATTTTTCTTTTAATGCTACATGGTTCTAATAAAATATAAAAACGTACATGGTTAGGAAGAACTTTTACAAAAAGTTGAAAAATTTGCCTATTTTGATAAAAAACAATGATTTTGAACCTCTCTATGTGTTGCCAATTTAATGATCTTAAAGCTAATTTTTTTAAAAATTCCTGGCATCAAATGCAATATGATCATGCAACAAAAATGGACATAAGTGTGTGCAGAAAATTTTGCTCTTTCTACTCGTGCATCTGGTATATATCTTAGGGCTCTGAATCAAAAGTTATTGAGCCAAACCACAAAATGTGGTCAATTGTCTCGAAAGGGATTTTAATGAGTAGAAGAGTAGCATAGTAGCAGTGTTCCAAGAAAAGCACTGCTCTTGTCGTATTTAATGCATGAGGTTACTTCAAGAAACAGTGTTCGACTTTGGACCAAATTCTGATGCTACATGTCTGTGTGCTCTCATATACCAGTTGGATATATTTATCCAGTGTTTTCATGGTTTCTCATTTTAGGCAAGACATAATCAATTTCAATGTTTCAGAAACCTAATAATATCCTATACTAGCATTCTTGTTTGATCCATAGTCAACCAATCATAAATTCACAAAAACTTCTGGAAGGATTATGTCACAACAAAATTGTGGCATGGCCAATAGTCAATATGTGACCCGGCACCACAAAACCACCAAAAAGTCGCAAAAATTGATTTTTCTGATTTCATCATATTTGGAAAGAACAGAGTCTCAGCTTTAAAATGATATATAAATTGTCAAAATTGAAGGTTCCTAACCCTTTTAATTTAGCGAATAAATGGAGCTCGTAAGTGAGTTTGCTGGTATTAGTTACGGAGGAAACAAGCTCTAAAGTTTGGGCCTATTCAAGCGTGCGGAGCAAGGAAACATAAGAGAAAATCAATAGAGAGTGAATCAAAAGGCCATAGAAATCACTATGAAGGCGTTGTCAGATTTAGTCGAAATTTAGCAGGAGTGTTAAACATATTCTATTCACTGTATTACCAAGAGTTTAATTTGGGGACTTAAGGCAATCAAAAGTTATCATGAAACTCACGAGAGAGTTCCAATGGAGAGATTAAGCGCACCTGGGTGGCCTGGCACCTGCACTAGACAATGCCTATTCTATTCAGCCCATTGGGGTGTCTTTCTTTGTTCCCTGTTATATAATACCGATTTGTCACGTTCATAGTTCTTCTTTTATCACAGTGAATTTGCAATTTAGCCTATAATGAACTTGAATACTACCTGCTCTTTTCTTGCTCACAAGAATTAACCTATGGATTTAATTTGTACTTATATAACTCTTTTCTTGCTCAAGTGAGTAAACTTGCAATCACAGCACGCGTAGCATGATTGTTCGCAACGAACTCCGTCTTCGGACTCTGTTTTCTCATCGAAATGGAACTTAAAACTGCTTTATAATTTGCTTTCACGACTATTAATAGACTTTTATATCATTATTATGAGATTGCTGAGAGTTTTTTCTTTCTGTCAGTATAAAAATCATTAGGGAAGAAGTAATTTAAGACCCGTAATATTGTAATGATTTTACGAGGGTGAGCGGTACCGATAAAAAAATCACACAGAAAGGGGAAGAATTTGTAAGAAACCGAAGCTGTGCGAAAAAAACTCTTCTCGAAAAACTGTTAAAAACACATCTTCTTCTGTGTTTTAAGCTTCCAGATTTTGATACAAGGTACAGGAAAGATCGATCTTTCAGAAAAACCAAAAATCCCGAAATCGATTTTTTAAACCCAAATTTCTATTTTGGCTGTTTGTACAAAATCACTGCTTGCGACTTTTTGGTGGTTTTGTGGTGCCGGGTCACATATTGTCTTTACAGAAGAATGAAACTCAACAAACATTAGCTGATAATCATGTGGAAAATTGTCAGCCTGTTCAAAATATCTTGAAAATCCTCCTATTTGATTAATCAGTAAGGAGAACAATCTCTGTAAAGTTTGCATTTGAAAAACTGTGATGTCATAGTCGTACATGTCCAATTACCTGTACACAATGGATATGTTGTTACATAATGAATAGATATGTACAACTAAAGCCACCAATGCAAAATGGCAGCCATCTTGGTACCCCCATTGTCTTGCACAGGTATATCTAAGAGCAGCTGTAGGTCTTTATCACTTCTTTGAAGAATTTACAAACCTTTGTCTGACCAAGCAACAAAAAAGAAACAGCTGAACCAAATATCTTGACACAAATAGGTTATATGACAGGATAAAAGTATCTTCATTTGAATGTACACGACTACAAAAATGGTCTATTTTGAGAAAATCCAGTGTCATGCATTCCACAGGTGATCATGAGTGTCTTGTAGCTAGTGTAAAGGTCAGTGGGTATCTCACAGATAGAACTGCTCTGACATTACTTTGTAAAGAAAGTGGCAGCCCCCATGGGATAATGTCTCTTTGAGACACTGCTCTCCTTCTTAAATAATCAAATAGGAGTAATTTCAAGATATTTGTAATAGGCTGACAGTTACATGTATCTACATGATTATAGGCTAATGTTTATTGCCTTTCATTCCCCTGTAACTACCTCACAAATGCCCCTGTGACAACTGTACAAGATAATAAAAATCATTAAATGGATTGAAATTAAATATAACCCAAAAAAAGCCTTGCACAATTTATCAGTAAAGAATTACGACCCATATTTCCAGATTCACATCCAGTCTTTTCATTACGGCTGGCAAAGACAATTTCAATAAGGATAGAACTGATCTCTTCTTGTCTCGGCATCAATATAGAGGTTGACAGCCATCAATTTGTCAATGTCCCATGTAATCTACAGCTGCACCCATCTGTTATCTTGGCATGAGTCGTGTTCATGAATGTCAACGATTTGGGGGCAGATAGTTAGATAGATGCTATCTATCTCTGTCTAAAGAAACCCTTTCGACACAGATAAACCCTTTTATATGGGGAAGAAACATAAAAATTTCTCCTCAAAATTTGGTAAGATCATAGTAAACAAAAAATATTTGAGAGCCCTGGAAAGCACAAGAAAAGCTGTCTTCAAAAATGTAATGAAAATTTTGAAAAAATAAAATTTTATTTAAAAATATAAGAACCAGTGTGATATCTCATTATTCCAACAGCCAATCCAAAAAGAGCTTCAGTGAACAAAAAACTATTTTTTATACTGGAAGATCAGAACATTAATCAGCACACCTTTCTACATATAACTAAGCCCAATAAACTTGGGTTTTGTCACTAATGCAATGCATATCACAAGCAATGAAAAAAAAAATGTTACGCTAAAGGGAATCTGCCCCATGGACTCTTGAAAAAGCCCCTTTGAAATGAAAAAAAGTGTCTCCATCAAAAAGGGAATTTCCACCAATGGTTGAAGTGCTTAAATATCACTGAACTCTGCAGGTTTACCCGACTGTCAACCTGGCATATAAAATACTTTATTTTCTACCCCAGTCAGAACAGTAATAAAACCGTTTCCAACAAGTTTAAATCATGCCAAGAATTCACTCTACCTAAAATAGGTACTTGTACTTTATCATTTATACAATCTACTGGAATAGCTACAATAACAAACTATACCTGAATTTGTGTATTGCCAGGAGACTTGGCAATGATCTTGGTCCCCTCTATTCTGGCAATGGAACGATCCACCACTATGATTTGATTCTTCACTAGATGGGTAATGGACTGTTCCATATTCTCTCCAAACAGGTAAATCTTCTTGCCATCAGGTCGGGACACTGTTTAAAAAATAAATGATTTGAGTGTAATGTTGGATAGACATATACTAAAATACTTTCTACAAATTTCAAAAAGGTTACTATATGCCAAATTTTTCACGTGAAACTTGCACATGAATGGATACTTTCTGTGAGATTCATGGATGCAAGAAAATGGGCAGGGGTAACCCGACACGGGAAAAAGTTCAAGAGAGAGGGAGAAATATGAAGAGAGAGAAAAGAAAAATCAAGAGAAAAGGGGGAAGAAAAGACAACATATATAATAAATAACAGATATTTGTTGAGAATCAAAACTTAACCCATTGGATACAATTAAATGTTGGTACAAGCACAAGTTTTCCATAGGCTCTAGGCAAGAGACATATTTGGGCCCTGTTTCATAAAACTTGTTATCAATGACAAGTTGCAATAACTGTTATAAGCTACTGAAATCCTTGCATCTGATTGGCTGAGAGCAAATTAGTGAGCAAATTATTACTGAGGTAAATATCACGGACAAGACACTTACAATTCAATGGGCAGGTTTCCCAGCATTTCATGAGAACAAAATTCACTGATTTTTCCCTGATTTTTTTTTCCAGATGGAGTTTCAAAATTCCAGATTCATTAGAGGAGACATTCTACATACTAAAAAAAGCCACCATAGCCAATCATCCAGTGGATACACTGTTTGGAAATGAGACAGAATGAAGAGACTAACTACATTCTTTGGGAGTTAAATGAAAATTCCTAAGTTTCCCCGACTTAAAGTGATGTTGCTAAAATTCTCTGACATTTCCCTGACTGGCAGAAAGGGTACTCCTTTTGCACATTTTCCCTGATTTCCAGGATAGCTGGGAACGTTGATGGGGTTAAAAGTCAACTTACTAGAGTTTGCATTGGGAGCATAGAACCTGGTATAGACTGCCATCTTGGCTTGCTGGTATCTCAGATGACAGGTGTTCTTCTTATTGGTCTCCCCGTGTCCATTCAGCATCTTCTCTGGCTCCAGTATCCCTCTGAGTGATAAGATGGTTAGGGAAGCAGACATTTAAAAATGTATCAACTGAGGGCACATGAGAAAATCTGACATTTGCTCCGGCGACCACTGCTCTAGGATTTATTCCATCCAAGAGTTAGGGTAGGGGGTTAGGGTGGCAATGTATTTTAAATTATAATAATAATAATAAAAATATGTCTTGTTTACCTAGGGTAGACTCATCAGTATTATATACTGTTCTCCCTGAGGGCCCTGCAATCATATTATTACCTCAGCTTTTGCCGAGCGACCATGCTTAGGCGCTCAAGCATTCAAGGAATTTCTTCCTACCGGGTACCCATTTTCTTCACCTGGGTGGAGTGTGGCAAATGAAGATTAATGTCTTGCCAAAGGACATTAGTGCCGCGGCAGGGAATCGAACCCGTACCTTGTGATCTGCAGTCCGGCGACTTATCCACTAGACCATAACACCTCTACATTAAGTTTAGGGTCAGGGTTAGGTATGATTTTTGTCCAGCGTCAAAGTTAGGAAGTTGGTTAGCGTAGGATATTCACAGCAGAGCAAATGGTGCTGTGTCATAGAGAATGTTTTGTAGAATGAAGGATGCATGGGAAATGAAGAAAACCTCTGAACAAAGACACAATCAAAATGTTCACCTTGCAATATATAAAGTTTACTAAAGGAACAAAGTGTGCAACAAACTGTTTTCTGATTTGGTTGGGGTGAAGGGGAGTGGGAGGGGCAGGGGCAGCGGTAGGGGAAGGGAAAGGGTGAGGGAAGGGGGAAGGGGAAGAATGACAGGAAGGGTGAGGGCAAAGAGTGAGGCAGGGGAAGGAGGAAGGGAGGGGGAAGGAGGAAGGGAGGGGGAAGGAGGAAGGGAGGGGGAAGGAGGAAGGGAGGGGGAAGGAGGAAGGGAGGGGGAAGGAGGAAGGGAGGGGCAAGAGGAGGGGTAGGGAAATGACAAAATAATGGAAAAGGCAAGAGGAGTGGAAAGAGGGAGGTGGAAAGAGGGAGGAGGGAGGAAGAGAAAGGAGGAATTGCTTACCCATCCTGTCTGCCTCCAGCGACCTTCCATCCTCTGATGGTACTAAGCTTGGTATCAGAGATGTCCAATCTTAGGGGTAGTTCTGGGATCCACACACTGAACACAATGGTTGCTTCATGACCCTGCAGGCTGACCTGGACACTGGTGCTCTCTGATCCCGAGGTCTCGGTGCCATCCACATAAACGTTGGCGCAGCTCCGACGAACCTAATAACCAGCAAGAAAGTATCGAAGTTATAATTAGTCTATCAGTAATGTGAAAAAAGTTTTCTGAAGTATTTCACGGTTATTCAACGATTAATGAATAAACTTATGGTGAATAATGGTGCACACTGTTGTAGATACGATGAACCTAACTATCAGCCAAAAATATTACTCATATATTAACCTCATTAATGTTGAAAAGTTTTCTCACCACTATCGCTGATGTTCAACTTTGTCTTGTGAGTGATTGAGATACGTACAGGATTATGCTGAAAAATATCTGAAACGCTACAATGAATTTTTGCCAAATTCAAACCAGCTTCTTGCCTCTCCCAAAAGAACCATCATTCACTATTCATGATAAGTTGCTGGCTTTTTAGTAATATTTTGCAGGGAACACAAAATACACTACCATTACCACTAACCCCCACTCCTATCGTTAAATCTAACACCACATTTCCAATAACACTTACCACTTACACTACCACTACCACTATATTTACCATTAATATCTAACCCTCTGACTATGCCATCAACAACATCACCATCACTGTGCTCTAACATAAGCTTGATTTCATCAGATATATAGGGTTATAGGGTTAACATTGCCATTAGATTTCAGGTTAGGTTTAGGTTTAGGGTTAGCATTGCTATAAGGTTTCAGGTTAGGTTTAGGGTTAGGGTTAGCATTGCTATGAGGTTTCAGGTTAGGTTTAGGGTTAGGGTTAGCATTGCTATGAGGTTTCAGGTTAGGTTTAGGGTAATGGTTGGCATTGCTATTAGGTTTCAGGTTAGGTTTAGGGTTAGGGTTAGCATTGCTATGAGGTTTCAGGTTAGGTTTAGGGTAATGGTTAGCATTGCCATTAGGTTTCAGGTTAGGTTTCTGGTTAGGGTTAGCTTTGCTATTAGGTTTCAGTTTAGGTTTAGGGTTAGGGTTAGCATTGCCATTAGGTTTCAGTTTAGGTTTAGGGTTAGGTTTAGGGTTAGGGTTAGCATTGCTATGAGGTTTCAGGTTAGGTTTAGGGTAATGGTTAGCATTGCCATTAGGTTTCGGTTTAGGTTTAGGGTTAGGGTTAGGGTTATCATTGCTATTAGGTTTCAGGTTAGGTTTAGGGTAAGGGTTAGCATTGCCATTAGGTTTCAGATTAGGTTTAGGGTAAGGGTTAGGATTGCTATGAGGTTCAGGTTAGGTTTAGGGTAAGGGTTAGCATTGCCATTAGGTTTCAGATTAGGTTTCGGGTAAGGGTTAGCATTGCCATTAAGTTTCAGATTAGGTTTAGGGTAAGGGTTAGCATTGCCATTAGGTTTCAGGTTAGGTTTAGGGTAAGGGTTAGGATTGCTATGAGGTTCAGGTTAGGTTTAGGGTTAGGATTAGCATTGCCATTAGGTTTCAGACTAGGTTTAGGGTAAGGGTTAGCATTGCCATTAGGTTTCAGGTCAGGTTTATGAATAGGGTTAGGTTTAGGTAGAGCATTTGGTTCAGGGTTGAAGTTTAGAGTTCAGTTAGTGTACTTACAAATTGATGCAGAGTAATTTTCACCGGGGCATGTGAAGAATAACCCCAACATCACCATCACCACTACCAACTACCAACGAGTATTCACGTACATGTACATGTAAATACTCTAAAATGATGAAAGGTAAGTGTTCATACCTTGAGGATATCCACGTCTGCACTTCGACATCTGGCATGGCCTGCAGCATCCATCACATCCCCCAGGAAGGTCACGACCCCAATGTCAAGGGTCATGGTGACCTCTTGACCTGTCAGGAGGGCAGTGTTAATGATACTGGTTCCCTGAGACACCAAAAGAGGAATGGATTGTGAAAGAACGAAATAAAGTCACAGCGAGAATTACTAAGGAATTGGAATTACTACACAGTAGTGGTGTATATCTGAAACAATTGATAAGCACTTTGAAATGTTTATAGACTTATACATCGGACAAGACTTCCTAACTACTTCCTAACTTCATAACAAATTACCAGTTGACATCGACTATGTATGTGTTGACCTCCACTGTACATGTAGGCCTATTACTATTGTGCCCACTTGGTATTTGTAATGTAAAATAAACTTACACTCTGCAAGGTAGCTTAACTCATGCAGCATAATGCTCTTCAAAGAATGAAAAATGAGTTGAAAGAAACAAAACTTCACATTTCTGTGGATACATGTACATGTAGGAGCTCTTATTGTATAATATAATTGCTAAATTGGGAATTCATTAAGGTACATGTAATTGTTATACATCTTATTGTTTTTTTTCCCCCGAGCTCTTTGCTAATTGTCCAGTCTCTGTTCGAGATTTTCAGATGTAAATCACACTCTGCTCCCATGCATCCTTTTCTTGCTGTTGCAGATCGAATCCAGGCAATCATTTAATCAGCATATCTCTATAAATTAGACCCCATACCTTTGCCATAGGTACGATAGCTTGAATCCAGTTGTCTGATACGCTGATGTCGGTGCTGAAGCGGGAAGCCCTGGCATCGCCATGAAGACTACAGTCCACTCTCCAGTTGATGACACGGTGCGTGGTCGTGTCGTTCAGCACTTCAAACTCCATCACAAACACTAGAGGATTCTCCTCAGGGCTGCAGAGGGAGGGAGTGTGAGAGAGTGAGTGAGAGAGAGAGAGAAAGAGATATTGGTGGAGGGAGGGAAAGTGAGGGGGAGGGAGAGAGAAAGAGACAGACAGAAGAAAAGAAGCCAGAGACAGAAAGAAACAGATACAAGGGGTGAGAGAGAGAGAGAGAGAGAGAGAGAGATTACACACACACCCTCACACACGCACACACACAGATATAGAGAGTGAGAGAAATATTGGTATAATTTTGGTATAGAAAAAATATGTAGATAGACAAGGTAGAGTGAAGGTAGAGTGAGCGAGAGTGATAGAGAGATATATAGGGAAGGAGCAATTGGGACAGAGAAAGAGATAGAGAGGGAGAGAGGGAGAGAGGGAGAGAGGGAGAGAGGTAGATAAAGAGAGGGAAAGAGATGGGAAAGAGATGGAAATGAGAGAGAGAGAGAGCAGGGTAAAATAAAATATACAAGGGCAGAGAGTTCGATTAAACAGACTCGTTTCGGGGCTTGACTATCAGACATGCCAGTAATGGGGTTTGTATGATTAAGGGCCCTTTTCCACTGACATGTTCTATGTTGCATGATGATTTAGTCTGTGATTCCCAGCCCCTCACGACAACGTGCGAAAGTTTAGCCTACATCGTGCCTTTTCCATGTACGTATGAGAGACATGAAGTTTATAAAATAAATCTGCTTTCATTTCTCCATGTATGGCCAGCTGTTTGCAAAAGAAACTAGCATTTAAATACTAAAAGAATCTTCAAACCACTGCTGATGTTCATGTACAGAGAAAGAATATTTGTGCATTCTCTCAATTCACATTCCCTCTTGTTTTCAATTTCATCACCTGACACTTAACAACAGATGGTGGCTGATCTTTTTCTCTTTCTCCTCAGTCAAGAGGATGGGAGTCTACCTACAGCTCTTTCACACAAAAGGAAATTTTGTATAAAGTAACATCTTTCAAGAAAAACAGATCATGGCCATACAGCGAGAGGGATGTACATGTACACACAGGATTCATTTACTTCACAGAAAGAAACTCATTTGGGAAAGGTGTGCAAGGTGTGCAAGGTTCATTCACACAACATTCAGCATGACATTCAGTAGCCTACCTGATTATAATAATAATCATAGTTGCGATTTATATAGCGCCTTTTCCACCGGATACAAAGCGCTTTTAGATGTCATTACATTCCCATTAGAAACAGAGCCCAGACTACTGTATCAATAGGCCCTATATGTTCTGCTTGGCCTACCATATTCACACAAGAAAAATCACACTACTTCTAATATGTAGCTTATGGAGTTATCGTATCAAAAATTGATCAGCTTCTCGAGTCTGAATGAGGATCAGCATACACAGGACCTGCATATCTACTTCAGCTTTCACATTCATTTCTTTCTCTCTCTCCTCACCCCAAAACAGACATCAATGAACAAATGCCTCATAATCAACATGCTCAACCATACTCCTCGAGTCACCTTGAGAACTGGGTTGAGTGAGGAGGCAGTCTGCACCACAATATCTAGGTGTCAAAAGGACTGCAATTGTCACATTTGTCTTCAAAACTAATGGATGGACGTGGCATTCACACCATGTGCACTCAAAATAAAACGTTTTGATATATAATCCTTTAAAAGTATTTTTTGCGGATCAGGAAGTGGAGAGAGAGGGACAGATCATGCTTATCATTCTTTCAGTAAATAAAGGAGGCACGATGGCTCAGTGGCAGAGCAGAGGTCTGGTAAGCAGGAGGTCCTTGCTTTGCAAACAAGTCAATGGGCTAGTGCCCTTTGGTAAGGCATTAATTCTCATTACCAAGTCCCTCAGATAGGACTCAGATAGAGCTGCGAAAAAAATAAATCACAAAACAGAAAAAAAGGGGGGGGGGGCGCGTACCCATGGCGCCCCTGCTTTGATCCACCACTGATCTCCGTCACCCTGACCTTTCCATATCTTCTTAAAAGTTCAGTCTCACAGAAGTTCAGCAAATCATGAACAGTGCTTGAGTTGAAGATCTATGACTGACCGAACTCTAAATTTCCCCCATCAGAAAATAACGACCAAATTCCAGAGTAAATTACTGTAACCACTGCTGCAACGAGTCCACAGTCTGGTAATTTGTATGACCCCGTTATTTCAGTCAAGTCCTTCAGTGCATGCAGCCCCATCTAATAACCTTTCACTCTGCACCTTGGCAGTGAGTGGAAATGAGAAAACAACAGACTGCTAAGGAGAAAACAGGGAAATGAGTGAGTATGGGAGGAAGGGGGAGATGGGAGGTATGGCAGCCATTCCTGTGTGATAAAGGCTTGGTGTGACTCTGAAATAACAAGAAAAATGAAAGACATTGGCCTTAGTAGAGACAGAGACCATGGACCTACTAGGAGACAAAATAGGGAATACAAGGGTTCCTAGCATTGGACTAAACCATGCTGAGAGGTCAAGAGTGTCAGGTCAATGCCTCACCATCTCTCTCGCTCTCTCTCTCTCTTTCTCTCTCTCCCTCATCTCACTTTCAGACATCCTGGCCTAGATTCAACTTTTTTCTCTCTCTCTTTCTCCCACTGAAGTCATAAACCTCTTATTCTCTCCATCTTTTGAAAACGTCCTAGTAATTGGGCTCACTTCTTGGACATGGGTATCAGGGACTCAGTATCATCAAGGAGTTATCACAGACTAAAGGTGATAACTCCTTGGTATAACTCCTTGACTTGTCCTCCTTTTCTAACTTCCCCTTCCTCAATTATCTCTGCTCAGTATATGTGGATGTCTTTGTATCCCTTCCTTTTTTTGCTCCCCCAAGTTTACTTCCATTTTCTCTCTCACACACCCTCCTTAACTACTCCCCTCTCTGTCTGTCTGTCTCTCCCTCTCTCCCACTCTCTTTCCCTCCCTCTGTATCAAGGCAATTTGCAGTCCCTTTCCTTCCTCTCTTCCCTTCCCTCCTCTCCCCTAACTTCCCCTAACTTCCTCCCTCTCGCCTCCCTTCCCATCCATTTCCCCCCTCACCCCTCCTCTCCCCTTTTCAATCCGTCCCCACCCCTCCCCTTCTCTCACAGCATCTCTCTCATCTCCCAACGGTCATCTTTGATACTGCCTCACAAGCATGGCTCACATGACTCCAATTACGTTCCACTGATTGCGGGGACTTGGGTTACGCCACAGGGAGAAAGCGAGATTTTCCACCTCTTTCTTCTCAGCCTGCTCAGGTCGTCTCGCTATTACTCAAGCCCTTCATGGATACAGGTATTTGGTGCGCTTTTGGCAACAAAAAACCACACAACCCGTAGTCTGCCAAAACTAGCCCTTTACTGAGAGAACACTCGTTTTGCTCACCATGTAGGGGGAACTATGAAAAGCAGGATGAAAGTGTTTTCCACATTAATCTCAAGATAGAAATACATTTTAGCAAATAGTTGGTCCCAACATAATTATGCAAAAAAAAAAAAGGCCTGATCTGGAATAAATTTTCCATGTACATGTACTGTAAAACTAGAAACTTTTGCACACATTTAACGTTGGCGAATTTCGCTATTGGTTCAAATTCGCGAAAGCTGCATGATGCAAAAAACATTGAATAATAACTGACATAACATGTTTTTACAAATCGCATAAGTTTCTTGCTCTGAAAATGACAGTCGTTTAAAATTACAATTCGCGAAAGTTTCACGCCGGGAACATTTATGGTTCTACAGGAAATTTTGGAATTTAATACATTTGCCAATTCTGGACAGATGGAAATTTTCAGTCATTTTATTGTACAAGATGAATAACATCAGCAGATATTCAAAATGCTATTGCACTGACTGGAAGTCCTTGATTCAAACATAACTACACTTGATTATAGGAGACTGTGAACAAGTTGAGACTCTTTCTTCAAAGAGTTTTGGAAGAAACAAACTTCAAATTTAGATGAATATTGTATTTTTCATTGGTACAACCTTCACTATTAAGAAAATCCTAGAATCACGTCTACCGACATGTCCCCTGTCAGTGACTTCTCCCTCTATGCACTTGGCAACATATGGTTTCAGTTGGGAGTCATTCAGTTTCCAATCTCCTCTTTTTCTTTGCTCCCCACCAAAAAAAAAAAGAAATTCAATTTGGGGGCTCAATCGAGAGCTTGGCACACCTTCTTCTTGTCACCCGTCGATCTGGACTTCTCAGCGGAATCAACGGAGGATTGATTTCTCTCATTCTGTATCTAATAGAACCTCGCAGATGTATTCCTCTCACGTCTACAATTGACAAGAAAGAGCGACTGATGGGGGGGGGGGAGATGTGTTGCAACTTGCATGGAGGGTTTTAGGGTAACGTTTCGCAGATGCAACAATATCAAGCCCTTATAATCGTGTAGTTCATGCCGAGATTACCGGCAACATGGTAGACTGCATTTTCTTCACGTGGATTGGGGACAGAAACTTTTGTGTTTTGACAAGAACTGTATCCTCCTATTGGATACCCAGTGTTTCTAGGTTGACCTGTTGAATACTGTTGAATACTTGTTGAATACTTTCTTGTCAAAGAAAACTTGAGCTGAGGTATACATAGGAATGTATACTGTTTCATTCAGAAACAGTTTGATTTTTCTGATTATTGAACTAAAACTTGTATTGACAAACAGTTGGCTTGTCATAATTTATTGATAACTTTGGCTTGTCATATTGACAATTGGCTTGACATAATTTAGTCCTCCGGTGGTAACTTTGGCTTGCCATACTACAACCAAGCACTGTACAGGAAGCAAAAGCCACAGTCACAGCTAAGGAAAGGGATTGGAAAAATTATCCCTAAATATCTCTTTGAGTTTGAACCATCAGCAACAATCAATGTTACAGCCAAAAAGTATAATACTGCATATTTGAAGTAAGTTGATTATATTTGTTTATGATTGAGAAAATAAGTGAAAATTAAGGTGTAAAGTTGGTTGTGGATACACACAAAATCAAGTGTGGGTTTGATAATAGATTTGTACTGTAGCCAATGGAAAGTGTATTGAAGCCAATGTAAAGTACATTGAAATGTGATACAATATTTTGAATAAGGAAATCTTGTATACAAAGTGAGTTATTTGGTGAACATTTATTCTTACAAACTTGAATTAAGTCTTTTAAAGGAAAATTAAAGCAAATTTTGTTCCATTTATTGACTTGCAAAGAATTTGGTCAGAAAAGAAAGTTACAAAATCTGAAGACAAAAGTGGCATTTATTTCAATGCTTTTAGTTAATAATAGAGATGTTGTGAATGAATTTATACAATTAAGGTTGACAATGAAAGGAATTTGTTGTTAATTAAACAAGTAATTTGTCAATTTGAGATAAATTAGTTTCAGTCAAGGCTAAAAGATTAATTTGAAAAGTGGTTAAAGCAAAGAGTCAGTTTTAATAGGACATGATTTCAAAGTTATTTTGTTGAGACAAAGGTATATTTTAGATGAAAACAAATTATAGATATTCAAATGTGGTTCGTTTAGACACTTAGTAATTGAGATTTTGTTTGTCTTTCTTTTATGCCTACAGATTGAATTAAACAGTAAACAGTATATGTATACGTCAGGGAATTATCTGTCAGAGTCTTCCAAGCTCAATAAAAGTTCGTCACAGAGCCCTATTAATACAATTTCGTGTAGTAACAGTTTCAGTCATTGCGTTGCTCGATGGTCAACCGTCCATCATTCAATTTCAAATTCGTCAGCAAACTTCAGTCAGTCAGCCAGAAGGTCAGCGAAGTTCAATGAGGGAGTCAACAGAAGTCCTACCGCCAGTAAAGCAGTATAGTCAGCACAAATTAGTTTAGGACATCTTACGGCTCAACCGTCAAGAATAATGGCTGAAGCGGCGAAATCGTTGAAATTCAAGCGGCGTGCTTTTAAAGGCACTTACACGAGACAAGCCAACGCGTTAAGTTCCTACATAGAAGCGGGACGGCCAGAAGATGAATTGCTAGAAGCTTTCCAGGAAACAAAGTCAGCATTCCAGAAAATTGTCGCAGCACACGAGGATTATACTCTTCTGATTGAAGATGAAGAGGAGTATGACAAAGAAGAAGAGTGGATGCAAGCAGTTAGTGATGAGTTCACACGTCTACAAATTAGTTACAACGCATTTGTTAAGCAGCAACAGTCCGATCAAGAAGCAGAGGTAGCAGCCTCCAGAGAGTCTCCCAGGGATCCACCTACAGCTTCGGCACAAGCTCCACACACTCTACGTTCTTCAGTTAAAATGGAAACTCTGCCGAAATTTAGTGGTGATGTTCGTGAATACATCACTTTCAAATCTGATTTCTGTCATATTGTAGACAGCCGTTATGAGAAGAGAGATGCACTCACAATACTGAGGCAGTGCATAAAGGGTAAACCGCTCGACTTGATAAAAGGAATTCTTGATTACGACTCCGCATGGGAACAACTCGAAATGATGTACGGAGACAAGCGTTATATTGCGGATGCAATCATTAATGATATTCACAAATTTAGGGTCCTAAAGGATAATGAGGATACACGATTTTGCGAGCTTGTCAATATTGTGAGGAGAAGCTACAATACGCTAAAAGAGATAGGGATGGCAAATGACATGGACAATAACCACATGTTAGCCATCATCGAAAGGAAAATGAGTCCCGACGACAGAAAAACCTGGTTTAGGTATCAAAATGCAAAGCCGGAAGAATCAGTCTCTTTAAAGCAACTACTCGACTGGATGAACTTGGAGATGAAAACGAGAATGAGAGCATGTGCACCCTTGAGGTCAGAAAAACAAGCGCAAATCAACTTGTCACAGTCGGAGCCGAAGTCATCCAACACTGCACCTGCATTCAAGACCAACAAATGTTGGATTTGTAAATCTGATGAACACTGGATCAATGAATGTCAAAAATTACTGAGTAAAACTCCGGTTCAACGATTCAATTTCTTAAAGGAAAACCATTGTTGTTATGCCTGCCTTAAGAAAGCAGGGAAGGGTCATACGATGGCCACATGTAGAAGAAGAAAATTATGTGAAAAGGTTGATGAAAAGGGTAATAGATGCCACTTATATCACCATTCATTGCTACATTTTGACAAAGCAATGAACACGCAAGTTGTGAATTATGCTTCATCACAGGATGAAGTATTACTACCTGTGTTAACCGTTAACTTGAAAGCAAATGATGTTGAGTTAAAGGGAAATGCACTGTTAGATTCAGGTGCACAAATCAGTTTAATTACTGAAGACATGGCTTCAAATTTGAATTTGGTGGGTACTCCATCAACCATAGTTGTAACTAAAATGGGAGGAGAAGAAGAAATCCTTGAAACAAATAAATATACTCTGAATGTTGGTGAGTTAAGTAAGCAAAATAGCAGTCACAAGATTACAGCATATGCTATTCCTACAATAAGTAAAGAAATAGAAGAAGTTAATCTTAGTGATGTAGCATATAAATTAAACTTGAATTCTCAAGATCTCCACAGAAGTGGAGGCACACTCGATTTGTTAATCGGGGTAGACCAGGCGAGACTACATAGAGGCAAAGAAAAGTGTTACGGAAATTACGTAGCGAGACATACTCCGATAGGTTGGGTTGTTTTCGGATCACCTTCATCAGAAATGCCACAAATACATTGCAATATGGTAGTTTTGCACGCCAGAGTGGCGACCCCAGTAGACCTGACAGACTTTTGGTCAGTTGAGGCAGAAGGTGTTCAATGTAACAGTAAATTAACTAAAGCAGAGAAAGATGAATATGATGAGATATATGAGTCTTGTAAGAAGAATGGAAAGCAATGGGAGATCCCATATCCATGGGCAAAAGACCCAAGTTTGCTCTCTGATAATAGGTGCCAAGCAGAGCAAATTCTCTTGTCCACCGAGAAGCGATTAAAAAATGATGAAAATCATGCAAAAGTGTATGATGAGCAGATAAAGCAAATGGAAGAAATGAAATTTTGTAGAAAATTGTCGAAAGAAGAAATAGAAGCTTACAATGGTCCTGTGTATTACATATCACATCACGCAGTAGAGCGTCCAGAAAGTAAGTCAACGCCGATCAGAATTGTTTTCAATTCATCCGCAAAGTTTAAGGGTCAAGCTCTTAACGATTATTGGAAGAAAGGTCCAGATTTGTTAAACAATATGTTAGGAGTTCTTACCCGTTTCAGAGAAAATGAGGTGGCAGTTATTGGAGATATATCCAAAATGTATCATAGAGTAGCAATACCAGAAAGTGATCAACACATACACAGATTTTTGTGGCGCAACATGGAAACGCAAAGAGAACCCGACGTCTATGTCATGAACGTTGTTACTTTTGGTGACAAGCCATCGGCGGCCATGGCTCAAGTCGCACTTCATAAGACCGCTGATGAAGCAGAAGATAGACATCCAGAAGTCGCGCAAATAATCAAAGAAGACACATATATGGATGATATGTGTTTCTCAGTACCTTCAAAGGAGAGAGCCGATGAGTTAACAGTGAAACTAGATGCTGTTTTAGCAGAGGGAAATTTCAAAGTGAAGGGATGGTCATCAAACAAAGAGTTAAACAATAATGACCTCTCTAAACAGAAGGAAAACAATGCAAATGAAGTAGAAAAGGAAGAAAAGGTGTTAGGTGTGATGTGGAATAAAGAAACTGATTCCATATCTTGTAACATAAAAGCAAACAAGAAGTTTAAGGAAGCTTTGCATGGAAATAGTTCAGCAACACTTACAAAAAGAAAAGTGTTAGGTCAAATTGCACAAATTTTTGATCCCATAGGATTCACAGCCCCAGTTGTAGTTAAAGCTAAAATGGGAATGCAAAGGCTGTGGGAGAAAGGTTATGAATGGGATCAGCCATTACCAGAAGAAGAGCAAGTTGAATGGAAAATGCTCTTCAAAGAAATTGAAAAATTAAGCAAAGTGTCGTTACCTAGATGTATCACTCCGCCAAGTGCTATTGGAAAGCCAACATTGTGTATTTTTTCAGATGCATCAGAGAATGCTTATGGTGCGTGTGCATACATTAGGTGGAAAACCAGTGATGAAAGGTATGAATGTAGATTTATAGCAGCAAAATCAAAAGTTGCTCCGTTGAAAGCATTAACAATACCTCGGTTAGAGTTGCAGGCAGCGGTACTCGCAGCTCGGTTGTGTAAATCAATTGTAGATGAAATGAGAATAGAACTGGATAGAATAATCTTGTTTACTGATAGTAACATTGCATTGCAGTGGATCCAATCTTCGGCTAGATCGTACAAGCCGTTTGTGTCTAGTAGAGTCGGTGAAATTCAAACACTCACTGATCCGTCAACTTGGAGGCATATCCCCGGGAAAGACAATATTGCCGACAAGTTATCTAGGGGTATAAATGTCGATGAACTATCAAAAGAGTGGGGTAGAGGGCCTGAATTTCTGTACAAAGATGAAAGTGATTGGCCAGGAAAAATTGTTGAAGTCAATCAGTCTGACACTGATAAAGAAATGAAAAGGCCCAAATCAGTGTTCAATGTGACGGTAGAATCAACTGTGATAGACATTGAAAATTATTCAAGTTGGAGAAAATTGTTAAGAGTAACAGCATATGTGCTTAGAGCTGTAAAGATGTTCAAATCCAAAATCAAGAAGGTAAATGAGAAAGAATCAGAAATCTTGTCTCCATTAGAGTTAGTAGAAGCTGAAAAATTTTGGGTCAAGAGTGCACAAAAAACACTAAAGCCAAGACTTGAAAAGGGAGAATTCAAATCCTTGTCTCCTTTTATTGATGAAGAAGGAATTATCAGAGTAGGGGGCAGATTGAAAAATCTTGCAACGTCATACGAGTCTAAACATCCTGTTTTACTTCCACATAAACATGATGTTTCAATGTTGATAACACAACATGTTCATGAGTTAGGTCATCATGGGGTTGAGACAACCACAGCAAAGGTCAGAAGAAGATTTTGGATAGTAAAGGCACATAGGTTAGCAAAAACTGTAAAATACAGGTGCGTAAAGTGTAGGGCAAACGAGTGCAAAAGAGAAACGCAAATTATTGCAGATTTACCAAATTGTCGAATGGCCCCACAGACACCACCATTTTACTATACGTCTTGCGACTATTTTGGTCCGTACACTGTCAAAATTGGTAGAAACAAAAGGGCAAAACACTACGGTGTCATATTTACTTGTTTAAATACAAGAGCCGTGCATCTTGAGATAGCTACTGATGCATCGACAATGGAATTCTTACAGGTACTCCGCAGGTTTTTCTCAATACGCGGACAGCCTGTTCAAATTATAAGTGATAATGGTACGCAATTTGTTGGAGCACAGAAAGAGCTCCGTGAAATGATACAAGGTTGGAGTAAAAATGAACTAAAGGACTATTGTGCAGAAAGAGGTGTCGAGTGGAAATTTGTCACTCCTGCCGCACCTCATCAAAATGGGTGTGCTGAGGCACTTGTAAAGAGTTGCAAAATAGCACTCAAGCAAGCAATTGGTGAGCAAGTACTCACACCTTTTGAGTTATACACTTGTTTGTTAGAAGTAGCAAATTTGATTAATGAACGTCCGATAGGTCGTAAGTGTAATGATCCAGATGACGGCGGATATCTTTGTCCGAATGACATTCTATTAGGGAGATCGTCCACGAATGTACCGCAGGGACCATTTAAGGACACAAAAAATCCACAGCGTCGTGTTGAATTTGTTCAACGCATAGTGGACTCGTTTTGGAAAAAATGGACGCAAAATGTACTTCCACTTTTAGTCCCTAAAAGAAAGTGGAATTCAGATCGTAGAAATGTAAAGGTAGACGATATAGTTATGACTGCCGATAGCAATGCAGTCAGAGGGAAGTGGACAATTGCAAGAGTAATAGAGGTTTACCCGGGTAGTGATGGCAAAGTGAGAAATGTCAAAATCAAGACGTCATCTGGAACGTATCGTAGACCTATTTCTAAATTAGCAGTAATATACCCTGTTGAAGGTTATATGTAAATATAATTTAAATGTTTAAAATGTAACAGTTGTCTTAGTTTGAGGCGGGAGGATGTTTCCTTCAGAAACAGTTTGATTTTTCTGATTATTGAACTAAAAACTTGTATTGACAAACAGTTGGCTTGTCATTATTTATTGGTAACTTTGGCTTGTCATATTGACAATTGGCTTGCCGTAATTTAGTCCCCCAGTGGTAACTTTGGCCTGCCATACTACAACCAAGCACTGTACAGGAAGCAAAAGCCACAGTCACAGCTAAGGAAAGGGATTGGAAAAATTATCCCTAAATATCTCTTTGAGTTTGAACCATCAGCAACAATCAATGTTACAGCCAAAAAGTATAATACTGCATATTTGAAGTAAGTTGATTATATTTGTTTATGATTGAGGAAATAAGTGAAAATTTAATGTGTAAAGTTGGTTGTGGATACACACAAAATCAAGTGTGGGTTTGATAATAGATTTGTACTGTAGCCAATGGAAAGTGTATTGAAGCCAATGTAAAGTACATTGAAATGTGATACAATATTTTGAATAAGGAAATCTTGTATACAAAGTGAGTTATTTGGTGAACATTTATTCTTACAAACTTGAATTAAGTCTTTTAAAGGAAAATTAAAGCAAATTTTGTTCCATTTATTGACTTGCAAAGAATTTGGTCAGAAAAGAAAGTTACAAAATCTGAAGACAAAAGTGGCATTTATTTCAATGCTTTTAGTTAATAATAGAGATGTTGTGAATGAATTTATACAATTAAGGTTGACAATGAAAGGAATTTGTTGTTAAATAAACAAGTAATTTGTCAATTTGAGATAAATTAGTTTCAGTCAAGGCTAAAAGATTAATTTGAAAAGTGGTTAAAGCAAAGAGTCAGTTTTAATAGGACATGATTTCAAAGTTATTTTGTTGAGACAAAGGTATATTTTAGATGAAAACAAATTATAGATATTCAAATGTGGTTCGTTTAGACACTTAGTAATTGAGATTTTGTTTGTCTTTCTTTTACCTACAGATTGAATTAAACAGTAAACAGTATATGTATACGTCTGAGTCAGAGTCTTCCAAGCTCAATAAAAGTTCGTCACAGAACCCTATTAATACAATTTCGTGTAGTAACAGTTTCGGTCATTGCGTTGCTCGATGGTCAACGGTCCAATGTATACCATGATAAAATCACTTTCAATGGGCCAAAAAACATACTATTTTTTCAAAGAGCGATTCCGCACAATGTGTCCCATACGACATAAAACATTTTATCAACATATTTAATCCATGAATGAAAAATCTTTTGATATGGTCATCACTAATGGTAGTGTTACCAGAAAGAATGATTATTCAGTCGTTGTATCAAGAGAATCTTCATCTTTGGATGAAGTGTATGAATAAATGTCACATGTCGTACAGGACACTCTGCACGGAATTGCTCCCAAAGGAAAATGACATTGTCAAATAACTTGGAAATTGGGGTGGTTTTATACAAGAGATGAAAATTTTTCCAGAACTCTAATCATAGACCTTGAAAAGGCTTGATGGCTGGATACTAGAAACCAACCATCAAGAAAATCTTCAATATGTAATCATACCAAATTGACATGTACACATTTATGTACTGGAAACCAGTGCAGTGTTTCATCAAGCGTTTTGTCAGTGATTTTTACCCACAACTGTTATAAGCTACTAAAATCCTTGCATCTGATTTGCTGAGAGCAAATTTGTCAGTAAAAATCACTGACAAAACGCTTGATGAAACGCTCCCCTGGTATGTATAATGGTAAAATGCATGCATGGGCTTAACGGTATCATTTAATTTCTATCATAAATGTATAACACGAGGACATCTTCTTCTCAGGTTTCAAGAAGGTTAAATGTAAAACCAGAAATTTTCGCATGCATTTAAGGTTCACAAATTTCACAAGTGATTTAGATATGCTAAGGTTTCATGCCGTGAAATAATTGAATCACAAATTACAAATGCAACAACACTGAATTTTTGCATTACACGAAAGTTTCTTGCTGTGAAGTTGGCTGTCGCTTACAATTAGCGAAAGTTTCATGTCGCGAACGTTTCTGGATTTATAGTATTCTAAGCAAACTTTTGGGGTTTATCTTAAAGGCTTACCTGTCTGTTGTGCTAGCGTCTGAAGGGGATCGTAAACCCTCGGCCGTTACCATGGCGAAAGATTTCTGCTTAACCATAGACAGCGTATTCCACTCTTCCTGATCGGTAGAACTCACTGATACTGCAGCGATGCCCTCTCTGGCTTTAGCTCTGTATAGAACAACACACAAAAAACACACATAGAATTTAATACCAGTACTGAAAGGGTTGAAATCTCAAGCATTGGCAAGACCTCCTTATACTGGGTGGTAATTATCTAATGTCATGAAAATTACCATACTCTGTGCTCAAATTTCTGTAAGAGGGTCACTTCTTTTTCAAACATTTTTGTACAAGGTGGTCCAGCTGTATCTCTAGAGGGATTATCTCTCATTTCTTTTTCCCCCCCTTTTTTTTGCAATGTGCAATATAGTTTACTGCATCGAAGACAGCCTTTATTAATAACTTGTGAAAGTTTTATGCCACATATTTCGTATTTTGTTGATTGAACATCATTGATTTCCATCAATGTTCTGTTCATAGACATACATGAAAGTGTTGAAAAGCCTCTTATTCTGGTTTGAAATCGTTCAAGAAGGTACCCATAACCATTTCCAATTCAGTAGGAAGTGAAAGTTCCTTGCTTCTGATTACATTCTACCAGTCATACATCATCCGACCAAGAAATGAAACATTTTCCAAAAGAATCATGATGGATGCAAAAACAGGAAATAGGATTTAAATTGCGCTGGAAGCTGGAGTGTGCCAATGTCAGGCTTAATAAATGTAACCTAGTTTATGTCCTTTAAATATATTGTCTGTATTGTTCTCTCCCTCATTTTTAATTTTTCATATTTTTTATTGGGGGGTTAAGGGGCTCTCTAATGCATTTGATGCTATTTCATAGTTCTCCAACATATTTCTCTATATTTCTTCTGTTGTCTATTACTTTCCTTTGAACATAACCCCCCCCCCCTCCCCTTCTCTCTATCCCTCTCTTTCTCTCTCTCCCTCCCACTCTCTTTCTCTCTCCCCATCTCTTTCTCTCTCTCTCTCATAATGCAATCCCCTCTCTTCCGCTGTATATTATATTGCCCCACAAATCTATCTTAAATCTGTTTTACCCTCTTTTAGTTTCACATAGGCTTTTTACACTTGCAAAATTTTGCAAGTGTAAAAATAACTTACAAAATGAACCCCCCCCCCCAAAAAAAAAAAATCATTTATTTCCTTAAAATGAAAGAAACCACAAAAGTCCATGGTCTTCAACTTGTGTGTAATAGAGTACCGAAGTGTGACGTCATCAGATTTTGATTTTTGTATTTCAGTATTTTTATGACCATATTTAGGTAGAGCATGATGGAAAACGTTCACACATCAAATTTGACATGAATCAGTTCATGGTGGCCCAAGGTATGGCTACATGAATATCTAATTAGCCCCATTGAAGTCAGTGTAAATTGGCCTGGTTCTTAACAGTTTAGAACCAGGCCAATTTAACACTTAATTCAATGGGGCTAAGGAGGTATCCATAAAATTTGGGATCTGGATGTTTTTCACCATGTTCCTTTGAGATATGGTATAAAAAATGTCAAAATGAAACATCACTTCGGTACTGTATAGTATAATTTGTTTCAGGTACCCACACCCCCCTCTTTCCCAACAACTCAACTCAAATCAGTTTTGTAGGCCTTCATTTTAGAGTATCCTTAAAATGCCGTCCTTCTAAGATGACATTTGACACGACTATCGTTCACACATATCTGTCTTGTCGTTTGACAGTCGACTCTCATATGAAATGATGTTTCAAACAAATGAATATTTTACGAATGGTGAACTGAATAAATATTCAAACTTAGAGTGTGAACATCTCCTTGAACTCTCCTTTACCTTTTTGCTAATGATCCGTTCAAATGAGGTCATTACTCAGTCTTGGAGCTGGGGTTTCAACCAATCATCACCACATTAGCTCATTCATATTCAGCATATACCACTCTGCTAATCAGCATTAATGATTAAACCTTGGAAAACTTTTACCCTTTCAGACAAGAGAAAACATCATATCGCCTGCTAAGAGCAGGAAGGACGTTAACTTGTATCCTTCATCAAAGAGCTTTTATAAGTCCATCTAGCTCTAAACAGATAATGTAAAGATTATAACCATACAGCAAAAGGGCCATACCCACAGAATACGAATATGATATAAAGAAACATTAAAGAGAAATATCTAGTTTTTTTTTTTGAGACGTTCAGAATTGTCTACTGCACATTGCTTTAAGATTCTGTTTGTTAATTACTTGATGCCATACACATATAGCAATGTGACTACATGTTGAGCGTTCACAATTTTATCAAGTTCTCTTTTAAAATCATACCCAAAATGAAATGTCCCATAATTATACTCATCTGAGTGGGGTGGGGTTAAAGGGAGAGAAGAGAAGAGAAGAGAAGATAAGAAGAGAAGAGAAGAGAAGATAAGAGAAGAAGAGAAGAGAAGATAAGAGAAGAAGGGTGCATGGGTCATCAGACAAGAACAGGAAGAGGGTGATGAGATGAGGTACTGTAGCTGTAGGGTTGGCATGCAGCCATCTCAACACACAGGGAGGCAAATCTGATTTGATCGATAGTCCACTCCATTTGTGCCCCTATACTTGCCTAGACAGGCCTCCCATCTTTCTTGTTTCCATACGATATTTTAAAGAGAAGGTTGAGTTCTGGGAAAGGTAAAAAATAATCTGTGGGCGTTCTCCATTCTTTTTATTTTAGTTTGGAAGATTTTCATAGTAGAAATGTCCCCTGAAAAGGATTGCCCTTCAAATGCCTTTATGTGCTATATAATCAACCTTTCCCAATTGCTTTGAGACAATTTCTTTCACAATTTAATCTCATGACCAGAATTCAACTTCATCTTTAACTGCTGAATGACACAGGCAGGAGTTAACACTGGGCTCGCCAATTAAGGCCTCTGGGATACATGGAAGCCCAAAATAAAGTCATGAACCCCAAAATAAAGTCATGAATCCCAAAATAAAGTCCTGAACCCCAGCATAAAAAGAAAATTGAACCCTACAAACTTCATTCTGGATCCCCTTAGAAAAAAAGTGAGTGTGGAGCCCTATTTTAGGTAGTAGATATGTATTTATTCATTGAACTTCATTGACATATCCATCAATATTTTGTTCGAGGATAACATCAATAATCAGAACAATAATAATAAGAGTAACACATGACAAAAACAGAACAATATATGTTATATACATGTATCACTGTAGTTAAATATAGGATATATATTATATATACAAGATTTCGGTGATTGATGCAGTTCGGGGGGGGTTCTTGGAATGTTAACCAGTATAAATGAAATTCAATAGGAATATAGAAAAATAAATACTTTTGAAACACTTTTCAAATACTACAAGTACATACACGGGTAGTTAGTTGGCCACCCAATGCATCACTTTCAACTATCGAACTGGGGACAATTTCTAACAGAGGACTTTGGTTCTCTTGACATGCTTCCACTCATTCTGCAACAATGTGACAAACGCATAATGTGCAGGTCAAGTCCAGTATCCTAGGCTATACTGAATGGATGGGACTATGGATGGGGGTGGGGTTGAGGGGGACGTGGAGGGCACATGAGACACAGCAGGTCCCCTCTATGCACCTGCCGTCCCATGTTAAGGGGCGAGGTAGCACCCAGCAGAGGCGGTAAGTGGGTTCCAAATTGGGCAAAGAGCTGCCTCCATGACAAGCCATGAAGAACGAAACAGGAGTTGGAAGCGATGTCCCTTTCTTTGAAAAATCACATGTCGTTCATGTCACCATGACATTTCATTATATTAACACAAACGCTTTATGTACAATATAAACGTAGGTGGTAACAGCTTCTCTTCTGTGACAAAAAAGTACTTAAAGTTAACAAAAAAATTGATTTACCAGTGAGAATTACTAACTTGTCTATTTTTAATATGCATTGATAACACATTAATGAATTTTTCAATTTTCACTTAGGCCTGCAAAAATATAGATATAATGATTAAGCCTGAGTCGAATCGATTGGTTAGCCGGTGTTCGATCGAAGACATCGACTCCCGAATACGTTTTGGCAAATTCGGTGCATCGATTTGTAGTCCGCCAGATTTTTGACTACCGTAGCCGCCATGAAAAAAATCAAATAAAAAAAGAAACTCCGTAACGTACAGCATATATAC
The DNA here is from genome assembly GCA_025617745.1 of Heliocidaris erythrogramma. Classification (NCBI taxonomy): domain Eukaryota; kingdom Metazoa; phylum Echinodermata; class Echinoidea; order Camarodonta; family Echinometridae; genus Heliocidaris; species Heliocidaris erythrogramma. The sequence continues at coordinate 39,549,219 of CM046861.1, forward strand.
TAGCAGAGAACGTGAAGGCGACTTCAAAGTTCAAACTGTTGGCTAACTTTCGCTAATTCGCTCGCGGAGGACGTCGCGCTTTACCTGTGCTTTCTCTATGGAAAAGTCGTTTTGTCGTTACGAACTGAAGTTTACAATAATTTTCTTGCACTCTCTCTGCATTGTCAATTTGACAATTGTATAATTGAACATGATAAATACGGGCATGAGTACGAGTGTTCCTACTTAATTCGCAATAACTAATATCACACTCTCATCAAATTGGCAATTACTTCTGAATGATCTCTGAAGCTGAATGAAGTCGAGTCTATATTGAGCGACGAAAAGTTTATTTCGTATTGTTTTTTTTTTTGGCATCGAACAAACGTGTTCCATTCAGCTCTCCAAAGACAAAGTAAGATTATTAATTCTTTGAATTTGAATCATTGTCGGGTGACACTACGAAACATTTTAGCTAGCCATACGGACTAGAAACTTAAGATTTTGGCTCGTCCGCTGTGATTTTTACTAGCCATTGGCTAGCGGGCTATCGTTAATTTCGAGCAGCGAGAGCCCATGCCCGCAATGCCAGCGGACCGGTCACCGGTGCATGGTGCATACACTGCGTGCAACTGTGTGCAACTCTGTTTTCACCGCACATCATTTATCGATTAACCGGTATTCGATCGAATCAAAGCCGTCGAATCCCGGTTTATGAAATATTCGATATGACTCAGGCTTAATCATGATGAAATTGTTTCCCATTACAGTGACTTGGAACTTTAGCTGCCTCTGGCAGCCATTTTCATTTCAAAGAGCATTTCAAGAAATAAATCCTGTATAAAGGTAACCTGTTTCACATCTGGATCAAGAGAAATAAAGAGTAGATAAAATTCCCTATCTAAGAACATACGTATCATGCAGAGATTGGAACCCTGAAAATCTTTGATGGTCAAGTATTTTGGACCAAACCACAATGCTTCCGTAGTCATTTATCATTTTCCATCAATTGTATTCTTTGATTTTTAAAAAAAATGCATAAGTTATTGGTGTTTATTAGAAACCAAAATGTATCTAATAGTTAAAGCCTTGCAGCTTTTTATGATGGGAAAAAGGCAACTGAGAAGAAAACAGGAAAAAGAAAAGGTTCACATTAAGGATGAATTTAGTATGAAATTGAGAAGTAGACTAAAAATAGCCTAACCATGGTAAACTACTAGTAAGAGACAGAAACAGATAAATGGACAAGCCGAGACTGAAATAGAGACTGAGAAAGTCAGAACATGAGAGAGAGAGAGAGAGAGAGAGAATGTTTTAAAGTGAGATAGAAGAAAAGACAACTACAGAAGAGGAAGAGAGTATGTGAAAGAGAGAGAGACCGTAAAACAGCATGATACATGAATCACGCTCAATCAGAAAAAGGAGAAGAGCAAAATAGAGCATGAAACTAAAACAAGCAGATAGTTGGGAGAAAAACGTAAAGAGTTGTTTTCATGAACTTGTGGGATCTGGTAAAATGTCATGAGGGGTTAATTCGGTTTAGGAATTTAGGTTTCAGCTATTTGTTAGCCACAATTGCTGCAGTTGTTACACTGACAAACATGTCCGTAGTTCCTCTAATCAGCTCTAACTTGTTTTTAAATTGCCAGAGTGTTGGGATTGCAAATTAAACAGAGCCCCCCCCCCCCCCCCCCTTCACCCCTCTTCTCCTCCCTTCCCCTCCATTTCAAAACTTGCCTTATGTTCAGAAGTGTAAAAATGAAAATTTACATTTTTTTTACATCACAACCTATTAAAACTTTCTTGTGCCAACGTTGCATAGCAATATGATTTAAGAATTAATATTAGCTTTCTAATTCCTCTTGCAGGAGTCACTTCATAGCACTTATTGTGTTTTGAATTTTCTCACCCCCCCCCAAAAAAAAAATAAAAAAAATAAATAAATAAATAAATAAAAATAAAAAATTTAAAAAAATTAATAAAAATTTAAATTTAAAAAAAAAATAAAAATAAAATAATGTGGATGTATAGTGAAATAATATTCTGAAATGATGCCCTCTCAGTGTAATTGATATCAAATTTCTGATGAAAATTCACTGATAAATAATGCCAATGTTTCAGATATCATTGCAAATACTACATTAAGATCCATCAAAAATTTGTGCTAAATATATTAGAACTGTGAACATCATTACCCAGTTCAAGATTTAAAAGAATAGCAATATTAGGAAAATTATGCTAAGTACACAGGCACAAACCTTCAAAAGAAGGAACGATGTTCTCTTCACGATTATCTACACGTATGAAGTTGAAGCAACAACTGTGATTAGTCTATCCATTCTCAGGTCTGTTCTTGAAGAGAGGCCCCATCCTGCCTCATCCTGCCCCACCCTACCCATCCAACCCCACCCCCTCCTCAGAACACACAAGCAAATCATTGCACTGGAGCATCCAGAGGACCCCATACTGCACCCAAATTGGCAATATTTGTTGAGTATGCGAGATTCGTTAGAAGCTAAATTGCAACAGTTTCAATCTCGCGTCTCAGCAGCCCACACAGAGAGCTCTGGCCCAGCAGGGAGCCCTCGGTGAAGTTCAAACAAAGAGATACTTGGCTACCCTAATGGATTCAAAAGGAAGAATAAAATTCAACTAGGTAAAAGGGCAAATTAAAGATACACATTACAATACTGGAGACAGAAGTAATGGCACTGAGACTACACTTTCAGAGAATATTTACCTTTCATTCTGAATAAAATCTACCCGTACATGTAGTAGATACAACCAAAACAATTATCAAAATCTTGCTGATGAAACTCACATTAACTGGAAGACTCCAACTCAGATGTGTACACATGGGACAAGCAATTACAAAATAATAACCATACATTAAAATCTCCTTCAGCAAAATAAAAATATAATCTCTGAATTTATTTTCTTGCTGTTGCTTCATAGGGTAGGATGATCTTCTAGTTCATAGCGTTCTTTAATAGCAGAGATCTTCAGCATTACCAGAGCTGAAAAAACTGTTCCCAGTAAGAAATAGGTTTTTTTGAAAATCTCAAACCTAAATTGAATCAATCAATTTATTGTTTTGTAGAAAATTGAATCTAAATGCTTCATAAATGGGTAGAATGCCAAATGTTCAACTGTTAAACTGGCTAAAATGTCAGCAGTGTGTGTGGGACACGATCATGTAGGCTTGTATATAGACCTTCAAAATATTATCATTTCCTAAGAAGAAAAGGTGCAATAATGTTCATATCTAGAAATTTTGTGGACTTGGATATGATGATAGCTACAGGAATAGCAGACACAGTGACTGAAAACATTTGTTTCCTTTTTCCTCTTTTTAATAAGAAGAAAACGGAAGAGAAGAAGAAGAAGAAGAAGAGAAGGAAAATTAGGAGAACGAGAAGGAGGAGAAGAAGAAGAAGGAAGAGGAGGAGGAGAAGGAGAAGTAAAATTAGAAGGAGAAGAAGAAGGAGAAAAAGAAGAAGTAGAAGAAGAAGAGGAAGAAGAAGAAGAAAAGAAGAAGAAGAAGGAGAAGAAGAAAAGACGAAGAAGAAGAAGAAGAAGAAGAAGAAGAAGAAGAAGAAGAAGAAGAAGAAGAAAAGAAGAAGAAGAAGAAAAGAAGAAGAAGAAGAAAAGAAGAAGAAGAAGAAAAGAAGAAGAAGAAGAAAAGAAGAAGAAGAAAAAAAAAAGAAGAAGAAGAAGAAGGAGGAGGAGGAGGAGGAGGAGGAGGAGGAGGAGGAGGAGGAGGAGAAAAGGTAAGCAGAGGAGGAAAAGGAAGAAGGTGAAATAGAGGAAATAAAGATAAGAAGTAAAGAAATTTATTGCCTTATGTATTAAGTGCAATATAATATGGAAAGAGGAGCGGTACATGTACACGGTAGTTTCATTGTAATGAAGAAGTGCGATGCTCCTCAAAAAGTGAGATTTTCTCTGTATTTTCATTCATTTGGCAGAGCTCTTTTTCGTGTTAAAGAATTTAGGAGCTTTTGAGTGCTCAAATCGCCGTCCTCTTTGAAGTATTATTTTACTGACGAATGACAATATTTTAGAGTGAGTAAAAAACAACATAGATAAACGCAATAGTGAGAAATCATGTCAATATTCGGCAGTAGACCTCTTCTGCAGATCTTCATAATTTCCCCCAAAACAAATATTTGCTTGAAAACTTAGCTCTTGCAAAGGATACAATGAGCACCCTTTGCACAATAGTGCTTCACAAATTGAAATGATTTTGACAAAATCCTGTAACAACTGAATCATATTTCTAATGGATAGAGTGAGCATGTGGTTTCAAAATTTCTTCTTTGTTAACAGATGAAATAGCAAGAGCTACATGCAGTTTTGAAATGAATTCCGATAAAAATCTTCAACCCCGGATTGGCCCCATTAACGCTGGCTATGAAAGGATGGAGCCAAATATGTGTTTGATTTTGTACTGTGCACATATAATAACAGCACAAGTATTAAAGTCAAAGAAGAGAGAATATCTCCAAAGCCTGCCAAATGTACAACCCCCCCCCCCCCTTTCGAATTTTCAAAGAGATGCTTATCAATGAAATGAAGTATCCCTTATCTGACTAATCAAACCTATGGGACTACTGGTTCCTGTAAGATCAATTCATTACTCCAAACCTTTGTGTCTGCCCGCTTTTGTTCATAAACACTTAATGTGATTATCCCATCAAAGCGATAAATTAACAAAAGCAACAAAGCTTTCCATTTTTTTTTATGAGCCCACTGCCAAGCGGTGCGTGACGCTTCCACATTCAAGGCCACCCAATAAGACTGTTTATAAAGGCAGCCTTACACGGCAAGGCTGATATCGTTAGTGGAAAACGCATGAAAAAAAAGCAGCATTTAATATTTTTCTCTCTCTTTCCCTCTCCTGCTTCCTCTTCATCCCGTTTTAATCTCAATGACGCTTTGTTATTTCATCAGTTATCTCCCGTTCTCATCTCTCCTGCCCGGGAGCGCTAAACTGCAACGCAGAGAGGTACCGCGGCTGGCTTTTAGCTTTGCCCAGGGCACGGTGGCGTTAATTACTGTCACTGCGCACTCCTCCACGAGCAAAGCTCCCTCGCTTGTAACTGGATTAACAGGGGGGCATAATTCATCAAGCCAGGTGTATTACTTATCGGAGGTAGATCTTGCTATCTACACCGGTAATACAGCACAATTACACGCTCTGCACCAGTACAGCATGGGATACGGAAAGTAACGCTTAGATAAAACTATCAGTTTAATACCCGACAGGACTTAAGGCGTGGATGTTATTGAGAGGAAGATGAAAGTGATACTGTATGTGGTGTGAAAAAAAAAATCAAATGTGATACATAAACCTAGTATTGAAACGTGGAAGCCTCGATGTACGTATAGGCAAAAAGGATCATATTTATAAAAAAAAGTTGACAAAATAATAGGCCTATAACTATATATTCAGCTGAATGTAGACAGGTCTACATGTACATGTACATGTATTATTTAACCAATACCAAAAAATAAAGTGTAAATTGTATAGAAACATGCATGTGTGACTTCTAAGCTACTTATAATCTGCCATAATCCCAAATGTTTCTTCACGCTTTATCAAGCAAATGCCACAAGTTTTTAATCCAAATATTCTGACTATTAGTTATCTTTGCAATTCATAAGTTGATGTTTTTAAACTCATGAAAATGAATTCTCATTCAAGAAAAACACGACAGTCAAGAAATAAGACTGCAAAATGCAAATTTTCATTTTGATTCTTACAGTTACACGAAAGTGCCCTCATTAGTCTGGACTTGAGACTAGCAGAGAAGCTGATTGTCTCACGTGCATGATTCAATTTTGGCGTGCGCCGCGGCAGACTTTCATGTCTGCATTCGGCAAGCCGTCTGATCTTGAATGAGACGATACCGCCAGATTTAGGTCGGCCAGAACCAAGCCAATTGTGATTGGGTTCGCAGAGAAATCTATTCATGTTTATTCCATTATAGGTGGGCCTTCTTGTCGGAGCATAGCTAATTAGGCAATAATACTGCATTGCAGGGGAATAGAAACAAAAGGGATAGAATTTATGAGTGCTGTATACAGTGTATCAATTTATCAAATGTCATATGTCTACAGTACGGACAGGGCAAGAGTCACATAAAGAAAATAAATAAAAACAGTAAGATCATATTCAGCTCATGGAATGGACATATGCGTTCCATAAAGTATTGATATTCAGCGAGTAAAAATCAATATGCTTTAGGGTCATTTAAGGAAAACATACCGGTAAACTTAAACAGATGTTCACTTCTCTCTGTCTAATTATTCACAATTAATGAGCTTTAGCTGCTCTTAGAATTGTGATTATTTGTTACTTTAAATAGAAGTCTGAAAGTGTACATAACTTAAATTGGCATTAAACTGGCAGAACTTGAACAGCACCATTTTGTAGTGATTAATGCTAAATCAAAATTATAATTTGAAAATTAATTGCATTTTATTTTGAATTTTGACAAAAAACTTTGTTTGGATAATAGGTTAATTTTATATTTCAAACTATTATTTTTGACTTGGCATTGTGGAAAATTGTGTGCAGGTACATTCTAAGCTTTTACAAACTAGAATGGTGCATGATGGTAAAATGAGAGGCACAGACACTTATCAAATCCTGTTGAAAGATGGCACTATTTATGAGCTCCAGTTTACTGTCACTTTAAAACCTCTTTAAAAGTACAAATCTAGCTGAATGGGTGCAGCAATATGAGTAGTGCAATGTGTACGCTTCATCAGGAGCTAACAACAGAACAAATTAGGCTATTCCTATTAGTCCTTTATTGAATCTTTGCCCCTCAAGATTACTAACAAAAGCAGAGGTTTTACGATGTATTGTCTTAACTCAAGATGAGTGTTACTAGGCTCAAAGTCCATCTCAATGTCAACACTATACTTGTTTGGAGATATCTAGGTAACAAAGGAATCTAATGAAGAAAATGTTAACAAAAACAAAGTGATGCTGGCAAAAAATGATACTACAGTTAGAACAGGAAACAGCCAACAGAAAAATGTTGATATCTGTGAATAATCAAGGCAATATATTTTATTCTGTAAGATTCATTTTCTCAGAAACGATGTGAATAAAAAAAGTTACATTCTACTTAATAATGAGTAGTTTTATGTTTCATGAATTTCATTTAATCATACAAGAACTTTCAAATAATTGAGCCCACCAATCTTGGGAGAATGTTTCCAACTTTTTTGGCTTAGAACTAAAATCGCTTCTTGGGAATCAAGTACATGCGCAGCTTTTTTACAAATGTATGCTCTTGTTGAAAACTATGATCCCGAAATGTCAATATTAGGGGTTCTCCTGCATATAGTCTTTCTTAATTTAACAATTTGTGTAATCTTCATGTACACATTAAAGTCAGAATTATGAGCTAGAAATTTGAAGTACAACTTACTTGATTGTACAGACACCATCAGTGTACATGTATTTCTTGTTGATGGTGATCGGGATGACGAAGTGCTCACCGATTCCCAGTCTTCTGCTCGGAACATGGAGCCCTACGTACTGGTCCTCCTCTATCAAGTCCATTTGACCGTCCCAGGACAGGATAGTCACTTTGCCAACATCTCTGGGTTCAACTGTAGAGGGCAGTCCTGCTGCCTGGGAAGTCCTTTCTCTCGAGGAGATAGAGTTATCTGCATGAGGTTCACAAGAACCTACGCTCATTGCTGGAAACAGTGTGTAGGAGACGGCAATGTCGTTGACGGAACCAGTTCGGCTGCGTTCGTGCCATGAGATAGGAATGGGGATCTTTACGACACAATGCTCTGATCCTTCCTGCGGAGTGCATGAGCTTACCGATTCTTCATCCCCACGTAGCGCAGCAGCTCTAAAGCAAGGTTGGACATTTCCTGAATTCCCTCTATTTGTCCTGCTGTTACTACTAAATAAATTGTCATTTCTTGAGCTAAATAAGACACTAATGCTGCCAGCAAATGGAGGGATTTCTTCCTGTAATAGATGGGCCTGAATGCTCAGTTCATTGAACGGTTCGGGCAGGGTCAGAAAAAGTTCCTTCTGAACCCAAAATGGACCGCTCCCGGCTTTGAACAATGTTCTTCGGACATCGGGAGTCCCAATCACCTGTTCCGCAAATAAATTGTTCCAATGTGTGTGGTTGGTGATAGATTGGCTCTGTGAATTGGCAACACTATTGTCTTTTAATAAAAATACATCTGGATTTGCGTAGAATGTGTAGTTGAGGGCGTCCCACTGAACGTCTTCGATGGTGGCATCTCTCCGATGGCGATGCTTCGTGAATTTAGAATTTGCTTCACCTGTAAGACAAAAACAAATGAAAAACAATGTATTGAATGAGATGCAAAGCAATGGGAAATATAGAAATCAGCTTTAAAAAAATAAATTCCATTTGCAAGAGCTTGACAATAATAGTGACAGGTCATACAAGGAAATTGCTTCAAAATAGTGTCATGCTAATTTGTTTTAAAATGGGGGTCATTGTGCAATAAAAGAACAGGATTTAGAGGTTCTTATGCCCTTAGGCCCTTGTGAACATTGAGCCCTGCATGAAAAAATAGCCGAATTTACATTACACTTTTACACATTTACATGACAAAAGGGGACATACACTGCTCACTACAATTAAACATGTAGGACCTTACACCAAAAATTAATACAAAATATTACCCCAAAAAATGGGGGGAATTGAAACGGGACATTTACAGAATACTAAGTAATGAATGCTCTGCTTTGTGATTTTTATTATTTTTTATTTCAGCCTTCCATGATAAACCCTCATACTGTCAAGCTTCACCTCAACTCCATTTTTTCCCAGATATGCATTCCAAACATGCTTGAAATAACAACATAAAGTGATCTCCCCATCCTCCATTCCCTGCGGTACTAAAGCTACATATCTACACACTCACAATGCATTGGCCTCCAAGTTCAAGGGTGTTTACACAAGGGCAATTAGTTTTGATACATGCAACATCTCAACTGATAAATCTATCTGGTGTAAACACTTCACTTGTCTTGAGTCAAGCTGGGAACAAAGATACACCTTTCATACGATTGCCATGTCTACTAATTACCGGGGTGCACGAAGAATCGAAAATACCTTCATGTAGGCGGTGAATAAGTAACCATTTTCGAAAATTATAGCCTGCTAGTAAATTGCAATCTGATCACGTTTCTGAATGTTGCAAGTCTCTAAGCGAATTATTTTGAAAGTAGCCACAAAAAAAATACTAAAAAGTGTGACCATTTTGCAAATATTTTTCAGTCATATATTCAATTCATTTCTTGTTCAGGAGGCAAGGATGACTGAACTCACTAAAGTGGGACAAAAAACATAACTTTTCTAAGGCAACGGTTGGCACTACCCCAGCATCTGGGACACATGGTCACCTTAATTCAAACATGAAACCCAAACATGTCAAAATTTTTAACAGGGTGTTCATGTGTACCGAACCTAAACATTTTTGTGTGGGCCCCCTATGACAAAAATTAGGGTGGAGCCCTGTCTATGGGTATAAACAGCAGGGCAGGATTTTAAAACACAATCTTGAATTCAACAGGATGAACCACTTTTCGAAAATTCCCCCTGTTCCCATTACATTGGCAACGCTGCCATTACAAAGCCCTATAATCAATGATGTCTTTGAAATTCTCTCTAAATGGCATCTGCTCTTTCATTGCTTTTCACTTCAAAAGAGAGCCAAGAAAGGAATCTTCAAACTCTGTTGTCTTCAACTTGAGGAATTGGGCACTATATCTCAGCTCCAGATATTTGCAGTTACAGGTATGATATATAGGGTCCAGTGAAATCATAGGCCTACGCGGAGTGGCAAGTGATACAGATATGAAACTGGTAAGCTCCCAAATAGTTATATATCTGCATTAGAGAGCTCTGATGAATATAATAGAATATATAAAATACACTGCAAAGAAGTTTTGCTTTTATAGATGCAAATTGAAAGAAAAAGCTCCCAACAAAAATGTGTTTTTTGTCCCAGTGCTGCATTTCAAACAAACACACAAGTTTGAATAACTCTCACAAACAACACTTTAACACAAACATTCAACTTCACCCTCGTTCTCCCAATGGATGCCATGTTCCCAATGGCCAGGGGAATGCTACATAGCCATTTACTTCTCAGAGAACACCAAAACCAGCCCCTATGAGGATAGGTGTCAAAGGTCATTAGCTGTATACAGCTGGTGGGGGTCACAAGGTCAAGTATCCTTCCCACATGGCCATGCATGATATCGCTCATTCATGCTTGGCTGAGAGTGTCAAACTTGGACTCAAAGACAAACTCAAGGGCGTCACTACCAAATGCCTATAGGCTTATTACGCTTACAAAATTTTGCTTAGTCCCGTACTATATCTGTGGGGTTAAATAAGGATTTAACCCCACAATAGTACAGGACTAAGCTTAGCCCACTGTTTTGTTCACATTGGATTTTACAAAAGTGGGTTAACTCCACGATAGTATAGGATTGTTATAGCCCCAGAAAAAAGCAGGGTTAGCCGCACCAAAGGTGTGGCTAAGCGCTCAAGTGTGAACAGAAATCGAAAAAGTCTGGGGTTAAGGATAGTTTAAGGATAGTACTGAGTTTAAAAAATCAAGTATAAAAAGCCTACATGTATATGTTTACTTTGTGGCAGAATTAAGGTGCAAAGCTGTAAGAAATCGGGTTATACAACATATGCCTCATCCAGCGACAGTTGCTCTGCATTGCAGTTACATTTGTACTCTAACCAAACTCTCTTATTTCAACCCTGGACCAAACACCTTACACTAACCCTAACCTAAACCCTGATCGCAATCCTGACCCTTTTCTCATTATACGCAATTGGAAAGTGGATCGCGCTATCGTGGGGGTGCGCCAGGGTGGTCCACTGGTATGTCGCGGGTTCACACCTGCAGCGGGTAGTGCGATCTATCTTAGCACTCTCTGCACAGTAAACTGCGAATAGGTTCGCTCTTGATCCAGAGGTGGTCCAGTTTGGGATCACTGTGGACCTCTGTGCATTGCGCGCCGAAGCAAAGTCGCCGCGTTCTCACCTTAGAGGTGGCGCGATCTAACGCACCCTATCCCTTGTGATTCGAACAGTGTCCCTAACTCTCACCCTCAGTCTTTAACAACATAAAGCCCAGAACAGTTGTCCGTTCTAGAGCAAAATGTTATCTGCTAATTTTTGCTGCAAGTTTATCACTGGGGACTTTAATACAATGATTCATTTTAATTTATAAGGGTTTTCTTCTAACCTAATGTAAATTTTTAATTGTGTGTTCAAATGAAGGATATTTGTGTATTTACACACACTGTTGATCTATGTTTCTCCTTCTTTTAGAGATTATTTTGCTTGGAATTTCATAGTCAACTTCCCTTCTCTTGTATACATGTTCATTCAGTTGCCCAATCGAAAATTTTTAGTGGCCCCAGGCAGTAGCAACCTGCTAGTTATCCTACGTGGCAACAGTACAAATGACATTGAGATTCACAATTTCCACATTTGCTAGCCAACAATAAGTTGACATTATGAATCATCGCATAGAAATGTAGTTAATAGTTCAATCTATTTCTAAACAGAATCTCATGAATTTATTGCTGTATGATTACACCTGTAGATCAAACAATGTGTTTTTACAATGTAGTCTCCAACCAGCCATTTCATACCATTATGATTAGGTAAACATATGCATGGCTTTGTATACCAAGAACATGTACATGTATGGGCCTACACATACACAAAATATATCTTTGCATAAAGCCTGTACACACGAGACTAACCATCTAGTAGCATGTATGCTTACTTTTTTCCCCTTCCACTTCACCCATTGTTTACATTAATAAGCCAGAGTCAACATCGTGCTGCTTCACCAGGAAAGTGTAAAGAAATGAAATATTCTGTCACGAATGTTTGCTCCCCAGTGTGGGTAAAATGGAAATATAAACTATCATATCGCTCATAAATTTGCTCTCAATGTAACATTTACTAGGCGTCTGTTTGTGAAGAGTAAGCAATGGAATTGGTTTTCTTGCTGCGCTTTGTGCTAAGTGTGTATTGCTGTCATGTTTGCTATGTCAGGATTTGACGTAAATGGTGGATTTTCTATTCTCTTTTTCTACCCACTCCCCCCTCTCTCTCTCTTTCTACCTGTTCTGATTTTTATTGATTCGACATCAAATTTGAGAGCTAATGACAAAGCGATTTCTGTGACATTCTGGTGTCATTGGAAGACTTATTTGTGCTTGCACTTAAAACATATGAAAGTCACTTTAGAGAATGGTAAAAATGAACTCTCACATAGAATCAATTAAATGTACGTTAAAATGTGCACGTAGAGTTTTCATAATTCATTTCTAGCGCAACAAAAAAATTTCAAAAAACCTAAAATACACAAAGAAGCTTCATGTAAATGTACATCTCCTGTAAAAAAAAGCAAGTCATTAGGCCTACGTTGTACATGTATATTTGCGCAACTTGAATTAAAAATTTTGTAAAGCTCATGTACAGCATTTATGGTAGCAAAAAGGAAATTGGAAAGAAACGTGTTAAATACTCTCATGTAATTTTCCATGTATCAAAAGATATTTTACGAGATCTACGGTATTTGGTATACCATCAATGATTTCTGGTGAATTGTATCATTAATATACATACTTTATGTAAGGAACGCTAGATCACGGCAACATAGTGTCCCGGCTCTAGGACCTTTCCACTGGATGGCTTCCCGCACAGCAATCTCAGGCTTCCCGCGGTGATAGCATGCATGTCACTGTGTGTAGGTTTTGAACGCGTGTATGGTGTATAGTGCACGCTGAAGCATTGTTAGGAGTTTATATCCCTGATCCGGCACCTTAATTATTGTTTGCCTGTCATTTGTCTAATATGCCACTTTAGGACGTGAAATCTTCAAAGCATCTTTGTATTGCTAGCATCTTGCCATTCATTAACAAACATCCAATAAATCTGAGAAAAGAGTTTTTGAGGGCTTACCAAAACTAAACATTACCTTTAAGGACAAAGCAATATAAACACTACTGTATCCTATGGGCCTTTTTCTTTTTGCCCCTTCTGTTTCTACATTATTCTCTCTTCCTCTCTCTCTCTCTCTCCCTTCCCTTCCCATAGCCTCTAGGCCTAGAAGTCTCACTTCATTTTTTTACTCTCCATATCTCCCTTTTCTCTTTATAATATACCTATCCCTTTCTCTCCCATGTTTTTGTATTTTAAAATTTCACCCCTGTTGACTCTTTCTATCTTCCTTTTCATCCTTCCTAGATATTTTTACCTTCTCACTATCGGTCTCTCTCTCTTTCTCTCTCTTTACCTCCTTCATCTGCCCAGCATTCAATGCCATAGACTTCACATAACTACATAAGCCACTTACTCATCGCCCCCTCAAGACACAGGTGTGAATGATGATATCATGTTCTCGCTAACAACTCAATCCAATCCCCTCCCACCATTCAAAGCCCAAATCCTCTCTCACTAAAATCCCCACACGCTCTGCACAACACATTTTCATACAAACAGGGACGGAAAGTCCCTTCTTTCCGATTTGCACGCTCGCTCCTTATTTCCTGATCTATATTCCGTTTTTTGTTTTCTTTGTTGCATGCAATTGCCCTTCTTTCAATCTTCATAATTTTCTTTTCAGACATCCTCTTGTTCAATCTCTTTCTTTTGTTCAATCTCTTTTTTTCATTCCTCTCTCTTTCTGTCTCTCTCTCTCTCTCTCCATCCAAACTCCTCTTTCAATGCATGTAAAGAAATATCTATAACGTGTGAAGGCCCAATTCCTTCGCATTTGCTCTCTTCGTTCTTTCTCTTCTCTCACTCTCTTTCTCTTCTCTCACTCTCTCTCTTGTCTCTCTCTTTCTCTTTATCTCTCCACTTTCTCTATCTAATCCCACATCACTCCTCTATCTTATCTACTATTCTCTCTTTCTAACATACTGACCTATTTCTGCACCTTGCCCTAAGAGCAGAGTACATACCCTCCAAATCATGCTGCTGAATATATTCTCCTCTCCGACCCTCTCATCCTCAACAGCACCTCGGCAACCCTTGGCCAATTCCCTCTCTTCCGCTTTCGACCCATTTTCATTTCAATTCAATATCCCCTCAAACAACTATTCTAAAAAAGGGTAGAAAGTACAGCTAGCCTAAAACTATAAGTGAGACGACTAGTCGGGTTCCAAATGCTGCTTGGACGTTCTTTAAGATTTCATATACCCGGTATGCTAAGAGCTAGAATGTTATAACTCTGCATTATTAAGAGTCTATGATTATGAGTTGTGCCCTTCTAGGAATCAGCAGGAAATATGAGCAAACTTGAAAGATTCTGTTTATATCTTGGTTTATGAATATTCCTACATTCAAAGTTTCTAAGCCTCCCCAGAATGTTCTTAAACAATGTTAATGTAATTTGTATAAGGAATAGTTCAGCAGGAATATGTAGGCCAACAGTACATGAACTCTCTAGCGAATCAAATGTGAGGTCACAACATGCTTAAGAAATCAGAAGCCAACAACTTCCTCAGTTGTGACCCGTGTCGGAAATATTTTGCTATTAGAAATTGTTCACAAGTTTTGACAAAAGCTAACAATGCATGTGGGAATTTTCTACCATCAAACTTCCAGGAAGCAAAGTTTGTGAAAATATAGATCCAGTAATATGAACAGAGATCCTGTAATGTGAACAGGGCTCCTGTCAAAAGAGCCAGGAGTCCTTCCTCTACCATCCCATCTCATTTTAAAGGGATACGCAACCGCAGATTGTGGACGTTTTTATGCCGCGAGAGGGCAGCGTGATCGTTACCTGATCATGCCGTTGCTTCGCGGAGCGCACACTACGGCCAGACTGGTGGCCGCACAACATGCACGCTCCGCCCTGAGCTCGAGCTCGAAATGTAATCCCACTTAGTCCAACGGACGCGTTCGACGCACAAACTTTGTGTACGAGTGAACGGGGCTTACGCAATCCTGACTTTCCCCACGGCCACCCGGTTGCGTATCCCTTTAATCCTTTCTTTACTTGCAGTCATCCTTTCATGAGAATGTCCATCTGAGATCTGGAGACATCCCCCCCCCCCTCTTTCTTCCCATTCCTGCCCCAGTTGTACTTCCTCCATGTCCAATCATCATCAAACATGAATTCCCCTCTGTCATGATTTTTTCATTCATGTCATCTAATTTAAGATTTTACCCCACTGATGTCTTCCATCTTTCTTTTCTTTCCCTGCATCAACACAACATTTCTCCATCTCTGCACCTCCATGCCACCCCTCTCTCTCTCCCTACTCCCCCCCCCCCCCCCTTTCCTTCCTTCCTTCCTCTCCCCCTCTCCCTGTATCTCACAGATCCCCTTCTTCCTCTTTAACTCTCTCCCTTCACTTTGGCACTTTGACTTTAAAATCTCACAAGATAAACTATGGAAAATTTAGGATTTGTATCAAAATTCATTCAAAGTAGTACAGGAGAAGTGCTTCTAGTATCCAGTTGCAGGGAGTACTACAGGATCAATGTACGATCTTTCGGAGCTTGCAATGGCAGAACTTGTGTTTTCTCTACAGTGAGAACGACAAGCTCCTGGGTATGTTCTTGGCACTTACATCAATCTCTATCCCATGTAACAAATCAGGCAGCAATCCATCAACACAGTTATGGCATTCCCACTTTCTTTGATGAATGAATAGTGTCAACTTATTGCAAGACTTCTATTTTTTCTTATTTAAAAGCGTATATGAAATGTGCAATCGAGAAACATCATTACCCCCCCCCCCCCCACCCCACATAAACACACGGACATTCCCTAATACATGTATTCTTGTTCCTTCACACACTCTCCCTTTCTTTCCCCCCCCCCCTCCCACCCCCACCGTCCTTCATCCTCTCTCACCTTTACTTATTTCTCACCCCCCCCCCCCCCAATCTCTCTCTCCCTCTCGATCCCTTCATAGTCATTCATCTTTAGTCTTTTTCTTTTGGAATATTATACTATACAGCTTTTACATTCCTTTCTTGCTCATTCTCTTGTTCATTCACCCTCTTTCCTTTCTCAATCCCTCCTTACCACCCCCCCCCCTCTCTCTCCCTCTCTCTCTTCCTATGTCCATCCCTCCCTCCCTCTTCTTCCTTCCTCTTTCATTTCCTCCATTCTCAATCTCTCCTAACCTCCATCCCCTCTCTGTCTCTCTATCTTTCATTCTTTCTTTCTCTCTCGCTCGCTCTCTCTCTCTCTCTGAGTATTACCCTCGTAATCATGGCCATCAGGCTTGAGCTTGGCCATCTAAAGCGGGGGCTGCCTGCCAAACAATGGCTTCTCAATTCGGGATGAAAACCGGTCAAGTTACAAAGCATTAGCCATTCAATGCAGTGGGTAATAAGCCCTTTCCAGACGACCAAACCAAGAAAACAACCGCACAAATTACAAGTTGGCATGCTCTCCGTTTCCCCTTTAACATCCCTACATGTATATTCTCTCCTGCTCAACAGAAGCCAAAATCAGAAAGTGAAAGAACCTATACTGCATGCAGTCTGTACATGATTCCTTTAATACTCTATCCATTCTCTCTTCTTTCCGACGTGTATCTCAAATTTTACAAGATAATTCTACATTACTTCATTCCAACAATCACTAGTAGTATAGTGTCAATGCAAGCTTACAGTGAAAGGCCTACATGTACATGTAATAAAATTGCAGACACTCACAGTTCTAATATCAACATTAATATTTTACATTTTGTATTTTCCAACTTCCAAATGTTCAGCATTGATTGGGAGTTGAAAATACAATATATACATGTATATGTACATGTTGGTTCAAGTTCTTGAACAAAAATAAAAAGCTTGAAACAGATGAGATGGGTATGAAAAAACAGTATATGCTCATCCACTTACGGTTTACTGTTCCAATGAAGTCAAATTTGAAAGTGCAAGTTCAGTTTTTAAATCAATGTGCTTGCCAAAAAAAAAAGATTACTTGTACATGTAGCTGTTTGTATATTTATATAGGTGTGTATTATCATGTGTGCTATATTGCCACTTTTGAACTAAAAGAGCATATATTGTAGTCTTATAATATCTGTCTGGCCATGTACTACAAGTCCCATAGTGAAATATTCAAGACCATAAGCCCGAGTATCCAAAGTGCCAACAAATGCAACATATCCCATGTTGATCATGAATCTCTAAAGCCTACTAGTACATGTACATGTGTGTACCTTTAAATCAGTTGAAGGGCTGCCATAATTACAGACAAACCCCTCTGTTCAGCCGCACATCATTTTTATTTCTCTATCCTTTGGTCAGTTTTATTGAACTTTGTCAGCAACTCAAACATTGCAAGAGGGTGACTCTACAAGATAAGGATGGTTAAATGACTGCAGGGTTATGTAATGACATTTGCTATTATTAAACTCCAGTTCAAAATACCATTGAATGGCCGAGGCTCCAAAATGTAGAGTAAAGTTGCAATGTAAATGTTCACAAATAAAGAACTGTAATTTTAGTAAGGGTCTACAGGGAACTGTATATAGGCCTCCATGTGGGCCTACTTGTAATGCTGGAAGAAAATAGTTTTCATTTATAATTACAGTACTACATGGTACATCTATACTTCCATTGCATTCAAATTAACATTAATGATATTGCAATGTAAATTTTCTGGTTTGATCCAGAAGGGTGTAAAACACCATGCAGGTAAGTTAACGCCCTTCAAGCTCTCAGCAGATTTAATTTTTTTTTAAATAGCTGGCACTGTCTGTTTGGAGCCAGAAGGGCATTAAATCTGTGTGGAAGTATATGTGTTAACACCCTTCTAGCTCCAAACAGATGAATATCATGCCAAGGAAGATGATGCATACACTACATGTATGTTTAAGAATAACAAGGTACATGTAACATGCTCATAGGAATGAGCTATATCAATCTCCAAAATGAGCTCTACAAATCTCCAAACAAACAAAAAAATATTTAAAATGACCCAAAGGAAATCTCAGCATTGTATTTCAGAATTTCAAACAGAGCTCCCTCAAAAATACCACAATCTTTACACAGCAGCATACATGTATAAACCACCTGTATCATGTATGCTACTACAGCATACAGAGATCAATGCACTTTTTCTTTACTGCCAAATACACGATCTTACACTGCTAGATCAAAACAAAGCCAGAATCATCTCCTTATTTACAGTTACACCTAGCACAGATAGAAGGTCTTTCTTCCTCTCTCCATCACTCTTCATTTTCTTCTCCAACCAAGTAATTTTATGGTTACATCGCTGGCGCCAGCCGACCAAGAAATCGATCATCGCTAACCTTTTCCTTGTCTGCATCTCTTCGATAGTTTTTTTTTTTCTCTCCATCTTCTTCCTGCTTTCGATAGTTTTCATCAAGCACTGTTGCTCTATGAAGCAACAATGAAGCAACAGGAGGATATTGTTTCTCTCTCTCTCAATATTACAGGGCATACTGTATTGATGCATGAGCATTATCTTGTGTAGGGTAATATTTTTCACACAAATCCCCCTCAGTCAACATCCAAACAATGCATGCATAGGATCTGTCCTACAACTAAAAGATAGTTTTGAGATCTGGTAATGAGATATAGGCCTATGCTGTATACCCCCCCCCCCCCCCCAATCAGATGGGCCTATAAGATGTGCATCAAACAAAACTTGATAAAGAACCAGGGTCCATTGCAAGTGTGAACAGTGCAACAAAGCCTCAAAGGAAGATAGATCACTTTAAAAAGAAAACCTAGTATGTACATTGTAACTTCGAGCCATTTTCACACAGTACCGAAATTATGACATCTTCCACTGCCCTGATCCCCCCCCCCCACGCTTGAGCTGTATTCACATAATGCAAGTATGCCTACCATCTATTATGAGGCATGTTCACAAGTACATGTACCAAAGTTGTGACAACTGACATCTTTCATTGCCCTAATAATGTGAATTTCCTTGAAAAGCAACAATGTAAGAATTTTATTGAAGCTCACAAACAGTCATTCCAACCCACAAGGGCAAATACCATAACATTTGAATGGATATAGGTAAATACACACTATCAAACATTAAATCATAATTTTTCAAAATTGACATGTCCATGTACATGAAGTATAAGACCCCGTTCTCATATACATCCTTAAACTAGTTTAGTGGAAACCAGTTTGGGGTGTAATGAGAACGCTCAAAGTGGTCTTGGAAGCGATCTTAAGTGGTCTTGGAAACCAGTTTTGAAAACCACCTCGCGATGTGGTTTTCAAGACCGCTTTCGTCGTTAAACTGGTTTTACGTGTAATGTGGACACAACCGTTCTTCGGAAACCGATCTTCACCCGGAAGTACTATTGTGCGCGCGGTATACGATCCACGCTGTTTTTAGCTGAGCTGATCAGAATAGATACACGTATATGGACACATGTACGGATTGCGTGCATGCGCTGCATGCATGCAGCTGCGATCGCGATCCCGCGCTAATGTACGTAACGCTCGACGGTTTCAAATTCCGCGCGAAACATTTGACCCCGCTTAGAGTGTTCCCATAGCAACAAGATCACTTTCGGTGAAGTGGTTTTGGAAACCAGTTCAGGGGAGCGTAATGTGAATGCTAACGAAGCGATCTTCTAAACTGGTTTTGAAAACTGGTTTAGTGGAAACCAGTTTAGGAATTATGTGATGAGAACGGGGTCTAAGTTTGCCAGAAACTGTATCAGACACTTGGCAAACATTTAATAATACTGGTTAGACTGTTGAAGGCCAACATGTACATGTATATGTTCACAGTTCAAACATCAATATTTCTTTAAGATTTCATCTGTTTTTATTTAAACCTTATCAAGAACTACATATTTGTCACTCTGTTTTACAGATTTTTAAACTACATGTACATGTATATTACCACACCAACTTGTAGCACTTGGCACAAAAAGCAATGATCTTTGACAAAGATTCACATAATGATGATAGTCTGAATGCGCCCAAGGAAATGTAGGCTACATTATTACTTTTCCGAGCAGTAGAGTCCTGGAGCAGAATATATCATATCAGAAAAATATATGATCTGCCTGGAAGGCTATCTGCAAAAAGGTCACATCTCCATATATGCTGCTTGAATGTAAATCCTGACATTTGAGTGAACAAGGTAAATTGTTTGTTGATTAGATGATTGAGCCTATATGGGTTAATATCTCATATTTGCATGCCAATATACTTGCAAATGAGGATGTATCTCTCTGATTTCCCTTGCCACAATATCATTAAGGACATATACATGTATAGCAAACAATGTTTTATCTTTGGTATGCCTATCACAGTTAACGCACAAACATGTACTCACCATTCGGGGCACAAATTCATTCGTACACCTAATGGTAATGTACAGTTTTGGTATGACCTCAAAAAGTTTTTGTCAGATTTCTTGGTTTTTTGTTGACAAATAGCAAGATAAATGTAGCATAGCTGTAAAGATTTTGTCTTCGAAAGTGGAGTTTATATTAAACAAACAACCATGAATTGAAACGGTATTCTGCCAGGGAGCGTTATGACGCAAAACACAAATTTGACTTTTTGGTTACGCGTAGGGCTGAAATCAAGACGAAAATCAATTTTTCCCTGGCAAGAAATTGCATATGAGGTTCAGAGGGATGCTATTAGGAGCAGTCATCTGTGATTTTGAAATTATTGGATTCATCTTGGACTTGGGGTTTAATCTCTTCCTCATGAAGTGATAATGCAGCAACATCAACTTTGTCATGTCAGAGTCAAATCTCTAGTCCTAAATAAAATATATACCGGTAGGTTAAGATGGACATGAATAATAAAAGAAATTAGTGTATTTTATGCTTTTAACAATAAAGAGTCCTGCTACCAAATTCTTCAAAACACTCATAAATACCTAGGTACATACATGTACATGTGCATGCCTATTTCATTTCTTTTCTGGAAGGGGACTGCAGGCTGTTGTGTTTCTGCAATAAATTAATTTATTTACCACACACTATTCATTACATACATGTTGGCCTATACACATGCCTGACGCTGCTACAAATCCTCAAAGATCTGCATTCGCTACATAGACACATGAATATATTTTTTTCACAGAGTATGTACATGTATAATGTATGTAAACCAATATCAAGAAGGTGTACCTGTAGGCTATATGTACACCAGAAAATGTTGTAAATCTCACAATTAGACCACATTCCTGAATTTGTCATGCAAATTATGAAATGAATGAAACACAATACTGAATTTTTACAACACATAGCGGAAATGGCTGTCACTGACAGTATAAAGTAAAAGTCACTAGTTATAGAGGGGGTCTGAGAAGTCTTTATTTTTTGTTCCTCATTTTTTTTCTAACTCTGCTCAGGGAGGGTCATAATTTAAGACTGTTGTTTATGTTAGATTGTCATTAAAAAGTCAAATCTATTCTCATAAATAACCTTGGAATATCCTTGGGTCTGGAAGAATTATGGGTAATATATGCTGTGTGTCATTTTCAATAACAGCCTTTGCATACAGACTCTGACATTACTGATTCTATGGTATTGTACGCCACATGGAGAACTATATAAAATTTAAACACTTATACAAAAAAATGTGTTACAGAGGAAATATATAGTGACATTTAAATGATTATTGTTTATGGTAGCTGAAGATGTGTAAACAAGTCTTTTCTATTCTTATTTAATTATTAACTATTTCATTTTATATATAATTAATTTAAGCATGAAGTGACATTTGCAGCCATTATTAACAAATTTCACCTCTAAATTTAAGAACTATTTTACTCTGTTCCCATATGTAAGTTCAAAATAAGCCAACATAACTTGCGCTTGGTATTATTCATGCAAGTTTGTGTTCTGTCGTGTATCGGTCTAATCAGTTGATTGCTTGCTTGCTTGATTCCTTTTTAGATTTCTCATAATTTTTATCTTTTAATATAATATATTCTTTAAAAAAAAAATTATCAGATTGTTCAAATCTAAAAGAAAGGATTGTCCTTGTACTCTAGTGAGGGCACTAGTTTCTTCTTGTGGATGGGGTAGGAAAATTAATGGGAGTCTGAAAAAGAAGACTATTCTGACCTCTAAGGGTTACTCTGTGTCAAGCCATCAAACCCATTATGAGCTTCACAAGGATATGGAAACTAAACAAAAGTCAGTTTATGACTTTTTGTCTCAGAAAATTCATTTACAAGTATTTACCTTAGAAGTTGCACTCCCTGGT
The DNA here is from genome assembly GCA_025617745.1 of Heliocidaris erythrogramma. Taxonomy (NCBI): domain Eukaryota; kingdom Metazoa; phylum Echinodermata; class Echinoidea; order Camarodonta; family Echinometridae; genus Heliocidaris; species Heliocidaris erythrogramma. Next base: position 39,571,475 of record CM046861.1, read on the forward strand.
TTACGACATTGGTTATCAGTATGGTGTAGACTACATGTATAACTGGGATGCTTGAGGAGGAAATTATTGGTTTATAAGAAAGAATATAATGCCCAATTTCATAGATGTGCCATAGTGGTTCGTGAAAGATACAGGCCTACAAATATGTGGTTATGTAAATGTCAAAAATAAATGCTTTGAGAGGAACCGATAAGTTGAATAATACTCTTTCAGTCTACTGTAAAACCAAAAGTGTACATGACATGAAACATTAGCAAGTTGTCAACGACAACCCGTTTTTAAATTCCAGAGACTTTTACATGGTGCAAAAATTCAATTTAGAGTCGCCTGTCAGTTGTTTTGCGGCATGAAACTTGCTTAAGTTTGAAGTTGAACCACTTGCAAAATTCGTAAACATTCAAATAAGTGCAAAAATATCTTGCTGTAAGTTACAGTGTACATGTACATCTCTTAAAGTCTTAAGCCTCTTAAAGAGGCTCTTTTCAAATTGAGCATCTCCTTTTTTCATCATTCTATCCTTCTGCATTCTGTTTTGTAACATCTAGCATTTACATCACAGCACACATGTAAATCATTAGGTCCAATCTTGAGATTGTAATATATATTTTAAAGGAATGTCAGTAATTCAAATTGTAGAGGACACAAAGTTGATTAAGAGCAAGATTATAGTTATTAGCTGGTGAGTTTTTATGGTTTCATGGAGCCAGGCAGAGCAATGATTCACAAAATTCTTGGGTTTTTATGATTAGATATCCTGCCTGCATCCCTGGTGGGGATAGTGCTGCAAAGCAAGCAAACAGAGTCGTAAAATACTGTGGGCCTAGAAGGCTAATAAAAAAACTGGGTGCTTGGGACTACACAATAGCCGTATTCATACCGTTTGGGAGAGTTTGGAATGAAATTCTAAAGTAATACATGGACCAATTTTACCCTAAAAATTATTATAGTAAAACCAGAAATGTTCGCAGACATGAAATTGTAAATGATGGGCCAATTTCACAGCAATAAAACTTTCACGATTTGCACAAATCTTTTGCAATTGCAAAAGTTTAGTGTTATGTCAATTATGATTCAATGATTTTGTGGCATGCAACTTTTGCAAAGTGAACCACTGAACCACTCGCAAAATTTGAGGGAAAAAAAATGGTTTCTGGATTAACAGTATTTTTTTTACAAAAAAATTCAGGCAGTGGGGTCCAGTTGGTGGTCAATGATTTATTGTATAAAACTCTAAAGACTAAAGATGCACAACTGCTTATCATACATGTATCCACCTCTCAACAGAGCATGAGGCTCATCAGTCTATGCAGTAAAGCAGAATATTTTTCCCATGGGGACATATGCCACCCCCCCCCCCCCCCCCCCCCAATCAGCTACTGCCCATTTAGGGTACAACAGACACAGATGCTTTCAAATGGACAAAGCAATGAGTAAATATACTTATAAAATTTCAGGGTTTATCATTATTTCTTGATAAAAAAATCTGTTCACCGGCCAACTGTTGGCTACTGGTATGTAACTTGTAAGCAATCCTCTAGTTTCTTCCTCATTTTCTCACTCTCAAACTCTATCTATCTATAGATCTATCTATCTATCTCGCTTTCTATTCCTGCAGGATGACATATCTGCACCTACAGCTTGAGAAAATAAATGACCTCTGACTGAATACCAAATAAAGAAACATTGCCCACAATAGGGTTTTGCTACCCCTCTATTCATCAGCCTCTTTCTCATTATATTGATAGCCTTACTTTATGACCACAACAATCTCTGAGGGGTCTCAATGGGGGTACTCTTCTCCCCTCCTTTACAAAGCCCAAGATTACCTGGCATTGTTCACTCAGGCCCTATGGTAGTGCCTCCCTTTCATCCAAGACCCCAAGTATTTAAAGAAGGGGATTAGCAAGAAATGATAGCCACTGGGAGTCTGCCATCTGATTATATAAGTGAATGGAGATAGCTGGAACTGTTACAAGGGAATGAATGCATTGTGCTTTTTATGAAGTCAGGTAATTTGTAAACTCCTTCCTACTCACATCCAAGCCAACAACATACATGTACATGTAGGGAGGACTATCACTAACTTTTGACGATTTTTTTCTTCAAATGCATACATGTACATTTAAGTATTGCAAATAAATCATTTAAACTAATTTTTCGTCAGAAAAATCACTAAGGATATCAGAGGACTAAATTCATCACAGTGAGCTTAATTTGTGAGAAAATGCCAATGATTAATACCGGCATGCAAAATTCACAATTTTGATATCAACTGTCATTCTTTTCACAGGAAGCTGCAGCAGTTTAGAATTTTTTTTTTTTTAAGTTTTGAAAAATGAACTACATGTAGGTATACACGGAGGCCTAGGCCTGCAGTGATACATGTACATCACTTTATTCCAAGAAGTTTGGATATGACATGGTAAAGGCCTAGAACTGTGAGCAGGATACAATCAACCCTATGCATACATGTATGACTGTATACATAATGTACAAGCCTCATCTGTGATCCAAGTATTACAAGACAGCCCTAAACGCTAATAATCCTACCAAGGAGTTATCACAGAACTCCTTGATCCTAGTACAGTATGTCACTTTATTTTGCCTTTAATACATAACATTTTAAAGCAGTTTACCACCTCATATCTTATGTAGGAGATGAAAATACATTACAAGAAGTTTCACTTTAATCAAGATCCATGAACATTCTTTTCCATGTAGATGGGTACAATTACATGTAGAATGCAATAAATACTTCAAGGACCACTCTCAAAACTCCAATCAATGAGCATTCCCAACTGAACAGCACATTTGATAAATGGATGTCTTCGAAGGTTGACTTGAAAGCAATATAAATTACTTTTTGGCTAAGCATTTCCTAAAGTAGTTGTACATGCAGTCTTTTTGAAACACAGTTTTCCAATATATGCTCTTAAAATCAGTTCTTGCACATTTTGTACAGGTCTACATACATGTCCATGTGCCATACCATCAAAACAAGTATTGTGGGTCTACACTCTTCAGCTACATATACATGTATATGTAGGTCCTAGATACAAAATAAATGGAATAGGTGTATACATGTAGATCTACAAAGTAAAAACATGTACATGTACACTGTACATTACAAAGTATTCTGCTGCAAAATACAGGAATCAATACTGTACTATGTCATCACACAATTTCAGTGAAAAAAATCTCATCTTCTCGTCACAAACATTTTTAAAAATCATGGGGGCACCTCAAAAAGTATGTCAACCCAAGTATTAAAATACCAATCAATAGACTATAGAAGACAAGCATTGTTGAATTATTACTTCTGCATAACAACAAATCAATGAATTATTCATTTTGCCAGCTCCATCCATTGTCAAGGACTGGAGCCTGCTGACACCTTACATTGTGTCAAGCTGACAAGAATTAGGCTATCAGCTGGCTGGGCCTAATCAGCCTGAAACTGGAATTGAAAGCGATACTAATCCCTCCACAAATGAGTCAGCTTTCAGAGTATGATTTTCACTTTTGTCTGAAAATCCACCTACCTCAACAGAAAGAGAGCCAAAGTATAGGCCCACACTTTTAGTGATTTTATTTTTGATTTATTTTGTTGCTGTTCATAATGCAGAGCATTACTGTAACATGAGTCAACATCTTGAAATGCACAGTAATACTGAAAAAAGGAAGGCAAAGAAATTTAACCAATTCAATAAGAATAAATTTCAATTTCATAATTCAATACAATTCACTACATATATTCTGATCAGATACAAGATACATGTATGCAATACTTATGTTTAGCTGCATGTAATGTGAGATAGTTTGTTTTATGGAGTGGTACATGTAGGATTTACAATGTCATACAATGTGTAGAGGGCCTATATACCGTTACTGATTTCACGAAGTGACAGCTGAACATGCAAATAATAGAAAGTTAGTTTTGAATAAATCGCTTTCAAAGGTTTAAACCATAATCTCAACCTGTATGTATGAAGAATGAATAAATTTTATATCCTGGGATAGATCATATTTGTCTAGTTCTATTTCAATTATTTGCATATTTTTTTAATATTTTTGGGGAAAAAGAGCTGTAAACATACCGTCATTTCGTGAAAACACAAAATTCAAGGTCGCGCCTATGATTTGTTTTCACGAAGCGACGGTTCTCAATCGCGCATGTGTAAAACATATGGGACTTGATGACCGCGCATTTAAGCGTCATTGCGCGTAAACACAAATTCAAATCAACGACGCGCTGTTTTTTTGTTTCACGAAGTGACGGGTCTCAGCCGCGCACGTAAAACAAACGGGACGGCTGTAAGCCGTCACTTCGTGAAAATAGAAAATCCTTTTACTAGGTATTTTCTTGTTGACGTTATCGCCATAGTTACATAATTAGACATTATTATGATCTGAAACTTTGTGAGGTTCAAGATGTTAGTGAATGATGTCCAAAAATGAAAGAAACTCAAATTTGAAAAAATATGTGATTTTCCTCACTTCCGTCACTTCGTGAAAACAGTAACGATACATGTACAATAACATTAACACTTTTCAGGCTTTCATCAAATGATGAGTACCATACGTTATTTTACAATTTTTGAAGAAATATTTGTTAAAATGTGCAATATCCATTTTCAAGATAGGCTTACACGTACATGTACTTAATATGCACATGAAAAATTCAAAATGGCAAAATCTCTGAAAAGCCAAGACTGAGATGCAGGCCCATGGGCCAGAGCTATTGATAAAATGAATTACACGCTTACAAACTGAAGATTCTATTAAAGTACAATTTTCAAAAAATTGGAGGCCTACAGGAGTTGACTATAGATTGTTTTGTAGGCCTGCAGGGGTACATGTACGCAATTTGAACCTTGAACTTTAGGGCATACACAACAACACCATTATCATGATCTTCCTAATTATCTTCATGGAAGGATTTTTGTACCATAGGGCATGACTACTTTAACCATACAATTGTTTTCTCATTACTTCAATCCCCAAATAATTCATGATGATCATTGATGGCTTATGCTCAACAAAATGCAACAGTAATAATGGGGGGAAAATAGACGGAAAGAGAAAGAGAGAGAGAGAACAAAATTCACAACAGAACTACAAAAGCATGGAAAACAGGGCGGCATATGGAGCCCACATCAAAGGTATCACGCAGACAAGGTAGAAATATTTTATTGCCTTCAGTTTCTATTCTATATGAAGGCACTTCACAGGGGTGAGAAGGCTGAAGTGGTAAAGAGCTGTGAAGAGCTCATTGAGTATTGGATTAAAGGGATTATACAAAGACAGGTTGAATTCTGACTGAAGTGCTCTTCTTATTGCTATTGATGGCCTGCCGTTTCGTTTCGTTGAGGGCTTGGTTTGTATTCTCTCCTTCTTTTCTTACATGTATCTTCCATTTCCACTCTCTCACTTGCACTCTTTTTCTCCCTCTCTCTCTTTCTCCCTCCTCTCTATCCCCCGCCCCCTTATCTCTTCTTTCCCCTCATTTTTTATCTTCATTTATCCTAGATAATTTTCTCTATATATCTACATGATGTACATGTACAGTGTATTGTAGGCTATCTTCTCACAAATAAGCCTACAGGTGCATGGCCTTTTGTCCCTAACCAAAAAGCAAAAATTGTTAAATATTCAACAATTGCAGAAGTCCATAAAAGGACAATTACAGCGGACCTTAATGCTTCATACAAAACATGAACAAGGCATGCAACATCATATTAATGTGGGCTTATGTTATGTACTCCAAAACAGTCTCATGTTCTCATATGACCTGTATCCTTGAGAAATTAAATTTGGAACTCAGAACATTTTAACTTGAGAGAAAAAAACAGAAAGAAAAAAAAAACAGAATGAGGAGCTTAAAACCTATTTGACCCAACACACAAAACAAGTTTAGTCCCTGCCCAGGAAAACCATGGAAATCTTATCTCGGGGATACAAGCTTTTTGCAACGTGATATGCACCTAATTTCACAAAGCTTAGCCAATCTTTCTATCCACACCCCCATATCTCTCCCTCTCTCTCTCTACTGTTCCCTCTTTATCTGTCTCCTCCTTTGATAGTCTTCTCTTCCTCTTCTCCTTCATTCCATGACTACATGTAGTCTCTCTCTCTCCCTTCCCTCCCTCCCTTTCCTCTCTTTCTCTCTCTCTCTCCCTCTTTCTCCTCCCATCTCCCTCCTTCCCTCCCTCCCCCACATCATCTCCAGGCGGATCTGTTGCCATCGAACCTGAAAAGTTGAGTAGACATGTCATCAAGCACTTACACGTATCTGACCCTTTGCAGCGAAGCCATAGCGGGAAGAGATGGAAAAACCCTGCAAAGCATGGACCAGAAAAGACAGTGCATGCAGAAACTGAGACGAAACAAAATAATACCGGTACCAATGATGAAAGGTGGAGGGGCAAGCCAATACTAGATTCAAATTGAAAACAAAGCCACGGTAAGTGGCCCCCTCCTATACCCTAATGTCTCATCTGTGTCTTTAGTGTCCCCCCCCCCCCCCCCCCCACTATTTATCTCGCTCTCTCTCTCTTTTTCTCCCTATATTTTTCTCACATCCTCATTTTTATATACATGTCAGTGTTTTATTTCATAGCCATTGAATGGAACCCCATCCCAAATTATCAATAGAGGAAAATACAGCAACATTAATATCAGTTTTCCCATGAATATGTATTCTAATCAACAACAAAGCACATGATTTTCTTACAAAAGTTAGATTTAAAAAAAAAATCTTTCTACTACAACAAGCATTTTAGTAATGCCCTTGACTTGAGTCTACATACATGTGCATGTTTTTTTAAAACTAAACCTTGGATGCTGATGTTGATATGACTATGAGAGCCCATTACTGTAAATCAAAAACTATAATTCTGATATTTGAGATGCAGAATAACAAATCATAAACAATATCATTATTCATATGCCTGTCCTGAATTATGTAAACAGATCCTGTACACATTGGTATTTTAACTACACACCAGCCTTTCAGATTATATCAATTTGAAGGAATGGAACAAAAGCTTTCTGGTACATCATGTACTTGTACATTTACACAGGCACTGCAAGTTTGTGATGTACATGTAGGCCTATGTATAAAATGATTTAAAGCTGCATAAGGCCAAGTAAAATTGATTCCTAGTTTCTCATCTGGATTTTTTGAAAATGAGGAGGAGGGGGGTACTATGTTATTTGATATTTGATATTTTTCCATGATGGCCACCGCACATACATGTACAAGTGCTATAAATAAGGCACTGCTTCCCGTTATATTCATATTCTTCTGGGGTTCCTTTAAATCCCAAAAGGCATCAAGTTTTAATTTCATGGGTCTGCAGCAAAATTTTGGTGGTTTTAAAAAAACATTTTTTTTAAAACAAAATATCAAATAACCAAAAAAAAGGAGGCTGGTATAAGACTGAATGCAGGCGGGGACGAGAAACTAGAATAATTTCTATTTTGCCTAATCATGAAAGAAAAAGAGTGTTAAAAGTTTAAAACCAACATTTCTATGAGGATGAAAATAATATTCCCTTCCCCTCATAATTCAATCATCTGACCAATTATAATTTGAGATTCTAATTCAGTTATGTATGTATTCCCAAACTTTCCTCACAACGCTGATTATTTCTGGTTTATAGATGGAGAAGATTGGTGCCCTTGACATTGCAGCTTAGAAGATTATTTTTTTTATTGTACATGTATCATGTCCAAAGCAAGATTTAAGAAACTGACCCTTGCTTGGATCTGTGATGAGATTATTATTGCTGAATTATATTTCTGAGAAAATGGATGGTAAATTGGTAATGGTTTAATGACTTATGTCAGTATTTTTCATAATATCAAGATGGGTTTTCCACACAATTCCTCTCTCTGACTAAATCAGTAATGATACTAAAATCTTGACCATCGATTCCCTCATGGACAACAAGGAAAGTAAAAACACATGGTACAGTGTATGGCATTCTAATAAGTCTACATTGTTGGCTTCAAATTTAGGCCAAACTTCTTGTTCTACTAAAATCAAGCAGCATTCACAATTTAAAATTACCATCATCATGTTTTGGATGTTCATTCATATAGCTCTCATCTTCTTGATTTCTATTGTTGTCCCATGCCCTCTATCCTACACCCCCTCCCCTTTTACACTGTAATACACCTCCCTCCATCCACTACAATAACAGGGGGACGGGGTTAAAGAATTTGGATCCCCCTTTCCCTCCTCATAGAGTCACACTCTACAAAACTTCCATCTATCCATCCCAAAAATATATTCCCCCCCTTTCAAAATCAACCACAGCACTCTCTATTAATCCAAGGAGGTAATGGGGTAAGAACCCTCCCACCTCCACTCTCTGTCTAAAACCAGCCTCCACCCCTCACCATCACAGGGGGTGGTAGGGAAACAGGACCTGACCCTAGAGTGCCAAAAGCTGACCTCAATTTTGCAGCAAAAACTGATACAGTTGTGAATCATATCAAGAAGCGAACAAACTTGACAGCTCATTGGCTGGAGAGGAGAAAGATACCATTATTCCTCCACTATGTACCACATGGCTGGTCATACAGAGCTCCATCTGATAGGATAGGCGATAAATTACTTGAGAATTGGCCTACTTTGTTTCACTTCAGCCAATGTGCAGAATATAAATCTATTTCACTACGTGCAATTACATTTTTTATTACAAAAAACAAGCCAAACAAGTAACATATCAGATATAATGGGGAGTCCTACAGTGTATTCTGCGCACCTATGTAATATTGTTACCTGAAAATGAACAAGAATTTCTTTAATATTCCAGTAATGCCTACATGTAATTTCATATTATTCCTGATATTCTAAAGAGTAAGTTTGTAAAAAAATCTGATCTAAATTAGAGTAAGACCAATGCCATTTTCACACACAAAAAAAAAAAACGCGGTCGTGTCATTCAACATTGAAATAACAATGGTGTACTCATTCATTTTACACGCAGTTCGGGAGTTTTGATGCGAAAGACAACATTTTGAGGCTTGTAAATAAAATGTCTGAAATATTTTTTGACTTGTTTTTTTTAATGAATACCTTTCGTTATAATAAAGATGAAATGTGTTTGTTTTGTTTTATCAGAATCACACAATTACCCATGTGCACAGACAAGGGCACTATAGCCATAAATAACTTTTTGCTAGCCAACATCACTATTACATGTATATTTTCTTGAAGTTACATGTAGACACATAAGCATACCCACTATACATGTGTAGCCTGTAGGCCTACATACATGTACATGTGGGCCTACAGTTGTACAGATTCTTCCAAAATGTTTTCTGTCTGGTGTCAATCTAGCATTGGTCTAGTGTAGGTCAGTCTAGCATTGGTCTAGTGTCAGTCTGTCATTGTGACTGGGATAAAACCTTGTTCATGGCCAATCAACATGCAGGCCCCATGTACATGTACCTGTCCAACACCTCCTTTAGTAGAAAGTCGGAAGGATGATGATGATGGGGCAGTGTTGTGTCTGGTAGCCAAACATTCCCATGTAATCTGATCTTTAAATCTAAATACAGTACAATGATGTAATATGGCCTTGGAAAGGGAAACCTACATGTATCTGCTCCTAATCCTGGGTAAGGACTTTGGGTGAATGTTTGCACTGCTGCTGATTGCTGCCCAATAATGCATAGTGAGAATCCCCAATCAACTGATTTGTCCAAGAACTTTAAAATTATTATTTTTTGATTAGAGATCTAGAACAAACAAACACAAAAACATGTTTTAAACCTGAAACTTCCAACAAATTTTGCAATATGCATCTCATTCAGCCTACATACATGTACCTGTACACTCATGATATTTCCATAGTTTGTAATGAGTGTGAGTCTGACTATTGGGAATAATCAGAATACACCATGGACCTTCTATTACTGACTGAATTTGAAGACTATCAAGAAGATTCAAGACAATACATTTGCAGACAGAGATACATGTACAACCCTTTTTGTGGAGTGCTGATTGTACTGTACATGGGATAATACTGCATCACTGACTGGATCACTGACTGGAACTGTTTGATCTGAGTGCTGTATGGATGTTTTGCAATCACCGTGAAAGAATTTGAGGAGAATTGTAAAACATCAAACGTTACAAATTATTGAAGTGAATACATGTAACTGTATTCATTCCTCACCATGACTTTTTTTCATTTCAGATTTGTGCATATTAAATCCTTGGATGGCACAAAGACACTGCATGCACATCACAAATGCTTATACATGTACATGTGTGGAACAATGTCCACTTGTAACTTACTGACTTGACAATGCTTGTTTATGAAATAAAATTCTTTTTACAATTTTACATATTATGCCAAATTATCTACCATATTGGCACTAAAAATCCAACCATTCGATGAAAGAGATTGGTGAAAAGAAGCGATTGTATGTGGAGTTATCTCGCTATTCAATCAGAATGGAGTTTTGGTCTCAATACACATTGCCCTAAAGGCATTGCTCTTTTTCTGCCACCCGGCTAGATATTGTGGGTTGTGTTGCTTATCTGTAATTAAATCAAGTTGTCATAAACTTGATAAAGATTTCTTCTCTTTGTTAACAGAGAGACTGATATTGATATCTAGTGGAGATTAAAATTGCTAAGGTAGAATGTAACTTCTCTCTGGTACGCAGCATGTAGGCCTAAATGGAACCAAGGAGTTACAGTATTTGATATCTCCTTGATGGAACTTATATGTACATGTATGTATGCAAAACTGACCATAGGATAGAAATTTATGCATTCTTCATTAATTCCATCAGTATTTCTAATTTCCACTACTTTTCTTTGAGTTTGCTTCATAAAGCCTACACATTTCAAATACATGTACATCATCATGTAGGCCTACACAGCATGTTGTTGGAATTGTCAAAATAAGAAATTGAAAAGCCCATTCACTGCACACAAAAGTGGGTATATGGAACTGCACACACATGTGGCATGAATGTTCGGCCCAAACGCTTTAGCCGTTTCTCGTCATATTTCGAATATGAGGGCATTTGAAGAGCAGTCCTTTTCAGGGGACATTTCTACTATGATATATGCTTCCAAACCAATTTAAAATGAATGAGAAATACACAAATTATTTTTAACCTTTCCCAGAATCAATGTTCTCGTTAAACTACATCATGTAATTCATCATGCAGTAGAGGGGGTGTTTAGACCAGCAATAACTTAGCAGCAAATCTAATTCACAGAGGCACAGCCAAGTCTGCATGTACATGTAGTATTCTGGAGCTCAATTTCCATACTGTTCCGTGGCTCAATTTTACCCAGATACATGTATTAATATTTGTTTGCATGTGGTCTACTCTTGAACATTCATCCTCAGTTTATTCATTTCAAGATATAATTTACACTATACCTATTACCTAATATAATAATGAAAACAAATCTTAGTGAAAAAAACTGACCATTGAAATTTGAAGGTTCTCTTATATAACTACTACATGAACTTGGTGGCACAAGTGTTGAAATGTGTAATTTCTTTGGTATTTGTGCATCCAGGAGGTCGTAAACCAATTTACATGTAGCTGTAACATTAAAACGGTCAAAATATACTGGGGATTACCCGTCCTGCCAACAAAGCTGTTTTCTAAATAGACCTAAATACTTTTTTCCTTTGAGAAATGTTAATTGATATTGCTGTAATTTATTCCTTTTCAAAGATACACAATAAAATATTTACATTGTACAATGTATGACTTTACCTGTAAATTGAATGTCAGTTAGACATTTACAATTGTCCTAGCCCAACAACTAAACTAATTTGAGTTTCTCTGTGTATGTAGTACATCTTAAAGGGATACGCCACCGGGCGGCCGTGGGGAAAGTCAGGATTGCGTAAGCCCCATTCACTCGTACACATAGTTTGTGCGTCGAACGCGTCCGTTGGACTAAGTGGGATTAAATTTCGACTGCACGAAGCCGACCGAATCTCGCACGAGAGCTCGAGCGCTCAGGCGGAGAGTGCATGTTTGTACGGTGACCAGTCTATCCGAGGTTTGCGCCCCGCGGGCAACGGCATGATTAGGTAACGATCACGGTGCCCTTTCGCGGCATTAAAACGTCCACAATCTGCGGTTGAGTATCCCTTTAAAGGAGTACTCCGGCCTGAAACTAAGATTAATTGAATGAATAGAGTAAAATTAAACAAGCAAAACACTGAAAATTTCATCGAAATCCGATAAAAAATAACGAAGTTATTGAATTTTTAAGTATTGCATTATTTTGGGAAACAGTTCTATGCATGTCATCATGAATATGTAATGAGTGAGCTGATGATGTCACGTCCCCACTTTCCTTTTTTAACTATATTATATGAAATCTTCATTATTTCATTTTTTCATACATGTCTATAAAAAATATCTCCCTTGTTATAAAATAAGTTACAGCAATGGTGAACTTACACATTAAATAAGGAGTCAGTCCTTTTAGTTATAGGCTTGGAGCAGAAAATTTGAATAATTGCAATTTCATATAATAAAATACAAAAGAAAAAGTGGGGATATGACATCATCAGCTCACTCACTGCATATTCATGATGATGTGCACATAACTGTTTTACCAAAATAATGCAAAACTTAAAATTCCATAACTTCATTATTTTTCATCCGATTTCGATGAAATTTTCAGTGATTTGTTTGTTTAATTTTACTCTATTTATTCAATTCATATTAATTTCAGGCCGGAGTACCCCTTTAAATCACTTTAAGATTTGTGCTATGGCCTATGCATATTATGGCTCAAATTATAATATAAGACTGCCTACAGCGGCTAAACTTACCTAAAGGCTACACTTTTCTACCAAATGTCAGATTATTATTTTTTTAATTTTTTTTTGGGGGGGGGGGGGGTAATAATTCAGTCAGGTCAAAAATAACTTTACATTATCAGCAGCAGTGCACCTGTAATTAAATAGACCTCTATATTTGTTTATCATGTTTATGTCCATATACTTAGTGACCAGGGCCATATTCTGACAAACTATCATGACTATTAACTTTTATGTTAGTATTAGTAAAACAATGTTAATTAAATCAAAATCAGGACAAATCCGACAAGTAATTGGTTAATGGTTGCGCAAAGATGGCTGTGGGCGCGTAAAGTTGTTAACAGAGACATCTGCGCAAGCACCAATTATTTGTGTTTATTGCATGCAATTTCATTTTCAATTTGTTACAATTACCATACTTTTCCTTAACATAAAACTTAAAAGATAACATAGTTTTCAGAATACCGCCCCACATGCCCCAGCACTGTCATGACTGCCATTGCCAGACAAGAGTGAAAAATCAAGAAAAGTTGCCTGCCAATGCCAAGCAATGGGAATGCACTGTCAGCTAGGCCAAGCTGAAACCCCCGGGCATGCCGGGCCTCGGCAAGTCCTCTTCATCATCACTGCCATCAGATCATTCATGATCATATTCATACAACATTCAACATGCACTCACAAGGTCACTCAGTCAGACACATCTGCATCATCAGATGATCATTACAAATTAGATCTAATGTACAAGTCCTTACCTTGCAATGACCCTACGCACTGTATTACTGCCACAGTTAGAACGAAATAAAGTATTTTCGCCATTTTGCCTAGCTGGACTCTTTGCATATTAGAAAACCACTGTCTTCATGCGGTGCCGTGTGTGATCGGTCACCTCCACCACTAGGCAGCCGTTGTCCACTGGTTCGGCATGGAATTATCACACTGTCGCACTGCACTGCGGGGAGTAGTTAGCCTTCACTGGGCTTCAGAGAGATAGAGTACCGTGCGGTCCACTGTATTCCGATCAAGATTTCACCTTAAAATAAGCCAAATAAATGATTCTTTATAACAGATTTCCGTGAAGCGTAATAGACAGCTACAAAGTAATCATTCTAATCAATAAGTGTACAACGTAGAATACAGCTGCAGGTTCTTCGAGTAGTATTTTCTTTTCCATGGCACATAGTCTGATTATACGTGTATGGTTCAGCTGAACTGCTGCTGCATATCATGCAAGCGTCGAGCGCGAGCTGTTCCGCAATTCGGTGTGTACGTACGATCGAAGCTTTTGTTGCGGCGGCGGGTCTAGCGAGCTGGGATCGAGAACTCGTATTCATCTTCGATGGGTTGACTGTAGCTAATCAGGGACAGGTAGTTCTAAAATTCAGTCGCAAAATACCATTTTACAAATACTTCTCATTTTTAGAAATCCTTTTGATTAGATTTCGTGAGCACTTCATTTATTCTAATAATTCTCGGCCTATACACTATTACAGTGAATGTTAACTACACGTCTGATATTTCTGTTTTTAAAAGATCCGTTTTCTAATCGAAGTGTACCCGTTGTAACAAAACGCTTACGACAAAAGACTAATAATCCGCCGACATAAAGTGCTCCGAAAGCGCACTCGGCTAATAATGGTGTCCCCTCTCACCGATCTTTTCACGTTCAGCCTTTGTAATGCGATCACTTTGTATTTTTGGTTGAAATGCCGACAAGAAATAAGTTATTAAGTATTCATTATAGCGATACTTCCGAGGGCAAAAGGAGATCTTCCGGGTGCGTGAGGTCATGGAGATTATTGCAATTTGACGTAATCAAGGATGGGGCGGCCTCCAGAGTGGGGAAAGGCGGTCCATTACCCCCCCCCCCCCCCCCCTACAGTGCATCGTACGTGACGTAAACTAAAATGTTGTTAGCATTATTTCATTTTATTTTACTTTGCACAGCGTCAGGCCTACTTTAGACAATATTGTAATGTTTGAAAATTGGTAAACGCCATATAGGCCATTAAAGGACTCTGCACACATCCCTTGTGTCATTACATTAATGCCAAAATGAATGTTACCCGATCTTCTTCTGCTGATTCTTCTTCCTCTTCTTCTGCTTCTTCTTCCGCTCTTCTTCTTCTTCTTCTTCTTCTTCTTCTTCTGCTGCTGCTGCTGCTACTACTTCTCATTATCATCATCATCTTCTTCTTTATCTTCTTCTTCTTTTTCATCTTCTTAATTCTTCTTCTTCTTTTATTGATTGACATAAAGATCATAATTATAGAAATGATGGGAATGGGCTTGAAAGTGTTCACCAAAATACATTATATTCCAGAAATAGAGTATATCGGCTTATCCGATTTCGTTTCCCCCTTCTTTCTTTCTTTTCTTGAACGTTCAAATTTTCGAATCCACATATCATTGCTTCACGATTCACGACACGTTCTGTTTTCGTTTAGAAGTGATTTGGCGGTAGAGGAAGAGGGACTACATATTACTTTACCATGTATTTCATCATGGTCTTACGGTCATAATACGGTATAGCTTTATTCATTTTCTCTTAAGCCAACCACCGTTTTTATTAAGACTGACCAATACTTTAGGGGATTAATCGATCGGTCTCAGTTCAAAGGTATAATGAAAGCGAGAAGAGTGTTTCGAACTAAAGAAAAGCCGCGGAGAGGGGAAGCTCTGTCGGGTGGTCTTAATAATAATTGTCCGCAATAATTCAAGGAAAACTATTGTGGGGCCGATACAAAGACCGAACATTTTTTTCCTCCTCCTCCCTTCTTTTTTTTCTTTATCTTCTTTTTCTTCTTTTTTTTTCTTCTTCTCCTCCTTCTCCTTCTCCTCCTCATCCACCTCCTTCTTCTTCTTCTCCTCCTTAGAATCCCCCCAAATGCGAACATAGTGTATATACCATAATTATATAGTTTGAGCTTCTACCAACCTAAAAAATTGTTAGCAAGCTTTCGTCCACTCCTGTGCACTTTCTCAAGCCAAGTGATCAGTCACAGTGTTTCTAATTGCTGTCTGCATGCTGTCTTGCGATCACTGGACCGAAGATAGGTGACAATAGATAACCTGAGTCCCTGTTCAGTGTATGATTAATCCTCGTGGGGCTTGACACTGATGAGGGGGGGGGGGGGGGCACTGCCGCACTGGCATCATCATTAGGGCACGGTCTTATACTCAGTGGATAAAATACGAATTAACAGTTACAGGATTGGAGGGGTTTTGATTTTGATTTGATTTGATTTGATTTGATTTGATTTCAACACAGTATTTGCCCTCGATCAGCCAAAAAGGCTGTTTTTCAGAGAGGCCGTGAATACAATTTAAAAAAAAACAATACAACGTATACATATTCATCATAAAAAAACAATAAAAACAATACAAAGTACAATACAAAGTAATCATAGCAATATACAAAGGAAAACCAAAAATACATACAAAATCAACATCAGGATTAAAATTTCATCATTTTCTCGACTTCAGCTTCAAAATTCTTCAGATTATTCAATATACGAACATTTTCTGGCAATAGATTAAAGTATTCCACAAGAGAGGCTGCTGTTTCTTACAAAGTTTGTTCTTGGTCTTTGTAATAGCTTCTTAGTCTTATCATCCCCCCCCCCCCCATCTCTCTCTCTCTCTCTCTCTCTCTCTCTCTCTCTCTCTCTCTCTTCATTTGATTAGGGACAAGTGATCCCCGTGCCCGCACCGGACACCGTAGTTGTGAATAAGTAAATAAAAGTGTCAATAGTTCCATATGGGACGTGTACAAATAATTTTACTTTTACTGTGGATGTCAAGCATTTCGAAGACATAGATCTGAAAGAAGGGAACATAATGATCATTATCAGATTCTCAAAGTGATTGATTTTCGTTTTTATTTACAATCTTAATAGAACCAAGAAACAAAGATTCCTAATAATACTGAAAGAAGTTTCCTTCAACCCCCCCCCCCCTCTCTCTCTCTCTCTCCTCTCTCTCTCTCTCTCTCTCTCTCTCTCTCTCTCTCTCTCTCTCTCTCTCTCTCTCAGGGGTGTCGATCCGTGTTTACGATTGGGGGATGACCAGCGAGGGAGCGAAGCCAGTGGCGTATCTAGGGGTTATTGCGCCCGGGGCAAAAAATGAAGTTATCCCCCCCCCCCCCCGAGTGCCCAAATTTATCAAAGTTAGAGAGGGAACAAAGCGACCGACCGGAAAATGTTTCAATTTTTAACCTTAAAAACGCATTTTCTTGAGCATTTCCCCAGGAAATATTGCAATTGACCACCGCATATATAGCGGTATTAGAGAAGCTCGATTTTTATGCATTGATAAACGGTTTTCTATTCAACCACTCTACAATCGGGAGCAAATTAACGAAAACCCTATAATTATAAGCTTGAGGCTACCTAAAGTTGAGATTTCTTTCAAAAGTTGAACCTTTACAAATGTTGTTTTATACACTTCTTTATCCACAAGCGTAGCCAGGATTTTCAATAGGGGGGCCAGACGTGAATGATCCAACCGCATAGCCAGAATTTCATTTTAGGGGGCGGTTGTGAGCACGCGAAGAGTGCGAAATGGGTGATAAGCACGCAAAGCGTGCTCCCGAGGGGTGGTGCAGGGAAGGGGAAGTTTTGACATTTTTTGACATTTTAGCAAATTTTGAGAGAAAGATATAACGGCTTGTAGCGCCTTTTTAGGCCTTTTTCTCTCACTTCCCCCGCTCTTTCGCTCTAGCCTTTTTTTTTAGTGGCTGAATAGGGGGCCATGGCCTCCCTGTCTATACGTCAGTGACTTTATCCTATATTGGGGGCGCAATATTTAGTAGGAGTCATATGAAACTTACATGATATCGCGAGCAAAGCAATTGCATCTTTATTTTTTCAAATGTTGAACCCCTTTAAGCTATTTAAGAACTATATAGGCCTACTGGGGCGCTAAATTACGAGATCCTGAAAGAAAATAATTATATATGCATGGGAGAAAAGCGACCGAGCTTTGGAAAATTTTGGATTTCAAACCTTCAAAACTGAGATTTCTAGTGCATTTACCCTGGCCTGCGGATTGGGGGGGGGGGGCGCATTATCCGTAAGGATATTTCTTTTTCTCCCCTTTTTTCTTTCTCTCCTTTGCGTTTTTGCACGCCCCTCTAAGTGCCACCCAGGGCACGTGCTCCCTGCCCCCTACTCTCTAAAAAAAAAATCGAGTGATCACTGAGGTCACTCCCCGGGCGAGTGAAAATAGACTGAAAATAGAGTGATAATCACTCTTTTCTTTTTAGAGAGCACTCGATATTCACTCAATATTCACTCCTAAACAAGTGATCACAGACGTCACTCCCTGGGCAGTGAAAATAGAGTGAAAATTCACTCTTTTTTTTTAGAGAGTAGATACGCCACTGAGCCAAGCGACCGAGCGGGGGAGGGTGCGGAAGGGGGTATCCCCCTTCCCACACCAGGAATTTTCAAAGATCTGTCTATAAAACTGGCGACCAAAAAGAAAAAAAAGAAAAATCGCCAGACCTCCAAATTCGCGCAGTGTGTGTGTGTGTGTGGTGGGGGGGGGGGGGGGGGGTATGGGGGTCCAGTTTCCCTCCATAATTCTCTGACAAGCAAAAAAAAAAATCATTCTAAAAGGGGGGGGGCACAATGCTTACTTTTCTTCCATAGGGGGGGGGGGCACAGGCTGGAAGTGCTCCCTGGATCCGCCAATGTATTATAGGATGTCTATGGTCCCAGAGCCCTCCTTACGAATGAAGGGCTCTGTATGGTCCCAGAGCCATCCTATGTATGGTCCTATATTATATCGCCCTCTAACGTAATAAACATTACAATTTCTATCTCTCCTTACCTCCCTTCCATTCTCTCTCTCTCTCTCTCTCTCTCACACACACACACACACAAGCTATTGTAAGCTATTGTTCGAATTTCAACCTACATGTATTTCAATTGCGTCACAAAATTCATTGACGGAATAAACCTCACCAATTGTTGACAACCGATGACCTATTGAATTACTACCGATGACCCATTGTTCTCTTTGTTCGATGTCATCAGTTTGAATGCGTATACATGTACACATACACACACACATACCCTCTCTCTCTCTCTCCTTCGTTCTATCTCTCTCCTTCTCTCTCTCTCTCTCTCTCTCTCTCTTAGCAGAGTTTTCACCCAACCATGAGACACAAAGTTTCCTCGAATATACGTGCTCAATGCTAACACCACACCCCCCCCCCCCCCCCCCCCCCCCCCATTTAATGGGTTATTTTGTTAGATCCCATCTTACATATATAGAGATCTTACAGGTCGCACAAATGTAATTATTAATTATTTCCCCATAGGCTCATGTGTTATAAATTTGAAATAAAAATATCATGAAAAGTAAGTGCTAGCAATGTGTCCTGACCAGTTCATACAAATTTCCTTGACTTCCTGAAAATTATGCTAGTTATGAGGTTTCTTGTGCTGCTAATAAAGTCCCCATATTCCACTGGGACCAAATCCTGCTCTCTCTCTATCTCTCTCTCATGGGAGTGATCTGAACCAGTAATTATCCCTCTTTCGGCACATGTCAAAAAAAGTGTTTGAATATGCATTATCGATTTTAAATGAATTTTTATCAACAACGATATAATTATATACAATCGTGCATATTGCGGCCTTCAGGTTCTCTCTATGCCATTTTAGTATGTCGCCCTCTATGGTCATAGAGCAACGCAGTTTCCTTTTTTCCCTTTCATTTTTCCACGTCAAGTTTCTTTGTCATCTACCCCCTCCCCCCTTTTTTTTGGGGGGGGGCTGTAATTTGGCACTATTATAAAGGCATCATGCTGTGATAAATCGAGCAATAAAATGCATAAAACCTTCCAAATATTGTGGTCGTATAATCATATTACACCAAAAGTGCCGGCGTGTTCAATCTTGTTTCTTGGTATATCCTCTCCCTATTTTGCAGATAAGGGGCAGATTTTTACGGAATTGATCCCCGATTTAAAAGAAAATTGTAGCTTGCAGTGTTGTAGGGTTTGAGACCAGGTCTCGGTCTCGGACCTAGAAGTCTCGGTCTCTACCTCGGTCTCGGACATGAAGGGCTCGGTTTCGAGGGCTCAAAGTCTCAAGGTCTCAAGAAAACCGCTCGAGACCTCTCGAGACCCGACTACAAAAAACTGCAGTTTGGAGAGATGGTTTTCTTCTCTAAACAATCGAATAGACCTGTTTACTAAGTTATTCAAATTTTATGCATACTTTTGAAACAAAGGTTGTTCTTGACAACCTGAAAGCTTGCCAGAGGCTTGTCAGACATAGCAACAAGTAATGTATGCAAACTGGATTCCAAGTATTGTAGTTCATTCATTAATAACAGGTTAATGGAATACCTCGTTACCAGGTGCCCAGGAAAGAAACATCCATAAATTTGAATCACTTACTAAACAGGTCTATTGGAGTAATCTCAAAATATTTTAACTGGCTCACAATTTATTTATTTTTATAAGGCTATCAGCTAATTTTTTTGGATTTCATTATAATCCTTTTAAGGACCTATATGGAATGCAAGTACATGTTGATCTTTGATGATGTGTATAAGCCACTTCGGGATGCAATCTGAGCATGAGCAGATAAAGGTCATCTGTACCAAAATTCTAAAACCCACTGACACTAATATTCGACATGTGCTCATGAATGTCATGTAATCATTATTCAATTATGCACTAATGGTGCATTCCATGATATCCAGGTGGAAGTATTCTTTTTAAAGGGGAAACAAAAGCTATTCATGAGGCACCTCTATCACTCCCAGAGTTATTTTTCTGAAGTGCACATAAAGGGACCTTCCATGTCTAAAATATCTGTGGATATTTGGGGTCATTTGTACCATGCGCTAACCCCGAACTGGCTTATTGTTCTGTACATTACAAAATTTGTTACCATTTGATCTGAATATGTGTTATATATATTTAAATATTTTTTGTAATTATTTGTATTCTACCTGCTAAGCCCCGCCCCTAAAAAAATCCTTTGGAGTCTGATTCTTCACATCATTGGCGGATCCAGGGGGAGGGGGGGGGGGGGGCACAGCCGGCCCGTGCCCCCCCCCTTTTGGAAGAGAAGTATGCATTTTGACCATAGACGATCCGCCATTTTCTCGATTGTGCCCCCCCCCCCCCTTTTAGGATGAAGAGCATTTTTTTGTTGTTGTTGTTGCTTGTC
The DNA here is from genome assembly GCA_025617745.1 of Heliocidaris erythrogramma. Classification (NCBI taxonomy): domain Eukaryota; kingdom Metazoa; phylum Echinodermata; class Echinoidea; order Camarodonta; family Echinometridae; genus Heliocidaris; species Heliocidaris erythrogramma. The sequence goes on from CM046861.1 coordinate 39,592,497, forward strand.
AGGGAATTATGGAGGAAAACTGAACCCCCATAACCCCCTACTGAGCGAAATTTGAAGGTTTGGCGATTTTTTTTTTGTGTCCCCCCCCCCCCCCCCACACATCATACACATCATCAAAGATCAACATTTACTTGCATTCCATAGGTACTTTAACCCTAATAGGCCCGGGGGCGGATTCCGCCCCCCCCCTCGACGTTTCGCGTAATATGTTCGCATCGCGAAAAGCAGTCACCACGCCGCTTTATTATTTTTTTTTTTCAAGTCTTGCGCAACTTTTGGGACCAAATTTGGGATGTCCGCGCGTGGGGTTCCGGAGTTACGCAACATTTCGTAAGTGCATGTCAGACCCAAAATTGCTCAAAAACGTGATTTCGTGTACAAATCCAATGCAAATTGTGTTTCCAGCTAAAATTCATAAATGTTTCATTATTTTTACTTTTACTGTTTAAAAACAATTAATTTTATGTTGTTTATGATTAAAATAGTGTCGCCGACGAATTCCATCGAAAAAACAATTAAAAAAAAAAGTCGAAAAACATAGAAATACATAAGAAATTAAAAAAACAATAAAATACATAAGAAAAAAGGGATTTTACCGAATTTTTTTTTTGGTTTATTTGATCAGAATCTGACAAAGTGTCTCTATACAAAAAATTAGCAGTTTTGGGGCTTTATTTAATTAATTAGAGCAAACCATTAATTTTATGCATAAATTAGCATAATTAATTAGTTGAGACATTTTTCGGAGAAATTGACTATACAGTTTTGTAGATTACGTGGTCGGCGACGTGTGTGCCGATTTTCGTTGCAAATGCGCGGTGGACGGCCGAGATCTTAGGGGGGCGGAATCAGCCCCCCCCCCCCCCCCGGCTGTGAGATGGGTCTAAATAACCTTGCTCTATTAGGGTTAAACTTAATAAGGTCTCGGTTTCGATCTAATTTGTCTCGGTCTCTGGAAGTATACATACAACACTCATATCTCTTAGTTTGTATATTTTGTACGATTTTCAAGGAGACTCCCAAAAAGTTAGTAAAATACTTAATTTTACTAAACTAATACTAGATTATTTACGGCATAAACTTTGCTTTCCTAAAAACACCCCCACTATTTTGATTTCTTAGATGTTTTAATGATAATGTATCAACAACAACAAAATTATTTGTAACAGCCATGTGGGTCTACTCATATTTTGATGCATGAGGAGTAAACTCCCCAGGTCCAAAGTACTTTTTCAGGAAGTTTCACGTAATTACACTTGTCATTAGACTGGTTAGAGTGACGGCAAGTACCAAAATAAATCATTAGAAAACAGAGTACGACCCTGTTTATGCACGTGTTTTCGAAGGTTGCTTAATCCGCTTCCTTTTCGCTATTCCGAAGATTTCGTGATCCCGAAAAATCAAATAGGTTTTATCATTCCGAAAATGAAAATAGACACATTTTGAATCATTTTTGGAATTTCTAACCTCTGATTATGCGAATTTTGTGTTTTGGAATTACGAATCTTAAAAAAAAAAAAAAACAAAAAAAACAAAAACAAAAAAAAAACCGAGTGCTCCCCTCCCTCTGCTGTTGCATCTGGAAAACTACTCTTATTTTTGAAATGATTCATCATTTGATTCGATCCTCGATATGAAATGAGCTACAAAAACCTGGAAGGAAAATGATGGGTAATTTTGTTCCGTTTAGCTCAGTTCATTTATTAATTTCACTTTCTTTAAAAAAATCGGGAAATTTCAATTAACAGAAGCATTATATTAATGAAAACAATTGAATAAGTTCTTATAAATCATATCACCATTATTATTATGTACAAATATACACAGTTTGTTTCATGACGTTAAATAAAATGAAATGAAATGAAATAATTTTGTTACGGAGCATCATAGCCTTGTACATAATAAAAGGTAACAAATACAATATAAAGATAAGGGGGCGGATCCAGAATTTTGTGAAATGGGGGCCGGGGAGGGGCACAAATTTCTGAAAATTTTCTGACAAGCACCAAAAAAAGAGAAAGAAAGAAATAGTCAATAGATTTTTTGGGGGTCCACTTTCCCTCCCAAATTCTCTGACCAAACAACAAAAAACAAGAAAAAAAAAAGGAAGAAGAAGAAGAAAAAAGAAAAAGAAAAAAAGAAGGTCATCACACATTTTGAGGGCCTCTTTGTCCCACAAAATTCTCCGACAAGCAAAAAAAAAAAAAAAAGCAACAAACAAACAAAACTTTATCGGGGGTTAATTTTTTTTAAAAGGGGGACATAATTGTACTCTTTTCTTTCAAGGGGAGGGCACGGGCCAGAAGTGCCCCCTAAATAGACAATTCAGATGCAGAGACATGGATCTTGGTTAATGCAGTTACCCGAGTCTATATACATTTTCTTGAATTCTTCACCAATTAAGTAAAAATGCAAATATATCGTAATATATCTATAGCACCTGCACATAAACAAAAGAAGTACAGAACTCGGGCTAAAGAAAATAATTAAGGGAACCTTCACACTAAAATTATACAAGGGGGGTTTAGATAGTGACAAGGATCTAGGATTCTAGGATATTATCTTTATTTATTAATTTTCTTTGATACATCACCGCCAAAGCAAATGCGAATATCTTACTAGCTGTATATAACAAAAAAAAAAAGGAAAAAAGAACTCGGGCTAAAGAAACTCATAAACTCATTATATAAGAGGAGTTTACTCTTGATTGGAAATACAATGGGAGATTCCGTGTTCATGAATATCGGGTGATATTTTACTTTGTAGTAAGAGCAAATTCGTTCATTTCTTATTCTTTTATAAATACAACAGTATATTCTGAAAATCAACAGATCAACTAGTTTGTGTTTGGATACCGGGTTAAGCAATTTATAAAACAAATAAAGTCAGGTACAAACAATGTAAGAGAAAAGAGGATGGGTGGGGAAGGGAATTAAGTATTATTATGGCGGATATAACGACAGTAAGACGCAAGTAAAATAGATTCTTAAAGTACAAAAGTGTAAGTTGATAAAGTATAGGTGTAAAGGTAAAAAAAAAATTCAACATTCTAACGAAAGTCCAATGATTACCCATCATCATCATCATTATTATCGTTTTATATGCTTTACTAACTGTGTACAGAAGGTTGTTGTTGTTGTTGTTGAAGTAAAAGGAATGGCACTTTTGACCACTAGAGTCCTGTGTGCCAGTAGCTATATATATAAATAGTCAGTCGGTCCGTCAGTCATAGAATAAATCATTAGCATAAAACTTTATCAATCATTTCTACTAGTACAATTTTCATAATATATCTTCCAAAACATGCCTTTAAGAATCAATCGTAATTCAAATATGTTTATAGAATATTTTCCACATGAGCATATAATGTTGAAAAGGAATATACATTGTAATACTTCTGCAACATATGTTTGGTGTTCTATTTTAACAAACCAAGTAGAGAATATTTAAAGCCCAACATCACTTCATTAAAATAACTTATTCAATGGATAACAAAGCTTTTAGTATGTAAAGCTATTGATGCAGCTAAATGCCTGCTCTTATACAGAAGATAATAGATGTGTCAAAATATAAAGATGATGTGCACGTTGCGGAATTTCAATACATGTACTTCATTTACATTTTTGTTTCCATCGTGCTGTGTTTATCATCACCAGCGATGATTGGTCGACGATGGGCAACGCCTTCGACACACCTCCCAACGTGTTCCCATGCATGTATTGTGCACAAAAATAAGACGAACATCGTGCGATCCACTCAACCACCAATGAACTCCCAGTTATCATTCGACGTAATTGACTGATCTCCCAAAGTGTCAACAGATTGAGATAAACAAAGAAATTAACACAACATTATGTCGATTAAATTTATTGTTAGATTCATCAATGAAATTTGAGAAGTTTTCGTGACTAAAATGAGGTGAAAAGGGGCTAGAAATTGAGATTAAAATTCATTATCGTGGACAAAATTATTGACTGTGGTCATGTCTTTTGAATATAATATCCATGGAGACTGTTCATCATAGTGTAATGAATTGATACCAGTCTCAGGTAGGCGTGGCCTAATGTATGCAGACTACGTGTTTCAAGGAACACCTCAGAGTGGAGACTCCTTTCTCTCTAAGTTTTGGCTGAAATATTCTAAAAATGGATGCTGAGGGTTTAAACATCATGTGGCATCCGGAACAGAACAGGAAAACCAAGATGGATGAGTTCAGAGGGATCATAAACAGCTCTTATAACCTGAAAATCGGTATGTATATCGGAGTTGAGCAAAAAGGCAAGGCCCCAAACTAAATTAAAAGCGAATGACACTTGGCCGCCTGATCACCGGCGTGCGTGCGGCCTAGGCCAGGCCCTAGTGTAGACTGAGTGTAGACACTTCTCCGTTGTCGTTGATTATCGAGTCACTGACTCACTGACCTGTTTGATATAAACCACATGGGCTTGATGTTTTATAAAATATGACATTGCATTTGCAATATCATGCCACACGCGGGAAACAGTCTCCCGAATGGGGAGACAAGTAAACAAAGAAAAAACAAACAAAAAATTCAGTGGGCAAAATTCATCCATTTCCATGTACGGTGAACCTTGTATTGTAAACCACTCACTCATACTCAAACTTCAAAGTCATAGACTCATACTTCATGTACATGGGAGCCCCGGGACGCTGCCACGAAGTAGCAGAGCGTCCTGAGTGAAACAACTACTATTTCGTGGGTCTCACAATTTACATGGGCAAATGACCATGTATAGTTGTATCGTAGGTACATTCACTCATAGCTACATTCCTATACTTCGTGTGTATAATGTAGGCAGTCATACACCTCAACTTTTTAAAACACCACTGCACAAAAGTCACAAACATTCACTCAAAATCGGCATTTAATTTTCAAAAACCGACCACTAAATATCCAAGAAATACAATAAATTCAACTCACCGATGTTGGAAAAGATATTTCCAAAAATCAAATCCGTAATTTACTGTTGATTCTCGCGAAACGAGCTATCGGAGTCATTGTGTACATTTCCTGGTCGCCGCGGGCGCTGACATCTCCCCAAAAGAGTTTCGTCCTTAAAAATTCGGTCCCTATGTGGCATACACGGAAAGTCCCGATTTTCTGTGCGCGCGATCGTAAAGATCGATGTGCGCTTGCGATCCCGAGTTTCTTCGTGGACAAAAATTTTATTGGCCGATTTTAGTCTAAGACATCGACAGTATGTAAACAACACGCGATCGCGAAACAAATCGGCGGGGATTTCTCCGGTTTTGGACAAGATTTTGACTTTGGATTTTGCTGAAAATATCAAAAGTTCTTTCTAACGGCCATTTGAGGTAGGAGTGAGATTTTTAAGGGCTGAATTTGAAAGCAAGTATTTAAAATATTTATCTTATTTTCCCCCCATACCTTTACTACACGCGACAGAAAATACCAACTATTTTTGCATTTTGTATTCGTAGTGGTCAATATGACCACTATTCGTGGTGTGGGTACATTAGTAATAGTATTTTAAATTAAAGTATCATATATCATGACTATGCGACGCCACTTACCTATATAGACCTTCCGCAGATCAGCTCTTCCTCAGAAATGTATAGAGTCAATGAAATGTCACTTTGTTTCACTCAATTGTTATCCTCCCTCTCGAGAATTTGAACGTACGTAAAACATATTAACGCGCATGCGTATTGCAAACTATACACTGGCCTACGAAAGTTTTTTAGTACAGGAGCCGGTAAATTAATAGCCTTTTTTATATCATCCTCATCGAAAAGAAAGACAACAGGGGGTCGTTTCATCAAACCGTCATAACGACAAGATCAGCGACATCTCGACACTGTCGCTCAACTTGTCCGCTAAGTGTTTCACAAAGCCGTCTTTGCCAAGACCAGCGACAACTTTGCTGACAAGTGACTTGTCGGTACTCCAGACCTGTCATATCTTTTTAGAATGCCATCACAAGCCAGCTTTTAGTTAGTCTATGGGCTGCGAAAAAATAACAAATGTAACTTAAGAGAACATTTATTTCCTGATCTCCAAGCACTATCCTTTATCATTCCTTTACCAGATAGTATTACTAATGTCCGTATTATAATATTGTACAAACGAACAATATGTTTTTATGGCTTCTTGACCCCCCAACAAGTAAATGAGATTAATATTAAAAATACCCACATCCGTCTACCATAGAATCAGCATCGAAAATGGAACAGTCTGTATATACAGACCCATGTGAACGACAACAATTTATCATGTATGTATTTTTGTTTTTTGCCCCGTTTTCATGCAATGCTTTGATATGAATGATATTATATGTATCTTTTAATGAATAAATATTTAAAATTGGGCAATAAGATATCTTAATTTAATCATTTTCTCTAAAATGAACACGATTTGGGTCTTCTTTCCGTAATTAGTCAATTACGGTATCCTCTTACCTACAAATCTAGATTCGTACATCGCAAAAGCCTCCTCGAGTTTTATCAATTTTATAAATTCTAAGATGCCATAAGAAACACATCTTTTCATGTAAACGGGATGTTTGTATCACAAGCATTCATCTTTGCTGCCATTTTTTACATTTTGGAATAGTTTGGGGAAAACTGAGCCTCAAAATCTGTTTGGGTAATTGACGATAATTCCAATGGACTGTGATATAGACTATGTTTTTTCGCCGATGAGTATCGATATCATTGAGTTGTCGTTTATCATGTCTTCGTGAAACAGTTTTTCAGGTCCATGACATTTCTGTAGATTGCCGACAACAGTTATGACTGTCATGGAGTTGATTTGATGAAACGACCCCCAGTTATTCGGAAAGTATTGTAAGTACCTAAAGTAGCCTTAAATGAAGTTATGTCATATTTCATGGTATGAGTTTGACATACGAGCTTGGATATAAGAGGCACCCAACCTATCAAAGAACTATTGATCGCAGCCCGAACGCTATGCGTACGGGCTGCCGCACTAAAGCTACATGGCTGTACTTCGTGTGTAGAATCTAGGCAGTCATACACCTCAACTTTTGCAAACACCACTGCACAAAAGTCACCAACATTCACTCAAAGTTGGCATTTAATTTTAATACAAAAGCCGACCCCAACATATCCATGAAATACAATAAATTCATCTCACCGATGTTGGAAAAGATAATTCCAAAAATGGAATCCGTAATTTACTGTCGATTCTCGCGAAACGAGCTATCGGAGTCGTGGGCGTTGACATCTCCCCAAAAGAATTTTGTCGTTGAAAATTCGGTCCCTGTCGCGTACACGGAAAAAAGGCTTGATTTTCTGTGTGCGCGATCTTAGAGATCGATGTGCGCTTGTGATCCCGAGTTTCTTCGTGAACAAATATTTTATTGGCCGATTTTATTCTAAGACATCGGCGGTATGTAAACAATACGTGATTACGAAACAAATCGGCGGGGATTTCTTCGGTTTTGGACGTGATTTTGACTGTGGATTTTGCTGGAAATATCAAAAGTTCTTCCTAACGGCCATTTGAGGTAGGAGTGAGATTTTTAAGGGCTGAATTTGAAAGGAAGTATTTAAAATATTTATCTTATTTTCCCCCCATTCCTTTAGTACATGCGACAGAAAATACAAACTATTTTTTCATGCATATAATCGTAGTGGTCAATATGACCACTACTGACGCAGGGCTGCGCAGGAGACTCCCTGAAATCGGACACTTATTAACCAGTTTAAATGCCTGATTATGGAAATATTATTGCCATTAGGTTGTATGCATTTAATAGACATCTCCCTGATTTCTAATAAAATTTCCCTAAATCTCTCTGATTGGTGAATTTCAATGTTGGCAGCTCTGCTGATGTGGTGTTGCAAACCACCTTTGGAGTTTGCTAAACTCTTCCTCTTCCAGCCCATCCGACCACTTAAAAGATTGGATCATGAGAAACATGAAAAAAAAATCACAATTTATGGCGACATCGATGTGGATTTACTTACCGTTCATGTGTAGCTTTTGCTGTGTGATTAGCATTACAAAGACAGTGAGTGCCAGGTCGGTACGGAATGTGCGCTGTAGATGAACTAGCCATACGGGCTTGATGTTTCATGAAATATTACTTTGAACATCAAGCCATACACAGGAGGCAATCTCCCCTATGGAGAGACAAGTAAACCAAAAAAAAATCAGTGGGCAAGATTCATCCATTTCCACGTAACATTTGAAATATGATCTTAAGCCCATATGTAAATTTTCTTTGATTTTGATGCGTTTATGACCATTTTCGACAGTGTACATTTGCCATTGAACGTTCCGGACGCAAAATTTCTTTGGTAACTCGTTGAAATATAGGTAAATGCCTATCCATACACAAGAATTGGAGGTGTTCTGAGATTGGACTAAGGGTGATCCATGACCTTGAACTTGCCTTATTTTGAAAATATCCCAAATTTGAGGGCGCTCTTTAGCAAAACCGCTTGGACAAACGTTCTGATTTTTTTTTAGGTTTGTTCAATTACTAAAAGTGTTCAAATATACAAAATATTGGGTCCTAAGCTTATTTGATTTTGAAGCTATGAACCTCCAAACATACACTTGAAATCACAGATTTTACAGTTCACGCCATTTTCGGTGACCTTGTACGCGAAAACGGAGAATCGTATTTGTGCCATGATTATTTTTTTTTGTAAAGGGCATAAAGTTCTCTCAATATCCAGACAATGAGCTCTCTGTGTGAAGAATTTTGGCTACAGTTGTCAATCAAAAATGCATAAATTTAATTAGCCCTATTGGTTTGTCCGTGCATTGGTTGCTAGGCGAGGCCATATCTTAGCAACCATTTGACCTTGGGGCAAAATATTTTGGAGTTTTCCGTCAGACACTTGGGGGAACATTTGGTGCAAGTTTAAAGAAAATCAAAGGGGGTCGGGTGACAAGTCTGAAAATCTGTTGATTTGATGTGGATTGACCCACATACTACTTACAATTCAATGAATCTCTGACTTTTCCACACTTGCGGTGGATGAGAATATGTAAACTGGAAAAAAAAATGGTCAGTGTCTATACTTTTCCTATATTAACTCGATATGCCCAGTATAGCAAAAATGTTCGCAGTAGACGGCGTGGATCGTAAATTGCCAGAGTACACTTGGGGGCGTGACTGTGAATACATCAGTAAACATGTCGGCCTATTGTACTATGTAGCTAATTATTATACCTCATTTTTTTGCATACTTGGTAAAGTGTTCAGTGATATTTTGTAGCTCTCTATGGAGAATGTTTGGATATTACTATTTATGCTGTTGAATGAATATATCTTCATTGTGGATTTTAGCAAAATAAACACAGTGATAAATAGAATAGTAAACAAAATCTTATTACTAATGGAGGGGATATAATGGGATAAGTAGTTGATTTCAATTGTCTGGTTTGTATGCATCTAGCCCATCATACCTGCATCTATTGTCAGTTGTATGGATATTGGATAATGGTTTTTCCGCTGGGTGATAAAAATTTCAGTACTTCCATCCTCTGCGAACATGCTGGTACGTACATTCAACAGTGTGTTTATAAAGACCATGGAAACTGCCCCTATCAGATGACATCAAACAAAAACAAGTCAGCCATATTACACATTTGCTGTATGGGAATTTAACATCATGATCTGAAGGCATATAACTTGATTTTCATGAATACGCAAAATAGAACTAGTGAGATTTAGATGCAGCAGACCATTCAATGTGTTTTACAAATTGCAGTTTCTTATTCTCAATGTCTGAAAGAAAATAAGTGTTAGAAGAACCCATGTTTTTTGTTTGTTTTCTTGCTCTGCATAAACATATGTATACTTTCTTGCTTTGTGTCATATCCAGCTGATGCTCTTGAATTCACTATATAGCAGAATGAGGTGAACATGTTCAGTGCTCATACCAGTACTGTTATTGATTTTATGCAAATCATGTGATAAAATACTTCAACTTTTGGAAATTCCCTGTTTTGTTTATTTCACTTTCGGCTTTGTTTTTACTTCGCTTTACATACTATGGTAGTGGCTGAAATCGAGTAACTTAATATAGAGAGGTGAAAAGTGACTGCGATTCTGAGGACTTTTTTGAGCCAGATACGAACTCTGATTTATCAGATGATTTATCAGATCCCAAAGGCAAAGAAGCTCAAGTGGCAAGGGGAATTTGACCATGTTTGAACTCCTCGCAGAAGACGCGCCGGGGCCTGGTGAAGGGGCCGCGGGTGAAGTACATGTAACTCCAGTGAGATCCAGCACGTTGGAGCTCCAGCACGTTGGAGCTCCCTAGAGTTACGGGTGAAGCTAATCAAGCAGCTGTGATGACGTCGTTGAAAAAAGATTAGAAGACTTGACTCCAAGTCTGATCGTTGGAATAGCTGAATCTTTTTGAAGGGGATATGAGAACATAAAGTATTGCCAAGGTACAGAACAGTGCAGTTTCACAACACTCTAAATATTTAACTGATCATTAGTATAATTATTATTATTGTTTATTTACTTTAGCGGACATCCCAGTAGACCACAGCTCAAGAGATCAACAATGTCAAGTCATGTGAACCTGCAGAAAAGTTTGTAAGAAGGCCTGTGAGACCAACATGCCAGTCTCTAAAGGCTGTCGGTCTGGTGGGCCGCTGATCTTGTGAACCCTAGCCGAGATAACTTTTAAGGCCTGAAGGCCTCATGTGCTGCAGCCTTTACGTTATATACTATCATTAATATCATTTGCATCAGGCAGAATTTTCCCGGATGTAAAATGAGGTAGAATATACTCAATTATGGACTACATCTATACACATCTGTATATTACAGATTTGTGGTAAGTGGTTAATTTAAAAGTTTGGTATGGCTCATGCATGAAGAACGAATACACCTTTCTCATCATATGCCATTCATTTGCTTTTGTTCTCCTTGTTAGAGACATACGATGACCTGTGGCAGTGGTCGGTGGATCATTATCCAGAATTCTGGGGAGAGTGCTGGAAATTTTTTGATATTGTTCATTCTCAGACGTACACCAGGGTAAGTAATACTAACCTTATAGGCTTTTTTAACCCCGTACTATCCTTAACCCCTGACCTTTTTTTGCTGTTCTCATTGGCAGTTTAGTCCCTTGCTATCTTCCCAGCCAGAGCGTTTAGCCCCACATTTTTACATTTAAAGTTTAACCCTGCTTTATTTCAGGGCTAAAATAATCCCATACTATCGTGGAGTTAGCCCACTTTGGTAAAATGCAATGTGATCAGAAAGTGGGCTATGCTTAGTCCCATACTATCGGTGGGGTTAAATCCTCGTTTATCCCCACCTATAGCATGGGACTAAGCAAAATACTGCAAGCGCAAATAGCCTATACGTGTTTGTACCGTATTCAGTAATCCGGGTTTGTAAACCACACAGGTTAGATCAGAATAAAAAAGGTCTGAAGTTAAGCATTTCAGTGATTCGGGCCAGTTAGATATCAATTAGCTATCTAGTGATTTTGAATGAGAAAAGGATGAAGATTTGTAGCTCAGGTTAGGTTAGGCAAATAGTACAGGACTAAAATATACAAGTGAGAAAAGCAAATATTACAGACAAGGGCTAATGATATAAGGTAAGGGGTTAAGAAAACTGAGTGCAAAAAGCATATATACTGTAGACTGGTAAAACACCCCAAAACATGCTTAAATTGTTATACTAAGCTGCATCATGAAGGGGTGCATGGGGCAACTTAAAGATAATGGCAAACAACCGAATCCCCTAAACATAAGTCAAGATAATTGATGTGCATATTCAACTGAACATTGCGAGTCGTATATTTAGAAGTAAGAGCAGATTCCTTGAAATTCATATATTTGGAAGTAAGAGCAGATTCCTTGAAATGATGGAGTCAACCATAATCTAATTTTCACTGCAAACTTGGTTTGTGACACATCTGTCAAAGATTATAGATGATGTGCCTGTTATTACATGAAAATATCAAAACACTGATTCTGCCTTATGATTTATATAGTGTGCACCACATTGATATCAATATGTATCTTCCAAAATAATTAAATTTTAGAAACAAAAAGCCCTGTGTTGAAACACTCATGGTGTTGCAGTAACCTACACTATATGGTAGGTGATTGTAGTCTAACCTTTTGTTTAAACTGAAAATATGATTGAGTACACATCGCCATAGCTAGAATCAATATGAGTTCTGCCCCAGTTATTGATTTTTGATTTATAATTAGCCAAGCCTGTACAGAGCTGGGCAGTGGTAATGAGTATACATTTACCTGTCACACTGGGTTATGTTCTTTAAGATATTAAAGGTGAGTTCTGGTCATGTGATTAAATTGTAAATTAAACTGTCTCAAAGTAATTGGGAGAGGTTTATCATGTCTACATAAGAATTGGTGTATAATGTGAGGTTTTGAAATCGTCAAAATGATTAAAAATTGACCCAGTCTCGCTGAAAAACACATACACTACATGTATGTACACACATGTCGTATGAATGTTCGACCTGAAAACTTCAGATATTTCTCACCATATTTCGAATATGAAGGCATTTGAGGAGTAATCATATTCAGGAGACATTTATCATGTTCTTCCAAACTGAATGAGAAAGCTCCCAAATTATTTTTCACCTTTCCCAGAACTCAACTCTTGAAACCAGATAAGGTTACGTAAAATTGAATCCTAGTTTTCTTTTCTGGATTTTCGAAAATGAGGTGGGGATGCCATCTTGTTTGATATTTGATCGTGTTGCTGCACATCCTATGGGGTTAGTTTCTACACAAGTTATTTTCTAGATTTCTTCTAATTTAAAAACAAATCTTATGTCATCAAAAAAAAAAAAAATCAAATAATAAAAGGAAGCAGGTTTATATAAAAAGAGAAAAAGGGTAGGGACGATAAGCTAGGAATCAGTTTTACTGGGCCTAACATGGCTGTGACACCAATTTCTTTCATAACAAACTGTAACTGGGGAATCGATCCCTTCATAACATCTATAGTTCACTGGGCTCGGTATGAGATAAAGGGAGATTTTAAAGCTAGCATATTGCTGTATTTTGCCCTTATTTATTTTTTCATTTTCAAGAGACTATATTATACATGTAATTTGTGTACTACAAAAGAATAATAAAATATTTTATATCGTGTTATATGATCTACATCAAACTTTCCTTTAAAAAAATCATCAAAGTTCCAATAGTCAAGTGGGCCATTGGCTTTAAAAGCAGCCTGTAGAATATGTACTAATTTTTTTTGTATCATCAGTTCTATAATCTTGTTAGCTGTAACTTTCTTGTTAACTATAACTTGTCACAGGTGGTTGATCCAAGCAAGGAGATTAACGAGGTGCCGGTATGGTTTGAGGGCAGCAGGCTAAACTTTGCAGAGAATCTGCTGAGATATCGAGATGATAGAATTGCGCTTTATGCTGCAGGTATGCTTGGTGATAATTATTTTTAGTTCATGTGATATCTTTTTGAGATTTTATATTTATAAAGTGATTTTCACTGCTGGGCGACTTTAATATTTCTTTTTAACCCCAACAACAACTTTTCATCAATTAATATGTACAGCAGACCAAAAATATTGTACCAGTGTGTGCAGTATGACACATCCAGAAATTTTCCTGTAATGGAATTGTCTTGTAGAACAATAATAATAATAATAATACGTAACATTTATATTGCGCTCAGTACAATGTTTCTAAGCGCCAAAGTATTATTACCCTGGCTTTAGCCCAGCTGCCCTATGAGGTGCTGAAATCATTCAAGGAATAAATTCCTACCAGGTACCCATTTACTACACCTGGGTGGAGAGTGGCAAATGTAGATTAATGTCTTGCCAAAGGACATTAGTCAATATATTTAACTCTATATTTGACAATATATTTGACTCTTTTTACTTGTATTGTACCCCCACAGTGGAAGGTAACAAAGAAATAGAGAGGATAACGTATTCTGAGCTTCACAAGATCGTGGGACAATATGCTGCAGCTTTGAAGAAAATGGGCATCAAAGCAGGAGACAGAGTTGTGGGTAAGTAACCCTAGGTAGTGATGCAACTTGTATGATATTAATCAAATGTGAACAGGTGTCTCCCCCGTCAGGACAAATTTTGATTGTATAATGGGAAGATTTGAACCAGTAGCAATGTGTCAGTATTGATCTGTATTGCTTATTTATGCTTGTTTATAAATTCCAGATAAACTAAAAGTTAGATGGGAGAATACATAATGGTTTCCTATATTTGGGAATATACATATAATTATGCATGGCTTTTAGTTTCTTCTCCACATGATATTCGGTGGTGTTTATTGATTTATGCATTAATTAAACTACCATTTGCCATGAATATCAATTGGCCCAACAGGAACAAGTTAACAAAAAGATTTGTACTGTGCATTACTAATGATTTGCATAATAACCCATTTCCTGCCTTAATTGACTACCTGATAATCCCTTTATCACCTGGTATACTGGAACATTGGAAAATAAATCTGAAGACGTTAGTAAAAGTACCCCTTGAGAAATATATGGTTGCACAAGCCTGTGATTTGAGTGGCACACTTGTTTGGTACCACTGTTGGGAAAAATTAAGTTGTAGTATTTTCTTGTTCCGAAGTTCGACACTCTGTGTATGAGCACCAAGTGTGATATGCAGTTGGGGAGAACCAGGCTTACAGGACTCTTTACATTTAACATGTTTTAATAAACCTGAAATAGTTCCAAAAATTTGTATGAATTGATCCTTGTGATAGTGAAAAATGTTTATAAAGATTGCTCAAGGGAGACATGAAAAGTGGTCTATATGGACAGGTGAGCCTTTTGTACAGGTTTCTGTAGTATACATTTGAATGTGAATCACTATTTCATGGAAGCAAATAGAGTGATCTCTATAAACAAGTGGTTTTTCTATAAATGTGGTCACTGAAGCAGCTTTGTCTGTATCTGTTATTTTTGTTCAGGATACATCCCCAACTGTGCAGTAGCAATAGAGGCCATGTTAGCAGCAGCGAGTATAGGGGCTGTCTGGAGTTCTACATCACCAGACTTTGGAGTCACAGTAAGTATGACCTCACATGAATTTGCCATCTCTCTTCTCCGGCCCGACTTCAAGAAAATAAACATAAGTATTAAAGCGTATACAAGCGTATTACTGCTCGCCCAATGGACATGAGGACACGGGCATACTATGCTTACAAAGGTTTAAACCAAGGGTGCAGATAAACCTCTTTCATGAATTCAGGCATTTGTGTTCTTTCTTTTGTCACCATTATATCAAGTTTGTTCAAGATGTAGCTCACAGAAAGGAACACTTACATTGTAACTTGAGCTTCTGATTGAATTAAAAGAAAAAAATATTTCTTAGTTATATCCAGAATAATCATGGCTGATATATGTTAGTGTGGTGATTTTTAGCTCAACTGAGCCTAAGGCTCGAGTGAGCTATTGCGATGGAAATTTGTCCGTCGTCCGTCGTGCGTCGTGCGTCGTGCGTCGTGCGTCGTGCGTCGTGCGTCGTGCGTCGTCCGTTAACTTTTTACATTTTCATCTTCTTCTCCAAAACCCATGATCGGAATTCAATCAAACTTGGTAGGAATCATCCTTAGGGGTAGGGGACCCAAAGTTGCTAAAATGGTACATGTGGCCCCCAGGGGGGCCCAGGGGGAAGGACCCCAATTGTAAAAGCTATGTAAATTTCAAACATCTTCTTCTCCAGAACCAGGCATAGCTCAGACTTGGTATTGTGTATGGAGATACCTCTATAGATGAAGAATGAATGTTGTTCATGAAATTTCTCTGAGTGGCCCTATAGGGGCCTTGTGGGGGTAACATACTGGGGGGGGGGGGGGGGGCGCTGCCAGGCAAAATGTACATTCTGATCTTCTTCTCCAAAACACATGATCGGAATTCAACCAAACTTGGTAGGAATCATCCTTAGGGGTAGGGGACCCAAAGTTGCTAAAATGGTACATGTGGCCCCCAGGGGGCCCAGGGGGCCCAGGGGGAGGAGCCCCCAACTGTAAAAACTATGAAATTTCAAACATC
Organism: Heliocidaris erythrogramma; assembly: GCA_025617745.1. Lineage (NCBI taxonomy): Eukaryota > Metazoa > Echinodermata > Echinoidea > Camarodonta > Echinometridae > Heliocidaris > Heliocidaris erythrogramma. The sequence goes on from CM046861.1 coordinate 39,608,524, forward strand.
TTCTTCTCCAGAACCAGGCAGGGGGGGGGGGAATTATGTTAATTTCTAACATCATCTCATGTACATCCTCCTAGTAGTTTCAATTTCTAACATATCTCCTGGTGGTGCTAGAGAGAACATACACCAGATGTGAATTGATCACCTCAGGTGAGCGTTGTGCCCCCTGGGGCTCTTGTTTGTTAAAGGAGCCATAAATGAAGTATTTATTCTATCCAGAAAATGAATGACTGAAAGTCTCTTTTGAAGTCAGTTTGAAAATGAAATTGACTGAATTTTGGAGCATCTCAAAAATGCTAAAAAACAAACAAACTGGAAATAGGAAACAAAAACACAATAATATCACTGACAATTTGTGTTTTAAAAGAGAAATACACAAGTGCTATTGTCATTTGGCAAACACACAAGAGACCAACCCCCCCCCCCAAAAAAAAAAATCTGAGCATGATATTTTTTCATGAGAAATATTTCACTGTGTGATATTTTTTCTTGGTTATCCTGCTATCCATGATAAACATACTCCCAACATCATGAAGTAATACCTTTTAGGTGTGATTGCTAAATCTTTTCTTTCCACTATTTTTTCTTTCTTTCGTTCCCAGGGTGTGTTAGACAGGTTTAAACAGATCAAGCCAAAGGTAATCTTCTCGGTAGATGCTGTCATCTATAACGGCAAGACGCATGACCACCTGGTTAAGCTGAGGCAGGTCGTAGAGGGCCTCCCAGAGCTCGAGAAGGTCGTTGTCATACCCTACGTCAGAGCTCCTGCTGAACTTGACCTCTCAGACATTCCAAACAGGTGAGATTTGTAGGCTTGACTCAAGTAACTTTAAGTATTTTGTCAGATGTTAAGATGGAGTTTATGTGGGCAGATTTAAAGCAAATTACCTGTTGCTTCTTCATGCAACATCTTGATGCGTCCATGAAACAATATGAAAGGTAGAAAGAGAGTTAGAGAGAGGGAGGGTGAATGAGATGATAGGTATGAGGGGGGTGACAGATATATGAAAGAGAGAGAGAGAAAAAAATAAAGGAGCGGATAGAGGGAGAATGAGACTAGGGAGAGCATGAGAGAGAGAGAGAGAGAGAAAGAGAAAGAGAGAAAGAGAAAGAAGTGGGATAATATAGATAGATACCAAGACATCACAATGTCAAAGAGGAAAGTGTCGATATAGTGGGTAGATGATAAACTTGAATGAAAGGTATAATCTTGTGAATTCAGATGATTCTTCCATTTTAGTTTCATCTAACAAATTCAATTTCCATTTTGTGCAGCACATTTCTGCCAGAGTTCTTGAAGTCCAGTCAGGAGACAGACGGCACCTACCCACAGCTGGAGTTTGAACAGTTACCCTTCAACCATCCTCTCTTCATCATGCATTCATCAGGAACCACAGGGGCTCCAAAGTGTATGGTCCACTCCTCAGGGGTAAGTTAAATGGCCTCGCCCTGTTTTGATCTTATTGTAATGATGAGTAGGATATTTTGTAATGAAATTATTTCAAATTTGAGTCGTGATTTTTTGTGGAAAAAAGTAGTGATGGTGTTGAAGAATAATGAATCCTAAATTGAAAAATTGGAGTTGATCTCTTTCTTGTATTTGGTTAAATTTGGGATCAGGAAATTAATGAGAGAGGACAACTTTTGTTGAAAATGTAAGATCAAAGATTTTGTGCAAGATAAGTTATATTCCAACAGGAGCACTGTAGATATGCCAGAAGATGTGTCTTCTTTTAATCTTGAATATAATAGTTTTAGACAGAAAGCTGGATATGTAATGACATTTCTTGTGGGCCATGTGGGCGTAGATGTAATTGTTCTTGTGATTTTGGCTTGTAATGAATACATTAGTAAACCAGAGGGAGATGAAAGATTTTGTTGTGTGTGACAACTCCATTAACAATTTAGTTTGACTAATGAGGATGTTCTTTTAAAAAAATTAATTTAGGGAACTCTCATCCAGCATCTGAAGGAGCATATTCTTCACGGTAACATGAGGAGAGAAGACAATATCATCTATTACACCACGGTAAGGCATCCAGTTGTATGCACTCTACCTCATGTTGATTGTGTATGGTATTGTAGACGTGTGTGGTCTAGTAGATAAGTCACCAGATTGTAGATCACAAGGTATGGAACTGTAGTCTCTGCCACATCACTAATGTTTTATGGCAAGACATTGATCTGCATTTGTCATACTTTAATTAAGTGAGATAAATGGGTACCTGGCAGGAAAAATCCTTAAAATGCTAGAGTGCCATGATAATAAGAGCTGTACTAAAGCTGGGTTCATAATACTGGAGGATCAGTAGTGTGACAGACATGAGTGCTGTACAAGAACCCACTATATATTAATTATTATTATGTACACAGGCATATCCAAAATCACCTTTTGGGATGGAGGGCTAGGGGTATTTCTGCAGGAATAATTCCAAGAAAAAAATATTCCAGAAAATATTTTACTCCTGATTGAGAGCCAGGTAATTAAAAAAAAAAATTATGTTCCTGGGGCAAAAAATTATGTTTGGGGGAAATTTGAGAGTGAGAAAGAGAGATTCAGAGAGATGTTAAAAGTAGAATGCTTCAGAATGAGGGAGGGCAAACGATGAACAAGAGAGAGATAGAGAGATGGAGAGAGGAAATTGGAGGGAGAGGGGAATGGAATGAGTGGGATGGAAAAGGAGTGGGAAGGAAGTAGCAGAGAATGTAGAAGGGGGAAAAAAATTGGACAGTATTTCTATATAGCTATATAAAACCAAACACATCGTTTAAGAATCATCTGTTGATCGATTCAATATTATTTCCATTATTGAATAAACAAACATTCTACTAATATTTTGTTCTTGTTCCAGACTGGTTGGATGATGTGGAACTGGCTTGTCTCTGGCCTGGCTGTGGGCAGCGGTGTAGTCTTGTATGATGGATCGCCATTAGTTCCAGGACCTAATGTCCTTTGGGACCTCATAGACAAGTTGGAGTAAGTATGCTTGTTTTTAACCCCTACCATGCCGTGAGCGGCAAATCCCGCCCAGAAATGTGAGCATTGAACATTTTGTTTAGGCTCAGAATGGCTTGAAAATTCTTCTTCATACAGAAACCTGTGCCTCCAATATGTTTATTCCTATGCAATAAATCTTTTCCCAGTTTGCTCAAGAAAAAAACTCATTGAACGTTAATATTCAACTCATGAAAGTTCGTTTTTGACAATTGCTCAAAAATCTGGTGGCATGGAAGGTGTTAAGCTGCATTTTACAAATGACCTGGATGTAATGCATGTCTTGTTTTTTATTTGTGTCATTCAGTGACGTGCAAAGAGTTGTAAGTGATTTACTAATTATTTGCTAGCATTTTCTGTCAAATAAGCTGTCCAAAGATTAAATCTCTGCGAAGACAGCATACTCATTTGTATTTCATATTTTATCATCCTTGTCTATATCTCTTTCTTGATTTCTATCTTACCCCTTCTTTCTTGCTCCTTTGTCTTATTTTTTCCTCTATTTTTATGTTATATTTTCTCTATTATATTTATCTTGCTCCTTCTCTATTTGATTCTCGGTCTCTTCCCTCTCTCTTTCCCTCCCAATCTCTCTCCCTCGTACTTTCCTCTTTTCCCCAATTCAACTCCACACTCTTCCTGCAGCATCTCCATCTTAGGGACCGGTGCCAAGTGGTTGTCTGTACTGGAAGATAAAGGAGTACATCCAAGTAAGTTAAATATTCTCATCCTTATCTTTCTTGTTTCTTGAGACTCATGTACATGTAGGAGTCTGTTTTGCATAATTATATATATTTTAACTGAACAGGTGTATACATGAAATTTGCAAGCTACATGTACATTGCTATGAGATGTGTTGAGTAGGCACAGTGCTTCATGTAGTAATACAGTGAAACCTGTCTATAGAGACCACTCAGGGGAGACAAGATAAGCAGTCTTTATGAGCAGGTGGTCTTTATGGACAGGTTACTTTAATACACGTTTCAATGAGAAACACTTTTCAAGGGAAACAAACATTATGGTCTTTATAGACAGGTGGTCTTTCTGTAGAGGTGGTCGCTAAAGCAGGTTTGACTGTAATGTATGTTTTGTGTTCTGCAATTTAGGGAGATGATTTTTGTATGCATTTCTAGCTTGCTCTGCTACTCTTCTTCCATCCTTCTTTACTCTTTCTCCTTATCCTTATGTTCCCTTTCTGTTCTCTCTATCTTAAATATTGTAATTATATGTTCAATCTCTCTCAATCTCCTATTCCTTCTCTGCCTGCATCTCTCTATCTCTTTCTGTTTCTGTTATTCTCTTCCTCTCTCATTTTCATCCATTATTATAGATTGTATCATATAGTACAAGGTTTATGGATACTCTTTCACTAGTTATGCACAGAATATAGTAAAAGTATAATGACAGAACAATGTTTATTAATGCTCTTGACTTCTTACTTGTTGTATTCATTGAATTGGTTTGTAACTGCTGTTTTCACAACAGGAAAAACACACAGACTTGAGAAGCTTCACACGATACTGTCCACTGGCTCACCTTTGACCCCTGCGTCATATGACTATGTCTACTCATGTGTGAAGGATGATATTCTGCTTGGCTCAATAACAGGTATAAGGCCACTGATGCTAACTTTACCTAAAATATATGCTACATCACATTGAAATGACAAAAGTGTAATGCAGGGCGAAATCTTTATATCTTTATCACACAGATCTAATAGTATGCATAGGGGCCTTTGTTGCACACAGTATTTTTGTTTAACCCTCACGTGAATGAAATATATAGAATAGCTTCTATTTTGCTGCAACATCTTGTCAGGAGATTCACTGCATAATGTCTGAGCACTGAGGGCTGGATTTTGCATGAGTGATGACCCTTGCAGTACCAACCACTTTGCAATCCCATGTCACAAGTAAAATTGGCAAGACGAGTTTAATTCTTGGAGTATTTTTTAATTTGCTCTTCTTAATATAATTGTCGTTGCATGATATCTACTCATAACTTCACAATTTTAAGAGCAAGGGCAATCTTTCCTTTTGTCCAGTCATGTAACATACAATTTGATGGTTTAAAATGACTGCAGCATTGAAAGGGTTTAACATAGCTTATTACAACAGAGAATAGATGTGCAAGTTCAGAGAGCTCTAAATAGTTCCCTTCCATAGAGATACTTGTAAATCATTATTAAAGATACATAAGCATAACTGAGAAAATGTTTGGTACTACAGAATCAGAAAATGGCGTTGAAGAGAGACATACTGAAGCTTTTCGTCTTGCACTTATCAGAGTATACCGCAAGAATGAACAGAAAGCCGAAATTGAACAATATAACTGGAAACTAAAGGAACAAAGCGTGCAAAATATTAAACAGGTTTTGATTGGCTGCCTGAAAATAACGGGAAATTATGCTTATTGCCAGCCGTTTTTTGTAATAACGGGAGCTGAAATAATACGAGCATCCTCACAAACTCTTTCTGTCGGCACAGATGATGATCGGTGAGCTGAATGTATGTGAAGAAGGTATATACTTGTACATGGAAAAAACACTTTTCTGTCTTAGTCAATGATATTTACCGAGGGTGGTGAAATAAGCATAAAGTAGAAAGGTCACTTGGATGTAGGACGTGGTAAAAAAAAAAGCAATTAAAAGGCAAGGGGTTTAATTTACCTTTGTCAGACAATCAGATCTGATGATAATAAATCTTAGGTATATGAGAACAGTAATTATGCTAGCTATTAATGTAAAAGGAGAATCTTCTGCCAGTCATCAAAGCCACCTGGAGCAAACAAATAATGAAGATTGTAGTAATGAGAACTATACACTCGTAAGTTTTACTGTTACACTGTTGTGTACAGTGAAATTCTTTACTGTGGTTGTTCCTCAGGAGGGACTGATCTGATCTCATGCTTTGCCGGTCAGAACTGGACTGTACCGGTTTACCGAGGAGAGATTCAGGCCAGGAATCTAGGCATGGCTATTGAAGCTTGGAGTGAAGAAGGTATACATGGAAAGAACACTTTTCTGTCTTAGTCAATGATATTTACCGAGGGCGGTGAAAGCCCCCATGAACACCCCTTTCAACAATTCTTTATTGATTTGTTACATCATCAGTTTCATAACTCAGTAATATACATGGACTAAACTTATCTGCTTCTTATTGGAGAGTATATGCAAACAGGTTATTAAAAGCAAAATGTACATAATGTTGTGTGCCCGGCAGAACAGCACGAACGGATACATTGTCAGCGGATGTACTTTTCTAGAAAAAGGTATTTGCAAGTTTGGCCTTGATATGACTATGTCTACAAAGCACATTTTATTCCATATGTTGTATAAATTGTTCAAAGTGACGATATAAATTGTAATATTTCTTTATCATTTCATTACAAATCTTTTAAAAAACATTAAATTGTCAAAATATTGTGTTTTGACCTTCTGCATGGCATGCAACAATATATGTAGCATCCGCAGTTTGGGTGATGTGACATATGCTCTGGCGACCTTGCTCCAGGCTCCCCCCCCCCCCAAGATATAGGGTTAGCTTTAGGGTTTCAATTTTAGTGTAGTTTTAGGGGTATAGGCATAGGGGATAGTGTTTGGTTCATTGTAAACCTTTGGAATTTGAAAATGACTGTAGAACAATTATCAATTGATCATGTGTCTCACAGTAGACCTACAGCCATAGAAAAAATTATTAGACCAAGAATGGTCACTGATAGTGTTATTTTTGTGGTAAGAAGGAAATGAAATATCTTAAAAACAAGGTATAATTGATGGAATTTGGTATGCATTCAATGAAATACAAAGACAAATCATTTTTATAATTTTGTTTGCATATAATAGTACCCTTATTACAGAAGATATACTTTTTGAGAAAAAAAAAGTTCTGTTTGACAGCTCGAAAGCGTGGCAGAGGCTTATCGAACATAGCGACAATGAATGTATGCAAAAGCGAATTGCATCTATAGAGACGTCAATTTGCATAGCACTGCATGGTTAGTAACCAGGGGTTCTAGGAAAGAGTGTGAATAAATTGAAATACATTAGTAAATTTGGGGATCATTTGACTTTACAAATGACTTAAATATGACAAGCCAAATGGGATGCTCAATCTTTTTTAACTGCATCAACTAAAGTTGAACTGTGCAGATGTAGATTAACATTTTATTATAACAAACATTTATAATGCAAAGTATATTTTTTTGCCATGATCTAATTGAGGTTATTGGAAATACACTCACACTTTGTTAAAACATCAGGAAAAACTGTTGGCATCCTATCTGGCACTTCATATTCAAGTCGTTTGTAAAGTCATGCATACTTTACGAACAGCTTTATGAAACACCCCCCAGGTCTGTTGCATTTTGACACCTTGCCTGCAATGTACCGTGTAATGGTGTATTTCTATTCACCTCATCAGGCAAACCTGTGTATGGAGAGAGTGGAGAACTTATCTGCACCAAACCATTCCCATGCATGCCAACACATTTCTGGAATGATGCAGATGGATTCAAGTATAAGAAGGCTTACTTTGCCAAATTCAGAGGTGAGTTGATGGCACAATTAATGTTGTTGATTGTCTCCCTTGTACTTTGTAGAATTACATTAGGGTAGATGAAAGTGGGGGGTTGAAGGGTTTGAATTTGTAGAGGTGGCAGAAAGAGAAAGAAAAGTGGAGAGAGCTAGAGAGAAAGATGACATGTTGGAGACATGTGGAACAGCAATGTTGGCTTGAGAGAGAGAAAGAGTAATGTTTTTTGAGGGGGGTGAAAGAGAGATGGAAATATATAAGAAGTGGAACAGGCTTAAGGAAGGAGAACAGAGGGAGAAGAGGAGAGGGAGAGACAGAGACAGACAGAGGGACGACATATAATTTCTAGAACATAGAAAGAGTTATAAAAAGACAGATAAGTTTGAAGGATGTCTTACTTAGGGAAGGTGTTAGAGAGACTTGGATAAAGACAGAACTTTGAATAGAAATTTGATATTCTGAAAAAGAGCCAAAATTTGTTAAAATTCTTATTTTGTTTGTTTCAGGTGTATGGGCTCATGGTGATTTCTGTACTATCAACCCCAAAACAAAAGGAATCTACATGCAGGGAAGGAGGTAAGATTTATCAGATTTTTTTTGTCCAAGACAAATATCTCCATTGCCACAAATTCAAGTTACTTCTGAATTAAAAACTCACAAGTATAACATCATGCTTTAAAAAAATTGAATATTTTCAAAAATTTTGCATTATGTTATTGTGTATTGAGCAACGTTCGTGGAATATTGAGCCTAAAATAACTTGGGCTTCAGTCGAAAGAAAATGTGACTATCAAAATCAAATCAGTTGAAAACAATGCCATAATGACACTGAATTTTACATGACATGTATTACCCTGTTCCTCAGATAGGAATTAAAGCTGTAGGTGCTTTGATATCTTATCAAGCTGAAAGCCTATTTTATTAGTACTTCAGAAGCCATTAGCAACCTCGGATGGAAGATGGAAGATGGGTTTTGGTTGAATCTTAAAGGTCAAGTCCACCCTAATATCAAGTTGATTTGAATAAATAATTTATAAATAAATAAATAAATAAATAATAAATTCAATGTCATTAGGTAGGAATCAAAGAGTAATCCTTCAACTATGAAGTTTTGTTCTTAAAGGCCAAGTCCACCCTAATATCAAGTAAAATTGGTGAAAATTTCACTGAAATCGGATGTAAAATAAGAAAGTTACGGCATTTTGAAGTTTAGCATTATGTCATGAAACAGTGATATGCATAGCATGGGCGGTTATTACGCAAATGAGTGAACCGATGATGTCACACACTCACTTTACCTTATGTATTTTATTATATGAAATTTCAAATATTTCAATTTTTATAGATGTGATAATAAAGAATCCCTTCCTTGTATAAAAATAAGTTACAATAATGATGATTTTATATGTTCCATATGGAGTCAAACCATGTTTTACATTATTGAAGCAAAAAAATGAAATATATGATATTTCATATAATAAAATACATAAGGAAAAGTGAGTGCATGACATCATCGTTTCACTCATTTGCATACCGCCCGTGCTATGCATATCACTGTTTCATGAAATAATGCAAAACTTCAAAATGCTGTAACTTTCTTATTTTACATCCGATTTCAGTGAAATTTTCACCAATTTTACTTGATATTAGGGTGGACTTGGCCTTTAAGGATTACTCTATGATTCCTACCTAATGACATTGAATTTATTATTATTTATTTATTTATTTATTCATTTATATATTTATTCATTTACATGTATCAATTTATTTCAGTGATGGTACTCTCAATCCCAATGGCGTAAGGTTTGGAAGTTCAGATATATACAACATTGGTAAGTTACAGATTCGTAACATAAAATCTGGTCTTTCTTTTTACATGTACACTTCTCTGACACATTCATTCAAATTTCTATAATACAGTACTAGCATTTTATTTGACCATTTTGAAACATAAGTCTTCTCTTTATTCTCTATGAAACAGTACTTCATGCAATGTTTTTAAACAAGTGTCAATATATAATAATGATATTCATCTTTTAAATTTGTTATGCCAACTATCCATGTAAATACAAAACATTCAGCCCTGCTGCCTTTCATGTGAAATGTACTGTAGATAAATTACGAATGCAATTAAAAAATATATTCAATTTTAATGGAACTGAATTGGATATGAACAATGAGACACACGCCAAATATATGGTCAGGAAATATTTCCACAAATGAATGCATTTTGACCCGACAGGCAAATTTTTATCAAAATTTCCTGTTGTAAGAACTCACATGTAAAAATGTAGTTTGTAAAAAAGATGTTGAATTCTTATTTTTGGGTCATGGTTGAACTATAGCCCCTTGGTAATCCAGATACTGTGCCATCCTCCTTTAATTTTTCTGATTACAATTGATATCTAGGGTTGAATCTGGGTTTCTTTATTTTGACCTCACTGTATAACTTTTTTATCTTCTTGTATCAGTTGAACGTCTGAAGGAGATCCAGGACAGTCTGTGTGTGCCTCAGAGGAATGCTGTCAACGAGGAGAGGGTCATCCTCTTCCTTAAGATGGCACCAGGAAAGGCCTTTGACCAGGAGCTGGTCAAGAGGGTCAAAGTTCAGATCCGGTCCGAGCTGTCGGCCCGCCATGTGCCTGCACTCATACTGGAGACCAAAGACATTCCTGTGAGTTGAACATACTTTTCAACAGGATATTTTTGTCAAATGGGACCAATGGTCAATAGATATAGTGAGTAGCTAGTACGCACACATACATATACATGCATTGATGTTGACTAGCACTTCTGTGCGGGTCTTGATAAATTTTTTTTTTTTCCCCTTATGCTCTTAACTCTCTGTTTGCTTTTGTATTTTACAGCACTTCTCTTAGCAGTAACATTTTTTTTTTCTTTTTTTCTGTTTTAGTACACCATCAGTGGTAAGAAGGTGGAGGTTGCTGTTAAGAAGATCATTGCTGGTGAGAAGATCACCCAAAGGGGTGCATTCTCTAACCCCGACTCACTGGATCTCTACCAAAATATACCAGAACTCCAAGGTATTTAATAGTGTAAAGCTCAAAACTTGATTACAAGAAATTTTCACAAATTTTGCAAGTGATCCAGTTTCACAAAGGTTTCATGACACAAAATAATATCATCTGAACATTGAATTGCCACTAAAATATGCCATGAATATATGATAGGTATTATTTAATGTTTTTTAGTAAAGCAAAAATAGACAAGAAATGGAGTTGTGCATAAGATGTATCTTAATCTTTATCAAGCGAGCACATTCGAAAGTTTAGGGCTAAAAGGATGCCATTAAATATGTTCAAAGTGAAAGTTGCCTATTTGGTATTATTTTCTGAGTGATTTTTGTAGACTTGACTTCAGGGAAGATACGTTTCATCCATGTATGTTTTTATTGATCATCTCAATGTCTTAAACACTTTGTAGAAATAGTCCCATCAGCAGCCCATTTGGGAAGCGATTCTGGGATGGGCATTTCTGTTGTAAAAAAAAAAGTGAAAAGTAAGACCTATGATAAAAGAAGATGCAAACACCGCTATGTCACTGAACCTTGTAAATTCTTTAATACCAAATAATACCTCATGTTGAAGTGGTGATTTAACACTGAGTTTCTCCTTTTCTTTCTTTTCCAAGGTTACGCAAAACCAGTCAAGAACCCCGGTCCTCCCATGTGTGGTGAAGTAAAGGCCAAGAAACCATTGGTTCTTGAGAATAGTGCATCATCGTCCTCCAGCATCGAGTCAACCTCACCAGAAAACTAAACCATCGCTATTAAAACCAGAGTGCCTTAATTATACCTCAAAGGTTTTGTTGAGTGATAGACATTTGGTGTTCAGTATTGCAGCTCCTGAGTTGTAACCAGTATGAGATAACATCAACTGTTGAAAGCCAGAAAGACGTTAGGTCTGTGCTAAAATATGTGAATTAACGCTGTTCTGGCTTTCAGCAGCTGATATGATCTATACATTTACTAATGTTAAATCCATCAGGTCATGACCATTCAGAGAATTTGGGCTTTGCGTACTTTCTTGATCATTCACTTTGGAAATAAGTCTTGTGGAAGAATATTCTGTCACAGCAACTTAATCTACAATTGCTGCATTATTAACACTCCTAGCCTGAATATGGTGTTAGAATCTGGTGTAATTGCAATATGAAACTAGAAAGGTTTTAAACTACTGTACTGCCAATAAACCCACCCTCATTAATATCAAGTGGAAAATAAACAGTATTAATGCTCTGTGTATAACATCCAAACACTCCATAAGAATTGCATCTTACTTACATTATAGTGGAAAGATGCATTAATCATTCAGCATCTGCTGTTTGTAACACTGCTGCATTTATGTCCCCCCCCCCCCCTTTCGGTGTCTATATTGATCATTTCATGTACATTATTCAAGTACACTTTGCACCAGAAAATGGAAATTTTCTGGTGGGACATTGTGTAAGGATATCGCTTTCATAGCAATGACCTGTGTCATTGATATGCGTATTGTCTGTTCTAAGAGCAGCCTGGGAATGTGGCAATCAGTTCTTATTCAGCTGATTTTTCAATTGTGGTAAATACAACTCTCCAATGATGCATAGCCTCCTTCTTCTTTTAATCTTCAAAGGGCTGTGCCTTTCTTGAGGAGGTCCCTGTGTTTTGTATGAGCTGCGCTCCTCCCTAAGTGATATAGGTCATCACAAACGACAAAAAAACCACAACCATGTAGATGGAAATAGCGTTCATATGGCAAAAGTGTTTTACGCTAATCTGCTCCATCTTACATTTAACCCCAATAATTTTTGTGATGATGAACATTTATGCTTTTATTTGACATCTTCAACACTGTTGAAAAATACAAGCTGCAGTTTGTCATTCAATTTTCACAGTGGCCAGTGTTTTATAGATCTTGGAAACGATAAATGTGCTGTGTAGTGTAGCATACTTTTCCGGGGTCGTGCTTGAAATGCCAAGTTTAATAAGAAAGTGGTATACAGATTTGTCCGGGAAAAAAACTGTTTAAGTCCCTATCAAGACTATAATCTATTGTTTGAAAGTGATTCAAATAACGATGCCTCAGGTTTATAAATGTACATGTATGTATATGAATACAGTGGAAATCATGCATGTTTGAATGTGGATGTGTATTGGATGAATTGTAAATACCAAAAATTCCTACCAAACTATTGACTCTTAAATTCCTTTAAAACCTCGAAAGTATTCCTGCATTAGAGAGATGGGAGAACAAAGTATTCTAGTTTGTCTTATCTTCCTATCATGCCTGTACATGTATTTTGTTTGTTATTGGAGCTTAATTCAATATCCATGCATTCTTATCACTTGGTCGAAGAAGAAAATTAATCAATCAAAATATCAGAATCCTATTTTTTCATATGTAAAGGTGTGTGTTTATAAGTTTGTTTGACAAATTTCCTTCATTACTGATTGTATCCACCAATATCATATTGTTGAATATGAATGTATTTCATGCATGGCATGCACTTTTTAATGGTCCAATATTATATTGTTGAGAACTTGCGAAAATCGCAATGTATATTATTTATTTTCTGTTCAGTTGCTGTTTTCATTGTTGAGCAATAGTATCATGTTTTATGAAACAATGTATATAATAAGCAGAAGTTCATTGAAATGTAGTTTTTAGAATGTAAGTAGAAGGCTGATCATTTTTCTTCTTCTCATATGTCTTGTTTGATTACAGTCAAATAAGAGAATTTATTTTTCTCTCTCTCTTTCTCTCTGGGATAATATTCTGCACAAAACCATTACCATGTGTGCTGTATGTCCTTTTAATGCATTTTTTGTGGGAAGTGCTCTGATTTTGTGCATTAAGTACCAGGAAGTTTTATAAAGATGCTTGTCATTTTATAATGGTACATCAACATCTCTTTATCGGGAAATGCAAATGTGTTTTCTAAAAATGTACGGTATACATGTATGAAATGAAAGCACTGCATGTTATTCAGAAATGAATAACTGGTATGTTTTCAATAAGTTTCTCATCTTCAGATGGGTAACATCCTATTCAGATCTCTTCTTTAAAGAGACCAACCTTTCATTTCACTTTATTTTCCTAATGCTGTACGAGTGTTTGCAATTTCAGTCACACTTTATTGCAACCGTTCCCTCAAATGTTTATATTTTAAATTGGTGCAACCGTTATTGTAAAACTCATAACAATATTTATGACTAGCTTGAGAACCAACTCACTGTTACATTAAGGTGCATATAAAGTTGACCAAGGGTTCATGAGACAACAACAAAAGGATGCATGAGACAGAAATTTCACTCTTTTATTTTACAGTCTCTCAGAACCTTCTGACTGAATGTAAGCAAGGAGTTGTGTAAGTAGGACAGCAAGACCAAATAATTATATTGGTCTAAATATTTAGGGCAGTTTGTCTCGTGAATCCTCAGGAATTCGTCTTCTGGACATTATGTCACCTCATGATCACATCATTTTTGGAAGTCCAGAATCAAAATGTGTAGCCTTTTGAGTTTGTTTACATGATTTTAGCTGCTACTTTGTATGTTCTTTCTAGATTAATGCAGCTTCTACATAAATGTCAGCTGAAAACTGGTGTATTACAGTGCCTGAAGTTTAATTTGTGTAGGAATGTGTTTCATATGTAAACATAGCAGCATTTCTCTCTTGTTATAGCTACTAATAGAATAGAAGTGCATTGAACACAGAGAGAATAATTCAGGAATTCAGGTTTATAAAGTCTATTTTCAGATCTTCTCATGGGTCATTCCATAAATTAGTAAACTTTCTGTACATCCAATCCCTAGGTATTAGTAACTTCCTTGCCTAGTAATGTAATAGTATAGTTTAATGGAGTTAACTTGTTCGGATGTATATAGGCCATTTGTACCCGGTGAGGGGATGCTACGCTTTGTGTTGCCCTTGTTATTTCTTCCTTCCAGTAATTAGTACCTCATTCCTCCAGCAATCAATAGGGCCGAGGAAATCTATCTGAAAAGTTGTTTTGTGCAAAATATTCTGTTTCTGAAATAAAATGTGATAATTTTATCATGCATGTATCATTACAAAATATCTGCTGTGTAGCTAGATGGAGTCATGGGCAAGTCCAAGCTAGTTATGTCACATAATTACTGACCACAAATGTCTGTTTGGAGCCAGAAGGGCGGTAAGTCCCATCATTTGTACAAGTTGACGCCCTTCTGGCTCCAAGTCATCTAAGATTTTAGTATACCTGATAACTGTATCAAGCAGAAAGGCCTACTTGATCTTGCACAAAATATCAAATAAAGTGATATTTTTAAGTCAATTCACGATTCCACAATACAAATGCATAATATTTGGTAAGGTATGTGGACTTGCCCTCATATTAACTCTTGTTCTATCTAAATAGGCCTATTGCTAATTCGGTATTAAAGAAACATTGATGAGATGAATAATTATATTTCTCCAAGATGTATTTTGATTGCAGTCAGCTGAATAAAGATAATGTGAACTGGAAACCTGGTGCAAGTGTAACATTTCTTTATGTCTTGAAATTGTAAATATATTATTGTTGACAATATTTTACAAGGGGAACTCCACACTTCTACTATACAGTGAAAAAAGTAAGCATTTGTAAGCATCATTGGACCAAATAATAATTTGTCCAACTTTTGTGCCATGAGAGTTTGGATGTCAATAGTATTACTAGTGTAGTAGTTGGTTTTTATAAGTAGCTCAAGCTTTATTTATTATTTATAAAGCTCAAGCAGACGACAGCACATGCTATCGATAGCTAGCCAGCTGGATAACGATCAAAACAAATATATGCATGAGACACGTGCAAGTTTTGTTCGTAAATAATGCAAACTTGACATCAGAAGTATGGATATTTTCGTATTACCGGTAATTGTCGTTCTCTCTGTTATGTGTCATGATGTCCTTGGATGTGGAATCACAACGCATATTGAAATAGGTAATATGATTTTTATTTCTCCAGTGGATACGGTAATCTTTAAAATTTTAAATTTGTCCCGAATGATCGAATGCATTCATGCATTTCCTGGTCAGTCAGTTCTTCGGTGTTCGGTACGGTAGCCGCTTGTTGTTGGGCCAGGGCGCCGGCGCGACCGGACCGTACCGGCCCGGCCTGGCCCGGTGGCGCGGTGCGGGCAGCGCGGGCAGCGCGGTCGTATAATTAGAATTTGAGATTACATTTTGGATATTTTGATGTACCATACATTGCCATGGCCATGATGGCATTGGATTCATATTCATATTTGATTCATTATCATGATTATTGAAATTGTTTGATGGAAAACCTGCGGGTAACTAACATTCTGCCTTTCCTGGGTCTTGACTTTAGTTTCAGTTTAAATACTGAATAGGCCTAGGCCTAACAAGTTAGGCTAGGCCTAAAGTAGACCGAAATTTTCTGTCTCTCGTTCGTTAGCCTCTTATTTGGATAGGGTCGGCCATTCACTTAGAGACAGAAACGCTCCATTCACTCGCCTGTGCAAACTCACTGTCAACCGCTTGACAGTAGGCATGTCGTTTTTGTAAATCGTATTATTCACATTTTAACAATATTTGTGTAAATTAAATAGATTAGGCCTAGGCTGTATACTTAAACGAACATGTTCAACTTACCAATTTGACTGTTATTCCTTTTAATGCTCCTTTTTCAGGTAATTCAGGGTCCAAGGTTTTCTCCGTTTGAAAATCTTCCAGCCGTATTCAAACGGTATAGTGTGTGAGTCAATGGGATTCGGTTTGCACAGGCGAGTGAATGGAGCGTTTCTGTCTCTAAGTGAAGAGCTACGAACGAGAGACAGAATTTTCGGTCTAGGCCTAAAGTAGACCGAAAGCTTCAGTCTCTGTTCGTCGGGTGTTCCACTGGACTACGTCTTGCTTCACTACACCTCCTTACATGTGTAGGAGGAGAAGGTAAAAATAAGAAAATGTTAAAGACTCCTCCGAAACAGACGGTTTTCAGCTGTCTAGGCCTAAAGGGGAACGAAAGGCAACAAACATTAGGCTGATTAGCCTATAATCATGTTGATAATTGTCAGCCTATAATTACAAATGTCTTGAAATTAAATTCTATTTGATTATTGAAGAAGGAGAACAGGGGGTCGTTTCATAACCATGATAACGACAAGATCAGCGACATCTCGACGCTGTCGTTCAACTTGTCCGCTAGCCCGACCAGACGCTGTGCTTTGCACGGCGTCTGACAAGGACACTTATGGGGTGTTGCAAGAAAGTTGCAATTGATTGCAAGTTGCAACTGATAGGTACTGACCAATCAAAATCATTGTTGCAAGCGCATCTTCTTGAATGGGCAGACCCTGAACCATTCAGAATGGTTGTTCTAATTTGCTTTACAATTTGCAGTTGATTGCAACTTTCTTGCAACACCCCAAAAGACTTTCATTGCGACACCCCTCAATGACACTAAAAACAGTCTACAAAATTAATTTAAAATGTATAAAATAAACTTCCAATTTTACGTTATACACACATGAAATCGATTGCTTGGTTGGATTTGTTGAACTTTTTGAAGTTCAATCCCGAGCTTACTGCGGCAGCCCGAACACGTAGTGTTCGGGCTGCGATCAGCAGTCCTTTGATTGCTTGGATGTCTCTTAACTACAAGGTCGTTTGTCAAAATGATAGCCATGAAACATGACATTATTTGATTTTAGGCTACTTTAGGTACTTACAATACTTTACGATTGACTGTCGTCTTTCTTTTCAATGAGGATGATACAAAAAAGGACTATTTATCTCCAAAAGCCTGTACTAAAAACTTCCGTAGGTCGGTGTTTTGCTTGCAATGCGCATGCGTCAGACAAGAAGGGAGCATTATGAATATTCATTAAGACGAGTGGCAGGCAGGAGCTCGAGCGAATAGAGATCGCCGGATCACAGTGGATATATGAATATTCATTATTCCTGTGACGAAAACTATGCCGTCGTTGTAATAAATATTCATAGGCGCATGCGCAAGGTGTCTATTTTCGCTTCTGCTTCAACAACATGGCGAATGGGACTGGTTTCGAAAATTGAGAGTAAAAAGTGACATTCATCGATTCTACACATTTTTTAGGAAAAGCTGATTTGCGGAAGGTCTGTTTAGGTAAGTGGCATCGTATATGATACTTTAATTTCAAAAAATAACTTATATGGCCATATTTTCAATGGTCATTTGAACATTGGTAAATTGTGAGACCCACCGAATTGTACTGGTTTCACTCAGGACGCTGCCACTTCGTGGCAGCGTCCCGGGGCTAATCCCGAGCAAGCCATCAGGCAATGTCCACAGGGTATAAATTTTCAACTTTTGACTGCCAAAACCTGTCCATCGCGGTACCGCTTCACGACAGCGCTGTGTATAGTTACGCGCGGGTGTTACCTTTCAAAAAGTACAGCGCGATTACATTCTGCCAATCGACTGTAGGCAGATGATGCAATAAATCATTGTTTTTGGTAAGTTGTAAGTTGGTTAACTAAATTTAACTTAATGAATGCAATCAATCAATAGTTGAAGTTTTGTTTACTTTAATTTTTAGATGAAAAATTGTAATTTCAGGGAAAAGCATGTAGTCGCACTTTTGTAGTCGCGGTTCGCAACGCTAGATAATGGGCAGGTCGTACAGCGCTCTTGTATGTAGTTACTTGTCCGCTAACTCACTATTTCACAAAGCTGTATTTGACCAGTGACAACTTCCCTGACAAGTGACTTGTCGGTACTCCAAACCTGTCATATATTTTTAGAACGCCATCACAAGCCAGCTTTTAGTCGGTCTAAGGGGCTGCAAAAAGATGAAAAATGTAAGTTAAGAGAATTTATTTCCTGATCTCTAAACACATTCCTCTAATCATTCTCTTATCAAATAGTTTTACTAATGTTTATCATAATATTTTACAGACAGACAATATGACTTTTTGACCCCATAACAAGTAAGTCAGATTAATAATATTAAAAACACCCACATCGGTTTACCATAGAAAAAGCGTCGGAAACGGAACAGTCTACGACAATTTATCATGTATGTATTTTCCCTATATTTTTCCCTTTTCATGCAATGCTTCGATATAGATGATATTAAATGTATTTTTTAGAAATGAATATTAAGAATTGAATATTAAGAATTGGGTCATAAGATATCTTATCATTTTATCTAAAGTGTACATGATTTGGGTCTTCTTTCTGTAATTAGTCAATTACGGTATCCCCTTAGTTATAAATGTAGATTCGAACATCGCAAAAGCATCCTCAAGTTTTCTCAATTTTATAAATTCTAAGATGCAGTAACACGTCTTTTCATGTAAACAGGATGTTTGTATCATCAGTATTAATTTTCGCTACCATCACTATGAACATGGCGAACAAAGAAGCGGACAAAATATACAGCTCCTCATAGTACTTTCCACAATTGCCCTGGTAGACAAAAGAACATCCCTTCATTGCTATTATGTAAAAATATGTAGAACAGGTGTCACATGCACCTGTTCTACATATTTCACATAAGGTAAATGAAGGGATGTTCTTTTGTCAACCAGAGCAATTGTGGAGGGTACAATGAGGAGCTGTATATTTTGTCCGCTGTCTTTGTCATCATGTTCATAGTGCATTTTTGACATCGTTGAACAGTTAAGAGAAAACTGAGCCTTGAAATCTGTTTGGGTAATTGACAATAAATCCAATGGACTGTGATATCACAGTCCATTGGATTTATCGTCAATTACACTATGGTTTTTAGCCGATGAGTATCGATATCACTGTGTTGTCGTTTATTGTGTCTTCGTGAAACAGTTTGTCAAGTCCATGACATTTCCGTAGATCGCCGACAAGAGTTATGATTGTCATGGACTTGATTTGATGAAACAACCCCCAGTGTCTGAAAAAGTTGCAGTTTCCTTGCTAGACATTATCCCACGGGGGGCTGCCATTTTCTTTACAATAAATGTCAGAGCAGTTGTGAGATACCCACTGACCTGTGCACTAGCTACAATCACTATGAACATGGCAAACAAAGAAGTGGACAAAATATACAGCTCCTCATTGTACCTTCCACACTTGCTCTGGTAGACAAAAGAATATCCCTTCATTGCTATTATGTAAGATTATGTAGAGCAGGTGTCACATGCATTCACCTGTTCTACTTATTTTAGAAAATAGCAATGAAGGGATGTTCTTTTGTCTACCAGAAAAATTGTGGAGGGTACAATGAGGAGCTGTATATTTCGTCCGCTCTCTTTTGTCATCGTGTTCCTAGTGAATGACACCCATGATCACCTGTGGAATGCATTACACTGGATTTTCTCAGATATATAATAAACCATTTTTGTAATCCTGTTCATTCAAATGAAGATAATTTTATCCTGTTATATAATTGTAAGATTGTTATTTTGTCATCAATTACTTTGCTCTAAATGTTTGTCTACTCTTTTGTTGTCCATCTGGACATGAATTAATTAGGTGATCTGTCGGTATCGACAGAACACCTATTAATTTTGTCAGAATTTTCTTCTTTATTTTTAATATTTCTTTTTATTAGGTGGTCTGTCATTTATGACAGACCTCCTTTTAATTTTGTCAGAATTTTCTTTATTTCTTTATTTCTTTATTTCTTCTTTTTATAACAAATTCTTGTGGCCACCAAATCTCAAAATCGGCCAGGTCAATATCATCGAGTTTCATGTCATGTATGAGGTCAATCATGTACATGGTCCATTAAGCTTTTGGAGGTCATCAGGTCATCGTGACGTCATCAAGACGCCATTTTGTAAATTTACAAGATCGATTATATCTTCAAAATCGATCACCAAAAATCAACTATATTCACATCACATAAACTCCACATGACAAGTCATCAAGTCATGTCCTCACAGGTCATCTAGAGGTCAGGACGTGCGCGTACGCGCACGTCAAAATTTAAAAATGCTCAAAATCACGTAGAATCAAGTCTGCACACGTTTCAGGTCATTTTGAGCATTTCAAAAATGTCCGTGCGTAAGCGTCCACGCGCGCGTTTTACGCGCGCGCAAGTCCTAAATAACGTTAAAACGCTGTTTTTTCGATTGATTTGCAATCCAGACACTTTTCTTCATCATCTCCATCAATTTGGAATCAATTTCAATCAATAATAAGGTCGTACGGGGGCGTCAAACTTCAAAATCCGTGCGCGCATCTATGGCGAAAATAACGTAAAAACGTGCAAAAACAATGCTCTACAAAATTAACTCTAGCTCTTTAAATAGTCCATAAACCCCCCAATTTTTTTTCATCATCAGGTAGGGTATGAATCATAGATTTCATTTCATGTATCATTTGACCCTTATAAACATTATGACGTCATCAAAATGGCGCCAGAATTCAAAATTTACATTTTTCATGTTTTGACGTCATCACATTTATGCAAATTTGGCTCCTGATTCGTAATTATTGGTCATTTTTCGCCCAGATTTTAATATGTTGTAGCTGAGGCAATTTCCTACAAAATCTGTGAACCCCATTTTTCATTTTGATGACGTCATCGCAGTGAAATTTTCAATAAAAGATGCCATGTCAGAATTTTCCCTATTTGCGTGTTATGTCTATGGAAGATGATTTTTTTTCGAATCATGAATCTACATGACATTGTTCTCTGAGCTGTATCTCAGTTGTTTTTGGTCTTTTTTCTTCCAGATTTTAGTATGTTATAGCTGAGACTATAAGCTTTTATAAATGTGGTCTCCAAGTTTTGATCAGATGTCGGGATCATGCCCAATTTTTCACTACAAAATGGAATTTCAGAATCCCGTTTTTCGTGTACGTGTTATCTCTATGGGAAATGTTTTGGTATATTGGTCAAAGCACTTGCCTCTCATTCCGGTGACCCAGGTTCGATCCCCGGTGGGTCCATTAAATTTTTTTTTTTTTGCTTCTTTTTGCCTTTCATTTTACCATCTTATTCGACTATTATAACATAAGCAATCACAAACCAACTACTGAAATGTCTTATTTTGCATGTTATGTCTATTAGAATGTAGTGTGCAGTAGTTTATGTATAACCCTATGGAAAATCTGATTCCCTGAAGTGTATTAAAGCTATCCTGCAATATCATTAGTCCTATTTGATATCACAATTTCTCAAAATGATAATGATGTTGATGATAATCATGATGATGATCATGATTATCATCAACATCATTATCATCATCACTGTCACGATATTCATGATGATGATTATCCTCAACATCATTATCATCATCACTGTCATGATATTCATGATGATGCTGATGATTATCATCAACTTCATTATCATCACTGTCATGATGATATTCATGATGATGATGATGATGATGATGATTATGAACATCATTATCATCAGCACTGTCATGATGGCATAATGATCATCATCATGATTATCTTCAACATCATTATCATCATCACTGTCATGATGATATTCATGATGATGATGATGATATAATATCATCACCGTCATGATCATCATTGCTATTATTATTGTCATCACCATCATTATATCACCTTCATCATGATAATCATCACCATTATCATGATTGTTATCTTGCACAAATATTATCACATCTTCCAATGACCGTTCCACACAATTTCTACATTCCTGTCCTCAAGAAGCATCTCCATGCGTGGCATTCTTGACTTCCTATCTTCAGTTTAGTATTTCCCCATTATGATGATCATCCTGATTACTATGATGATCATACCAATTGAAAGACAGACCACCTAATTCGTCCTCATGACGAATTAAATTCTAGTTACAAATTCTTGTTCCCAATAAATCTCAAAATCGGCCAGGTCAATATCATCGAGTTTCATGTCATGTATGAGGTCAATCATGGACATGGTCCATTAAGCTTTTGGAGGTCATCAGGTCATCGTGACGTCATCAAGACGCCATTTTGTAAATTTACAAGATTGATTATATCTTCATAATCGATAATCAAATATCAACTATATTCACATCACATAAACTTCACATGACGGGTCATCAAGTCATGTCCTCACAGGTCATCTAGAGGTCAGGACGTGCGCGTACGCGCGCGTCAAAATTTAAAAATGCTCAAAATCACGTAGGATCAAGTCTGCACACGTTTCAGGTCATTTTGAGCATTTCAAAAATGTCCGTGCGTAAGCGTCCGCGCGCGCGCTTTACGCGCGCGCAAGTCATAAATAACGTTAAAACGCTGTTTTTTCGATTGATTTCCAATCCTGACACTTTTCTTCATCATTTCCATCAACTTGGAATCAATTTTGATCAATAATAAGGTCGTACGGGCGCGTCAAAGTTCAAAATCCGTGTGCGCATCTATGGCGAAAATAACGTAAAAACGTGCAAAAACATGCCTCTACAAAATTAACTCTAGCTCTTTAAATAGTCCACAAACCCCCTAATTTTTTGTCATCATCAGGTAGGGTATGAATCACAGATTTCATTTCATGTATCATTTGACCCTTATAAACATTATGATGTCATCAAAATGGCGCCAGAAATCAAAATTTCCATTTTTCATGTTTTGACGTCATCACATTTATGCAAATTTGGCTCTAGATTCGTAATTATTGGTCGTTTTTCGCCCAGATTTTGATATGTTATAGCTGAGACAATTCTCTACAAGATCAGTTACCACCGTTTTCCATTTTGATGACGTAATCATATTGAAATTTTCAATTAAAAACGACATGTCAGAATTTCCCCTTTTTGCGTGTTATGTCTATGGAAGATGATTTTTTTTTCGAATCATGAATCTACATGACATCGTTCTCTGAGCAGTATCTCAGTTATTTTTGGTCTATTTCCTTCCAGATTTTAATATGTTGTAGCTGAGACTATAAGCTTTTATTAGTAAGCCCTCCAATTTTTGATCAGATGTCGGGATCATGCTCAATTTTGAACTACCAAATGGGATTTGAGAATCCCGTTTTTCGTTTACGTGTTATCTCTATGGGAAATATTTTGGTCTATTGGTCAAAGCACTTGCCTCCCATGCAGGTGACCCAGGTTCGATCCCCGGTTTGTCCATAACAATTTTTTTTTTGTTGCTTTTTTTTGCCTGTCATTTTACCATTCTCTTCGACTATTGTAACATAAAAAATCACAAATCATGTAATAAACTGCCATATTTTCCGTATTATGTCTATTAGAAAGTAGTGTACAGTAGTTTGTGTACAACCCTACGGAAATTGTGATTTCCTGTCCTGTATTAGAGCTATATGGTTAATCTCCCAAGTATCCTGTATCATCATCATTATTATCATCACCATCATGATCATCATCGCTATTATTATATCATCATCATTCTATCATTATAATCATCATAATCACCATTATCATCATCACCATAAACATTTTACAATGACCGTTACACATTTTGCTACATTCCTGTCCTCACGAAACATCTCCATTCATGGTATTCTTGACATCCTATCTTCAGTTTACCATTTCCCCATTATTATGATCATCCTGATTACAATCATGATCGTACAAATTGAAAGACAGATCACCTAATTCGTCCTCATGACGAATTAAATTCTAGTTTACATTAATTTTCTTTTCAGCACTGCCTTGCAGTCTGGAATGAATTCAGTTTAGTTAATGATAATCAGTTGTCACCACCCCCACCATCACTCTAGATACCTTTCCTCTTCTGTTTTATCACCTTCATTCCTTCCCTATTCAGGTGCGTTCATTCATTCCATCCCACACCCGATTCTTAAGTTGAGCTCAGACAGCTCCCATTCTTATGTGATCATCCCAACCTACTTTATACCACCTCACCCCCTTTCCCTATTGGTTCATTTATTGAATTGGATTTCCCCACTTTTGTTAGACTCCTCCATATTGGTATTGTTATCTATCATTTGAATATTTAAATATATATTATGTAAATTATGTTCTGTAGATTTTGGGCAAAGCAGCCCCAAGTGAAGTTTAATAAAATCAGAGCACGACCAGACATCTTCCTGATCAGTTCGTCTTTCTTGTGTTTCCCGAGTTCTCTCTACATTAAGTTATCTCCCATCTTCATACGATTCTTAAGTTCGAAGATAGATTATTTTCTAAGTTACACACTGTTCATTTTATAGCGCTACATAATGTTTTGTGTTGAAATGTCTGTTTTAGCTGTTCTTTTGTTAAGCAGGATTTGACATGCACAAGTTGTTGCTTGGTCAGACAAAGGTTTGTAAATTCTTCAAAGAAGTGACAAAGACCTACAGCTGCTCTTACATGTAGATACATGCGAGACAATGGGGGTACCAAGATGGCTGGTGTTTTGCATTGGTGGCTTTAGTTGTACATATCTATTCATTATGTAACATCATATCCATTGTGTACAGGTAAATGGACATGTACAACTATCAATGCATGACTATCAATGCATGACACTGGATTTTCTCATAATAAACTACTTTTGTAGTCCTGTACATTCAAATGAAGATACTTTTATCCTGTCATATAATGTTTTGTGTCGAAATATCTGTTTCAGCTGTTTCTTTTGTTAAAGCAGGATTTGGTATGCACAAGAACAGAAAAGCAAGATTTGTCACTGGTAAATACAGATTTGATATTCATGTATCCGATCTCAAGAGTGATCTGAAATGGCAACCTCAACAAAATTGACGGTTTGTGGCTAGGCATTCACTCCTCTTCGAATCCATCCATGATCAAATTGCTATATCCAAAACCTGAATACATTACTCAACCACAGAATATACTGCGAGGATATCATAGTCTCTCCTTCTACAACATGAGATGTAACACCAATACCTATCATCACACCTTCTTTCCAAGGACTATACGGGTCTGGAATTTACTGTCTGCGGTCATTGTTAGCTCCAAGTCAGTAGAAACCTTCAAAGTCAAACTCTGGGATGCAATCCAAAGGAGCAGTATTGATATAGTCCCTCCATGCAATTGTAAGGTGATGGGACTAAAATCCAAAATGTACTAAATATGTTACAGTCTCTCAAACGCTAACGTTCTTATTGGTCAATAATATCCCACTCTGAGGATCAGGACCAGGATCAGAACAGACAGATAAGTTGTTGTTTGGTCAGACAAAGGTTTGTCAATTCTTCAAAGAAGTGACAAACACCTATAATAGTACTGCTCTGAGATATCACCTGTGCAAGACAATAGGGGTACCAAGATGGCTGCAATTTTGCATGGGTGGCTTTAGTTGTACAATAGCTATTCATTATGCAACATCTTATCCATTGTGTACAGGTAAATGGCCATTTTTTTCTATGACATAGTTTTTCAAAATGGCAGCCCCCATGGGATAATATCTAGCAAGGAATCTGCAAACTTTAGAGAGATTGTTCTCCCTTACTGAGTAATCAAATCACAGTACCGGGTATTTAAGATAATTATTTTGAACAGGCTGACAATTTTCCTCATGATTGTTAGCTAATGTATGTTGAGTTTCATTTTCCTATAAGTTGCACAACTAATGCAACTGTCAATTGTAAAAATAAAAATTAAGACGCACTATAGGACCCCCGGGAATGGTGCGTCACTTGTTCAATGTGCGTCGCATTTTCATGTACCACACCACAATAGTGGTCATATTGACCACTACGCAATATGAATACAAAAATTTAGGTATTTTCTGTCGCATTGCTAAAGGTATGGGGGGAATATAAGATAAATATTTAAAATACTTCTTTCAAATTCAGCTCTTTAAAATCTCACTCCTACCCAAATGGCTGTTATAGGAAGAACTTGTGATATTTCCAGCATATTTTTCGCGATCGTGAGATGTTTTCATTCCGCCGATGTCTTGACTAAAATCGGCCAATAAAATTTTGTCCACAACGAAACTCGGTATTGCATGCGGACATTGATCCCTACGATCACACACACAGAAAATCGGGACTTTTCCGTGTACGCGATAGGGACCGGATTTCTAATGACAAATTCTTTTTGGGAGATGTCAGCACTCACTGCAATCAGGAAATGTACACAATGACTCTGATAACCCGTTTCGCCACAATCGCCAGTAAATTACGGATTTCATTTTTGGAATTATCTTTTCCAACATCGGTGAGTTGAATTTAGTGTATTTCATGGATATGTTGGGGTTGGTTTTTGTAAATTAAATGCAGATTTTGAGTGAATGTTGGTGACTTTTGTGCAGTGGTGTTTGAAAAAGTTGAGGTGTATGACTGCCTAGATTCTACACACGAAGTATAGTAAAGTCGCTATGAGTGCCCCGCATCCTAATTATGACGGACATCCGTCTACTATGACGGAACTCTTAGTCAGTTTTGTGATGCACCATTTCTTGCTTCTGACGAACCACTATTGTCCTACTCCTAATGACGGACGAACCATTGGCAAAGACACATGTGCAGCGCAGACAGCCAAACTTACACACAAGTCTATGGAGCTTGAATTTCAGATCCAAAGTGGGCGAGTTGTGCGACCGTGAGTCGTGTGGTGTGCGGTGGCCTCAAATTGTTTTACATTTCAAGGCATATACCCATGGTGTGAAGTACAACATATATGTACATGTACTTGTAGGACATACCCTGAAAACCTGAAATAAAATGCATCTTCTTTTGGCTCGTTTTTTCCCCTTCTTTGGAGAGATGTTACCAAATGACAGGCATCACACGAATATAGCACAGTATACATTTTCATAATTTGCAAAATAGATGAGTGGAAAAAAATCCCCCAAACATACAATAACTGACCACAAATATTGTGATAGTGTATGTATGGCACTGACAGTACACAAACATAATTCAAAGATTGAATCACACGGTCCTTGGCTGTCATCAGGTCAGCTGAGAAGCCTGTTCCATGTACCGAACAATCTGTGACGACAGCCTGCCATGTATTATCTCCCTAAAATTGTGTAAAATATACAAATCAAGCATTTTATATTTTGACGTCACTAAACTTCATTTAAACCCGAATTTAAATTATATTTCCATATTTATAAGTGAAATTTCCGGTGTAAATATTCCAAATTGCACCAAGCGCCGTAAAAACTAAATTAACAAGGCAGCTCTTACTTATTTGACTCCAGCTCCAGGGGAGCGCTGCGAAGCCATTGCTTTCAGCGGGGGGCGCTCTGGAGTTACGTCGATTTACTAATCAATGACAATTGTCTTGATTACTTAAGAATTCCAAATGTTGTTTTTCCTCTCTTCCTGCTTGGAAAATTTGGTTTGTTTAAATAACCTTAGCTTTAACTTTAAGTTTTAAAACAAATCTAGGCTTAAAAAGTTAGCCTTAGGCACATTAATTTTCACATTTCCCTGCCTTCGTGAAGTTCACGGTTTTCAGTTTTATCTCTTCCATGGTTTCTAAACCTAATTCTCTTCATACACTGAAACTTTTAGACCTCAGTTTTCATCTTCATTGTTATAGAGTCTAATGTTTGACCTCTACTTAAATTATAGTTTAGGAATCTTTAACTTACCAATTTGACTGAATAATACTTTTAATACTCCTTTTCAGGTAATTCAGGGGTCCGAGGTATTCTCCGTTTGAAAATATTGCAGCCGTATTCAAACTGTTTAGTACTGCGCAGGAATGAAGATGGCATCTGAATTTCGCTTTCGTTCTAGTCTACGTAGATCTACAAGGGGAAATGATTATGAAGGAAAAATGTGATAAATTCATTACAAACTCTTATCGATTTCAAAGCGGTTTAATATTTCTTTATATTTATTCATTTTTTAGCACTAAAATAAAAACAAAAAAGGAAATGCATGGAAATCAGTGTGCATGAGCCATGAGCTTGTAATGCATCTATCACATTTTTCCTTCATAATAAATGTTGTTCTTTTTTTTCTTTTTCTTGGTTTTATCTATGCTAACAGGCAGATTCAAGGAAATGCCTGGCCCTAGGAGGAATTTGCAGGAAATGTTGAAAGGGAGGATTCTCTTTCTTACTTGATTATGACATATTTTTTAATTTTATATTTCAGCTCACAGAGCAACACAATATTTCAAGGATGCTAGAGGAAGCATTGATTACAAGCAGGTAGGCCAGCTACATTTATGTTACATTAAAGGAGAATTAACACTAGAATATAAATGTACTTATGTTCAAAGGTATAATATAATCATTGACCTGTATCACTTTAGAAATAAAATATCAGAAAAGGGTTTAAATCAAGACATTTTAGCACACAGTAGCATCTGCTACACTTTACATGGGGGCTGCCATTTTCTTGATGATATGGAGTTGTACATGAACCACTGATAACCGTTCCGGTCAGGAAGATCTTTTTAATCCTCAAGCTAAATCTTGCTTCTCTTCATTATAAAAAAAAAATCCCCATATATGGTGGGAAATACGTAACAGGTGTATACATGTACATACATGTATATTCTAAAATTTGAAATTTATAGATTTCTTTTAAAATTCTCTAGTTTTGCTAAATAGACATCGATTTCATGGGCTTGCCTGGCAGAGCAAAACATTATTTATACAACGTGCATTCTTTTAAAGTCCATTATCTCAAAGCAGGTGCTGATTTGTGTAATTCTCATTTGATAGTGTTATTTTAAAAAGTGTGTGGTCCCATTGACTCCCAGAATGAAATTCTTTGCAGCTGATTTAGGCAATTTTCATTTAGGTATTTGTGTAATTTTTAGAAAAAATATTGTTTTTGTCTTTGTTTGAAATGACATGCAGCTGATTTTAGACAACCAGGATGCCTTTCAAGCTGGCAACCCTTATCCGGATGCCTACTACAGTAATATTTGCCAAGGAGGTTAGTTACATGTACACCTCCATGCACAACACTTTATTCAATACTAACATATATTTGTCTTGTTCATAAATGGATATTTCATAAAAACTGATAGTACTAATTACCCTTTTTCATTCTTGAATACTGATTTTAACCTCCACATAATGTAGACCCCACTACACTTAACTGACAATATACTGTCCCTTTAGGGTATTCATCACCTTTGCATCCCCTCCACCCGTACCCCCACTCCCCCAACCCTGGATTCAAATATCCTGGATTCAAAATATCTTGTATGAATTATCTTACTCCACTGGATTGCTCTGAATATTGTTCAGTGTGGTTGTGACTCTTGCATTTCAGTACATTGCCTTTGAGTCACCCTTAATAATTTATTCACATAATTATATGTATAATGTAGGCAAGTTTCATGATGTATCAGAGGACACCCATTGGGCCCCTTTCCTGACAACCACCATCCAATATATCAGGGATCACTACCCGCAGCCATGGGATCAGGTGAGATCAATAGAACTTAAAGACCTGAATTCAAGAAAGAGGTTAATTATCTAACCCATAGTTTAAACCTCCATAAGCGTAGTACGCGCATGTCCTCGTGTCCAATGGGTGTACAGGTATGCGCTTATATACACTTATTTACGCTTATTTACGCTTATTTCAGTCCACGGCGGAGGTTTAAACCATGGTCCAGTCCATGCGTTAAGATAAACCTCTTTCGTGAATTCGGGCCAAAGACTCTGCACATTAACAGTGTTGATAAATTCCAGGTTTCAGTCCGGTTAACATTCCTGTCCAATCAAATCCAGTGCCTTTTCTTTGCAGCTAAAAAGTGCTGCACAAATTTGCTCAGCATATTTGAGCTATAGAATATCACTTTCAAAAGCCCAGTTGAGCCAAGAAAATCCATATTGTCTTGCAAAGTAAATCACACATAACTTTTTTTTAATAGCCCCAGGTACATTCCATATTTTCTAGCAAATTAATGACAAATTAAAGAGTTTCTTGAACTGGTCCACAGATGCAGCTGTCTTTAATATGCATTCAAAAATTAATATCTTTAATGGATTATTCAAAGGAAAACATCTGAAAGTTTTGTTGCATGAGAACTGATTAGGCCAATTAATTGTATGTTGATATTGTGTGACAGAGTATTTTGTAATTGAAGTGCTTTGATGAGGCTGAGCTTACAGATGGTGGTCTATTGCTTCTGGAGTAACCCCCAAGGAAGGGGGAGCTAGCTATTTTGGGTTTTTAATAGAAGAGGAAGCAAACCCACAAACTTAATTTAGTCTTCATTTTGAATTAATGCATGACAATTTGCTGAACACATCAGTCATTTGGAGTAGTGCACAGCATAGAATTTGAATATTAGTAGATTGCAGTAGATTGTGGAGTGTAGAAAATTAGTAGATTAGTAAATTTGATTGATTTGAGCTCCATGCACTTGACTTTGTTTCTTTCTAATGATGAAACACATTCTGCCCATCTCTTAACTGTACAGGATGCCAAGAAGCTTGTGGTGTTCCTGTTGGGCTTTGCTTCCCACCAGGTAGCAGACGTGTCCTGGCACAGCTTAGGCATTGACCAGGGATTCCTCACAACAATGGGAGATGTAAGATAACATGGAATATTCTCTATGACACATTATACCATGAATATCACTGATCCCTGTAAGACTTCTTAACCAATTGACGAATACCCATCAACATTTAACTTTGGGTTAAAACCATGAGCGTGATAGATGAAAATAGAATTGTCTCCAATGAGGGTTAAAACCATGAGCGTGATAGATGAAAATAGAATTGTCTCCAATGAATTAATAATAATAATAATAATACATTGCATTTATAATGCGCTTAATACAAATGTTTCTAAGCGCCGAAGTATTATTACCCCGGCTGTAGCTAGGCTACCGAATTCGGTGCTCACAGCATTTCAAGGAATAAATTTCTACCGGGTAGCCATTTACCATTGACTTGAACATCATGCTTGTGCACTAACCTCTAAGTAGCTGAAGATCAACAAAAGTGAAAGGAAATTTTTACAAGAAATTCATTTATCCTTGTATGCTCTTGTAAAATATTATTTCTCTGAAAAAATCCTTTAAATTATCCCACAAACTTGCACTGGAAATATGCAAAGACATCTCTGGCTATCAGAAAGGCTATTTTTAGCTCTGAACTTCTTCTATTGGATTTCAAAACAATATTTTCTGCTTGAAAATAGCTGGAGACTGTTCAATTTTAGAGGAAGTGAAAGTTATGCAAAGCTTTAATTTGACAAAATAAGTATTTTGTGATTACATGCAAATGGGATAGCAAAATTATCAAATAGATGAGATTTTTTGGAAAAAAAATGAATTGAGAAATTGAAGATTTATCCTGTATCAAATAATTACTTTCCCACAACATGTGAGAAATCTTAATGGAGAGTAATGCTCACTGAATACAACTGTTATATTGCCAGCACGTATTTCTTTACACCATGGAAACCTTGTTTAGATGGGTGCCTGTGAATATCGAAAGTTATAATCCAATAATTCAGCATTGTTTTTCTCTTCTTTCATTGCATATGTAGATCAACTTTTTTGGTTCCTTCCCTGATGCCCACAGTGTAGGTGATGAAGGTTAGTTGTGAATGTTATTTGTTTTACAAATATATTCATATATTTTGACTTTTTTCTCCATTTTCATGTTGTCATATATCTACACGGACAAAGAATACTTTAGTTGATAGTATCTAATGTTGAGTTGTAGTTTTGTTTTTCACTACTGGGGATTCTTTTTAAATTGACATTACGTTCCAATACATATATTTCTTAATGATTTGCTAAATCGTTTTGAACCATCCACTTCATTTCGTATTATGTTGAATGTTTATGATTGATGATAGCAGCCTTCTTGTTCATTTGCAGGAGGGGATGTTTTGTCTGTTGCAGAACTGGACTTACAGTACATTGATACTTTATCAAATTGGTAAGATGGATGTTATCCTACATTGTAGTTTTAAAATAAGCACATGAATATCGAAATATAGCTTTAAAAAATTTAAACTTAGATGCACAAAGGATTGTGTATTCAATGTTATTAGAATGCCATGTATGTATTATTGCAAAATAATTTCAAGATTTTTCAAAAGCAGATTTGTATGTAAACTGTGCAGAGACAACCTCATTCTTTTTTTTCTTTTTTTTGGTTCACATATGATACTTGATTTCTTTCTTATTGTGTCAGCTGTGGTGTTACAAATGTTCTATTGCTATTACAGTGAAACTCTGGCAAACTTTTGTTTCATAAGGGTAACATTTGTAAGGAGGATTTTCAAAAGAACCGAGAAATATTTTCTAGGGAGAAACTATGTATGAACTAATACAATTCAAAATAATGTTCAAGCAGTAGGGTTGAAAAAACATCGTAACTTAAAACAGAAGATCTTGATATTGCCATTATAATATGTTGATACTTCAGGGGAGCGTTTCATCAAGCGCTTTGTCAGTGATTTTTACCGACAACTGTTATAAGCTACTGAAATCCTTGTATCCACTTGGCTGAGAGCAAATTTGTCAATAAAAATCACTGACAATGACTGATGAAATGCTCTCCTGGTTGTAAGAACTTCCGTAATATCTTTCTGAACATGCAGGTATATTCCAGTCAAGGACTTGTATGAGATCTACAAAATATATTACAACAACACAGTCATAATGCAAGAGGATATCATCATAGAATGTACTACATTTTTGTTCCTTGCGAGGTAATGTGGCTTTGTATCTGATCTGAATGCATCATCTATCTGATACTAAATGTGATAAGAAATGATTGATCTTTTAATTTGATTCAATTTTGTTCTCAACTGCTAAAATTACATGGATTAAGTTCTAAAACACAATTTATATAGAATGAATAATTCCCAGGCAGTTTGGATACCATGGTCTCTTGCAAAAGCTGCGAACAGTTGATTTGTCAAGACTATGTCATATGATCATAATGCAATAAAGCATACACAATAAAGCTTTCCTTGTATTTAATTAAGTGCAGTACTCTTGTATGAATAACAATTGATAACTTGTGTTGCTTGGCTGTGCCCTAAAAACTGTACAAAATGTGAGTTACATATTTAAAATGAGATATTTCATCAATGGGCTATGTGATTAATACTATTGAATGGAATAGTACAATATTTGATCCTAACTGTTTTTTATTTCTATAATATGCAGGTTGGGTGAAAAGATTGCATTTTCTAAGGTAAAAAATTGAGCTTTCTTTTACACTCTTCTAATGCATGTACCATATTTCTAGTGTCATAATCAACAACAATGAAAGTGAATATCAGAATGTCTAATCATTCGTCTATATGGAGAGCTGAATATAGTAATAATCTATTAGTTCATTTAGAATATCAATAAATAGATGAAGGCAGCATGGCTGTTAACATTGAGCAGTGGCCTGGCAAATAGTTTATCCTTGCTTCAAAGCTATTAAAGTCAGTGCAATAGTGCCATATGGAAAGGGATTTATCCTCAATTGTTAAGTCCCTCAGATAGGGCTCCCAGGTTGACACCTTTTTACATGCATATACTTGATTTTAACACAAAAATAAACAGTGCAATTCTACATGCACTCCTGTAAGATACACAAGTTATGTTATTTTTTAGATTTTGGGGTCTCAAGGTCAAAGGTCAAAGGTCATAGAGGTCATTATATACATAAAAATGGTTTGTTCTTGTGATAACTTAGGAACCGTTTGGCGGATCAGCTTCTAAGTTGGCCCATGTATTCATATGGGAGGGACGATGAACTGATTAGATTTTGGGGTCTCAAGGTCAGAGGTAATTATGTACATAAAAATGGTTAGTTCTCGCAATAACTGAAGAACTGTTTGACAGATCAGCTTCTAACCTGGCCCATGTTTGCATATGGGAGGGACGATGAACTGATTAGATTTTAGGGTCCAAAGGTCAAAGGTCAGAGGCGTCATTATGTATATAAAAATGGTTCGTTCTCGCAATAACTTCAGAACTGTTTGACAGATCAACCTCTAACTTGGCCCATGTATGCATATGTGAGGGACGATGAACTGATTAGATTTTAGGGTCTCAAGGTCAAAGTTCAAAGGTCATAGAGGTCATATACATAAAACTGGTCCGTGATGTATGGAGTCTAGGCCTACCTATTTTAGAAATTTCAAGGGGACAGTGGTCTATTTGCTATAAAATATCTATTTCCTTGGTGTATTTGATGATTGTAAGTCATCAATGGTAAGTTTTTATTTGAAAATGAAATGAAATAAATTTTCAGTCTCCTGTGCATTTTAAAGGTCCCCTGTTATGAAATTATAATTCTTGGTATTTTGTACATGCATCTCATCTAAATTGAAAAATCACATCCGTTTGCAATAAATACGTATCAAGATATTTTTAAAATAATATTTCCCCCGGGTATTCATGTCCAAAACAGTCTGCTAAGCTCCGCCCCCTTTTAAACCCCGAATTCTCGTTCCGCGAGCATGATTGACGTGTGACGTCACAAACCGACATTGCCGATGCTTGTTTACAATATTGCCTATGTATTACATGTGCAAACTAACTTGTTGTGTATACCACCTCGAAAACCACCTCTAAAGCGAAGTATGCCGCAACGCTGCGTTGTTGCAGGTTGCGGTAACACCACAAAGGAGGGTGTCAGTCTACATTTATTCCCTAAAGACCCAAATATAAGAAGGAAATGGACCGCAAAAGTAAAATTAACTCGCGCCCATTGGAAGGGGCCGAGTGAGCACAGTGTTGTGTGCTCCGAGCACTTTTGTGCGGAGGACTTCGTCGATAGCACGGGGCTGCGTATGGCATCAAGAAGAGGCCGTCCCTGAAACAAGTTTGATCATACATGTATCAATAATATGAAATTTGGCGACTCTGAGCTTTACCTCACAAGCACCTCTCTCAATTGGTCTTTACTATTAAAAATGATTTTTTTTTTGTTCTTGATGAAGAAAAAGATCTTTCTCCATAAAGAGTGTTATAAAAATGTTTATCATGGTAGAGTGGAAACTCAGTATAAAGAGGTCTGATACAACAATATTCCTGATATAACAAGGCAATATTTTGGTCTCAACTTTTTATATTCTTTTTTTTTTTAAACTGATGTAACGAGATTCTGGATTTAACCAGGTAATTTTAATAGTCCCAAGGACCTCGTTATACTAAGTTTCCACCGTATAATATATTGATTTTTGTTACCACCCTGAATGTAGTGAAAGTGTAACGGGCAATTTTCAACCTACAACCCCCCCTCCTTCGGCAGGAAAAAGGGGTATACATCACAGTTACAGGTTGATTCCTACTTCTCTACCTTATACATGTAGTTCATTTGACAGAAAATCTGTTTTCCAATGATTCCCTCTCTCTCTTTCACCTTTTCTTCTCTTGTGCTTTCCCTCCCTTTCTCCCTCTTTATGCCCAAAATTCTCCGCTTTCACACATCTTCCCTCAACTTTTTTATCTCTCCCTTTTTCCCCCAATGATTCCCTCTCTCTCTATTTCTCCCCTTGTGCTTTCCCTCCATTTCTCCCTCTTTATGCCCAAAATTCTCCACTTTCACACATCTTCCCTCAACTTTTTTATCTCTCCCTTTTTCCCCCAATGATTCCCTCTCTCTCTCTATTTCTTCCCTTGTGCTTTCCCTCCATTTCTCCCTCTTTATGCCAAAATTCTCCACTTTCACACATCTTCCCTCAACTTTTTTATCTCTCCCTTTTCCCCCCAGTGATTCCCTCTCTTTTTCACTATTTCTTCTCTTGTGCTTTCTGTCTCCCTTTCTCCTTCTTTTTGCCCAATATTCTCCAATTACACACATCTCCTCTCAACTTTATCTCTTTTTTTTTCTTTTTCCATTCTGCCAATTGTTGGTTTTGATCTCATTCACGCACTCACACCTTTCTTTTCAATTGTTAGTTTCATTCACGACAAGCCTTGCATAGTAAATGTGTTTGAGCTCTTCCAGAGATGACAAAAATATTCAATTGATTTGAAATATATTATTACTTCTGGAGAAATGTAGATATAGATGTATCCAGGAAATGGTTGTCTTACAATTGAACATCAAAAATTCAATAGAATGCCCACCCCCACCCCCCCCCCCAAAAAAAACATAACAAAACAAAACAAACAAAACTGATTAGCTTCCAAAGTGTGTTTCATTAACAAATTAAACAACAAATGCCATAAAAAATAACAGACCTCATATGCCATTAACAACAGAGTTATCATTCTTGACTGAGATACATGCATCTTTACAACATCCATTACAAAAAATGCTCTGGGCAAATACTTAGATGTGAACTCAGTTACCCAATTCCAATTTTATTTCTGACAGTGAAAATGAATATTCAATTCAAAATAAGCCTCCTAGATTACTCTTTTCCTCTGATACTTGAAGCAAAAACAGCAATAACATTTTACCACATTGTCACAGTGTAGCACACCCTCATGTAATAAACCCAACTTTCAGGAAAACTGATATCCATGTATAGGAATTAAATATGAAAAGATAGACTGAACAATGACGTATTAGCATTTTTAACATTTCTTATAAACAGTTATATACATGATAAATGTATATGCTATCTAAGCATTATCAAGTTAACAACTAGACCAACATATATCAGTACATAATAATAAATACAATAAATCAAATGAAAGAAGAAAAAAAAAAATCTGTAGAAAAAATAATGTCAATTTGAAAAGAAATATGATGTGAAGCAACAATAATGATGATCACATGAATGACCCGATTAAATAAAAGATGTTTGCCAGTCATTAGTACTGAATATTTTTTTCTTTCAAATAATGACTTTGTGTAAATGTTTACACTGATGGAACAACAGTTCTGATACATAAATATTTTTAAAATGTTCAATTCTACTATCACCTTTGCTTAATGTTGAGATTTGTGCATGTCATATCCAAGCCCCAGTAAAAAACAGTATGAGAATAATGGTTGCATAGCTTAAATTAAAGTTCCACAGAGCTGCCCTCCCTTTTGATTTTTTTGCAAAGGTTAAAAAAATATATATACATACAGTAAACTTTGAAAAGAAAATACCCTAAAGAGGTAAAATGCAGGGAATATTTCCAATTAAAAAAAAATATCTTTGAAAATCTATCTTAGAACAGTAATAAAAATCTCAGTAATAAGGTGGAAGTAAAACATATATTTTTCTGTAAACATAGATCTTGACAAGGTGGGGAAAAAACAGCAAAATTGTATGTAGGTCTACGCCTCTTCAAAGCCCCTGTTCTGTAATGATCCAGGATTGAGTAAAAGAGGGGGCACAAAAATGAAAGTTTGTCAAAAGGTAGACCCGTATTTTTCTGGTCTCGTCAGCTTCTCGAAAAGTCGCTCAGTGAGGGGGGGGGGGGCAAAAAAAGAAATTCGCTAAACCTTCGAAAATCGCTCAATAAGGGGTTATTGGGGTCTAGTTTCCCCCACCATAATTCCCTGACAAGCAACAAAAAAAAATCATACTTCTCTTCCAAAGGGGGGGGGGGGGGGGGACCGGGTCAGCTGTGCCCCTGGATCATCCAAGGCTTATGATGGAAATGCTGCACGGATTCTTGTCACGGCGCAAGATGGGAGAGGAACACGTCCTGCCCTGCCTGGCTTTCCTATAAAAGATTTTTTTTTTAAGAGTACAAAGGAAACTATGATTAGACAACTTCAAAACAATGCACAGTGTAGTCTATGATGTAGGTGATAGTGAGGTAACTTTTACTTTGAACTTCACAAATAAACAATAGAAGATTAGCTAATAATTTAGTTGTCAACATCGCAGTGTAAAATGTTGTGATGGGGAAAGAGGAAACAAACGTTAATCTGCACATAGGACAAGAAAATACATGTACACTGCAAATAGAATAATCTTCCTCTATTTACATTAAGGCTAAAACATTATTTTATAGAATATCGTAATATTAAATAAGGAGCCAAATT
This sequence comes from Heliocidaris erythrogramma, assembly GCA_025617745.1. Taxonomy (NCBI): domain Eukaryota; kingdom Metazoa; phylum Echinodermata; class Echinoidea; order Camarodonta; family Echinometridae; genus Heliocidaris; species Heliocidaris erythrogramma. The sequence continues at coordinate 39,646,791 of CM046861.1, forward strand.
GGCATATTGCATCCAAACTGCTTTATATAATACAGGAATACTGCAGTAAGGATTAAAACAAAAAATATGGTGTACTCACTGATTTTCAGTTGCATCCTGCCTTGCCTGTCCGCCATACTGCTGCCGATACAGATAGCTAGTAAGCAGTTTCCATCACATACCGCTCCAGACACACTGGATGAAACCCTGGGTGGAGAAGAAGAAGAAGAAGAAGAAGAAGATCATATCTATTGTCAACTATAACGGTACCTACACTTACTTAGTGTAGCAGCACAAAGAAAACAAGCAAGATAACAGGAGAGCTAAGAGTTTTCTGGATATCAATGTTAGAATTTACTAGAATCAAACGCTACCACCCCATGCACCAGTAAAACTGCCCAAGGGCAAGCCCAGGCAGGGTCAGCAGGCGAACAACCAAACAGCGCGGGGTGTACCCCGGCCCTGCGCACATCGAGCTCACTGCCTCGATCAGCGAAGTATCAGCTCAGCCTCTCGGGCAATTTGCAAGCGTAAACAAGATTCATAATACGTGGATATGCGTGAATTAAACTTTAATCGGTAATTTATTATCAAAAAATAATTACCAATTGTGTCTCCCGTCGATATCCTCTCCGTTATTAAAATCAGGGACGTCTCTGTCATCATCAGAATCTTGCCCAGAATCCGACATGTCTGGCTCAAACATAGTATACGGCCGGGCCCCTAATTCCTCTTCAATTTCTTCTGGGACTTGATGCTCCAAATCAGATATATCTGATCCTGAATAAGTGTCCTGGCTGAAGAAGATGATGCCATCGTTGATGTAGGATTTTGTCTTTAAAAAACTAAAATGAAGGGCTGAAATGGCACGAAGTCGAAGGGATCTACACGAAGCTCAATAGCCATAACACACACACATCGATACTGATCCAGCTTGTGTGAGTCGAGCGTTCTGTGGGTGACGTCACATGACGTCATCGATCGCTGGACCGATTTTCCAAAATTTTTAGGGGCGTTCCCAGTTATTTTTTGATTTTCAAGGTTACAGATTAATGAATGGAATTCAGGTAATATGATTGACAGATCTGGATTCACAGTAGAAAAGTCTATTAAATGAAGTTCCTTTGTAATTCCATAAAAGGGGACCTTTAAGTGAAAAGATTTGTAATTTTGTTGGACGAATCCTTTTTAGAGTGTACATGTATGCCATACATTTCCAATCTGGTGATGGCGGAGGCATAAATTCCGACCGCGAAGATTCATCTAGTTTCCTATCTTTGCTTTAGCTCTACATGGACTACTCTTCCAAATCACCATTCATGGTGGAGGAGTTTGAGTCATATTTTCTTGGAGGTGTAGATGATATGGCATCATGGAGTCAAAGATTGTGGCATGATACCATTGATATGCTGGAGAATGGAACTGAGTGAGTTTTCAACAGTTTTGATATTTGATTATGATCCAGATATTATAACTCTTGGAAAATATACCGATAAAAGAATTAGATTTTGTATGAAGGGCAATTCCACATGAGAAAAACTAACAACAAAATTTAATTTCAGATTTATACTAATGAAAATAAGTTTAATAGTCTCAAATAGGAAAATCCATACATCAAAAGAACCTGAAAAAACCTTTCCCACATCTCAATCGGAATTTGCACAATGCATGTTTGATGCATGGAAATGAGAACTTTAATAATGCCACCATTTTCTGGTAATTCTGTTACCAAAGTTATATACCACAATATAATTAATGTAAGTGGACACTTTTGGGTATGAATGAGTTCAGGTGAAAGAATGAGTACATCTGCAGATTACGAAATGGTATGAAGGGGACGGAAGTCCAAAACTAGTGCATAACCTTAAAAAAATGTGAGCAAAATATCTCTCATTTGTAATTCCGTTACCGTGGAATTGCCCTGAAGTACACCTAATACACTGTTGATGTGCTTCCAAGTTGTTGTAACCAGATATTCAATACTTCATAGATTTTAAAGAGGGGTGGTGTGGTGCTTGAGATCTTGGCAGTGGAACAACTGATTCTCAAGAAATTTGCACAAACCCCAAAATTGTGTAAAGAACAAGACTACACCAATCTTGTATTATAGACAGTGACATGTTCTTCAAAAGGTTATCAAATATATGTGAAATTCCAATTGGTCTAACATCATTTTTGCACTCACATCCACAGTGTCTGTGATGTACCCCATAATCCTATTTACATCAACTGCTCCCGGAGTATGGCTTCTACAAAACCAAGGCCAGATAGATGGAATACTCCACTCCGAGGGCTCAGAAGCAAGATCAACCTCCATGGCTTAGGCAGGAAGCATGTTCAGATCACCCCATCAACCAGAGGGGTCTATCTATCACCAGCAGATTCAGTCAAGGTATGGGCCCCGTCTAAAGTTGCTGTGGATCTGAATCAATGACAACTTTATAGTTTGAGATTGATATCAATCACTACTCTGTACACATGAGATAAGCAATTGTAGGTTTACCATTGAATGGATAAGTTGTGATCAATTCGGATTAAGATGATACCCTGTTCTATTTGTGTAACAAAATGTTTGATAGTGGAAAAAAAATGATTGGGATGATGTGACAACCTTTGAATTAATGTCTTTAGTAGTAAATATGTCACATCTTGCTTGAAACACTAGTCCTAGATTAGTGTGTACAGTGTGGATGTATTATAGTCATTACTCCTTGTTTTGATTTTATTGCACATAAAAGCAGTTGTACCCTTTCATTAAGATCTTCACATTTGCCAGGGATTATCCCGTTCTTTGTTGAAAGCTAGTATCCTTTCTGGCAGTACTGAATTTATATATATAGAAACCCCTTTGATTTGGAAACATACATGTATGTTATCAACTGCTTTCTTCCTCATTTGGTATGTGTATTTTTATGGTCAATCAGCATTAAGTGCTTTAGTTTGCCCTCTTCTTTTAATACTCATTTGAGATTATTTAATGTTGTGTAAACAAGTTCCTTCGTGTGATGAAAATCATCATTTTCATTATTGGCAGGAACAACTGCGGGCCATCAGTGAGGTAGGCCGAAAGAAACACAGGAGAATAACATCTCTACCTCAAAATAATGAACAACCAACATCAACTTTCTACGTAAGAAATCCTTATGCAAGGCTTGGACAGTGAGTTGAAGCTTTTAATATTGGTGACAGTTCCATTGAATGCATATGTCTGTTTTTTCCTTTCTCTTAATCCTTATTTGCCTGTTCAGCATTTCAATTCACTTTCTCATTTTTTCCTTTGGTTCCTTTTTTTTTTTTTTTTTTTCTTCTACCCTTTTTAAAGTCTTATGGGGTGTTGCAAGAAAGTTGCGATTGATTGCAAGTTGCAACTGATCGGTGCTGACCAATCAAAATCATTGTTGCAAGCACATCTTCTTGAATGGGCAGACCCTGAACCATTCAGAATGGTTGTTCTAATTTGCTTTACAATTTGCAATTTTCTTGCAACACCCCATTAATCTTCTTTACATAGTCATCTTTTTCTCTTTCTAATCTTTCTGTTAAATCTTTTTTTTTTTCTTTATTCTGTTATGATGTTCACCTCTTTATCCATTTTCCCTCTTTCTTCCTTCTCCCTTATCGTCCTCTGTTTTTGCATTTTCTCACTCTTGTTTATTGCAAGCATATTCATTTTCTATTTCATCTGTGAAGCTGTTTATGTATAATTCATGACAGGGAGGAAAGTTGTTGAAAAAAGGAAAAGACTAATTACTCTAATAAAGTCTGACTGATTAAGCCACCAAAATTATGGAATTTCATTAGAAATAGATGATTTTTTCCCCCAGTATGACATTTCTGATCTCTCAGAATGTATTTATTGTCTTTTCTATTCACCCCCCCCCCCCAAAAAACTAATATACACACACCCACACACCTGTACCGAAAACAGAAGCATGACAAAAGCAAAGCATTATGAAACAGAAGCTGAGGACCTGATCATAGGAGCCCCTGGACATGGCAAGGAAGGCCAGGCCCAGACTGGACGGGTCTATGTAATATATGGAACTAATAAGGTCTTGCATAATGGGTCACATGACTTGGATTATGAGGCTGATGTGATTCTTCAAGGTTTCCATGTAAGTATCTTTTGGTTTGTGGAAGGTGTAGATATGACACTTGCGCCAGTTGCATACATTTGCGATGTTACAGCACCTTATGTACAACTTACAGGGATTAGTCTACCTTCTCCAGACTCAATACAACAAATTTCATGAACAGCAAAGTAATAATCTACGTCGTCATTGAGAGCAGGGAAAGCACACCTGTTTGGAACCAGAAGAGAGCCTAGAGCTAATGATTCATGTTATTGTGTTTGCATGTTAAGGTGGACTCCTGAAATTATAGATGAGACGGGACCACCTGTACAGAGCACAATTAAAAATGGGAAATGTATTTGTAAAAAATCATGAAGTTGTTAATTCAGAAGATATTAAAGAAAGGTAAAAGTGATATTTTGAAATTATTAGCTGAATTACATGTACATGTTATCTGCCTTTGAGTGATGTGATTACGCCATAAATGATATTACCGAGCGAGTGCAGTTGCAGCTGCATGCCTTCCTAAGTTCCTTCCAGTGGCGACTGGAGTGAAACCCCGCTCATCCAGAGGGGCCCGTCGCGCAGTGTTATGTTTTGGATGAAATTGTACGAGTCTACCACCGCAAACTGTTTATACTGCTCTTTGATATATGGATCTTTGGACGCACAGTTCATTAACTGATTGGAGGAGAGAGGGCGCGTTCATGGTGTCAAGACGCCATTTTTACCCGCTCTATTTGATACTACGAAATCTCTTGAAATACTATTACTTTTGTGAACTTTTTTGGATTTGTAAATCTTGGAATATCATCCTGTTAATTCCTGGACCTTTTCGAGCGAATATATTTGTGGAATCTGCTGTTTTATGATGGAAGTCTTGCCTGATTCGTATGCAGGGCGTGCCACGCCCACACGAGAAGGTGAAAAGCCCGTGTTCATCCGGCATAGGGACATCCCGAATGTCAACAACAACATGGCAACTGGGGAGGAAATATACGTTTCTCTGGCCAAAGTAGTGGATTTCCAACGAATTGTAGGTGTACAGAAGGTGAGAGGATTGTGGAGAATATATATTGACAGCAAGGAAGCTAGGATTTCTCTGATCAATGGGGGAATCAAGATGCGAGGTTCAACCGTCGCTGTACATGATCGCAATCCATTTTTGTCATACGAATCAGAGAACTTTCTAAGACTTGTCATTAAGGATGTGCCCTTGTCAGTCTCTGATGAGCTCATAGTGGCAGAATTGGAGGGATGGAAGTGTGTGGTGAAGGGGGAGGTCACAAGACAACGATTACGAGTGAATGGTCAACTAACATCATGCCTCAACGGGGATCGGGTGATCTTCATAGACCCACCACGGCAGCCATTAGCCCGCAACGTTCACATCGCCATGTTTAGAGCCCGCATTTTTCACCAGGGCCAGATAACTGAGGCGTCATTAGCAACGTGTTCACGTTGCCTAGCGACCGGTCACCACGCTTCAAATTGCTCTCGGCCTGTTGTTTGTAAACAATGCAAAAAGCCAGGACACAAGGCAAATGAATGTAATGAAGAGCATCATCTAACCGATCAAGCGACAAATGTCAATTCAAAGGAAAAAGACGATGATGTTGTCGCTGTCACATCTACTGAATCTTCACAAAAGGTGGCCACAGTCGAGCGAGCACGCGTAGATGTCCGCCCCAAAGAGAAGAGAGCATCATCATCATCATCAAAGAACACAACAAAGAAACAACAGAATATCAAAGACATGTGGTCGACTGACAACTCTGGTGATGAAGAACAACCAAGGTCAGAATGTGAATCCGATCACTCGCGTAATTCAAGTAGCAGTAAGAAAGAGACCGAAAGAGAACGAAAAAGACCGAGGAAAGGTTCAGATAGGAAATGAAGAGTATGCTTAGTGCATGTTTCGAAAGATACTATCATGATATTCATTGAATATACAATATGGTTATGCATATCCGAAATTATAAAAATGAATGTTAATATAAGTATGAATATTACGAAACTGAACGTATTGCAAGTCATACAAATACTGAAAAATCTAGTGTGAATTTGTTTAGAAAAACTCAATTAATTCATTTTCTATCGCTTAATGTGAGAGGCCTGAGGGATAGATTAAAAAGAAAAAAGATATTTGCATGGGTTAATGCTCAGAAAGCTGACATTGTATGTCTGCAAGAAACATTTTGGACAGAAAACTTAGAAGCTGAAGTTACAAAAGAATGGAATGGTTCTGCATTTTTTTGCAATGGCTCAAATCATGCCAGAGGTGTTTCAATTTTACTACATAAAAAATTACAGGCTAAAGTTGCTGATGTTTATTGTAAAGGTGATGGCAGAGCTATCGCACTTCGCTTGGTTTTTGAAACAAGTTCTTATCTTATTTTGAATATATATGCTCCAACAAAACCGAAAGATAAAATTTCCTTTTTCAAAATATTATCTCCTTGGTTGAATCAATTAAAGAAAGAGGATGATTTACTTATATGTGGAGGTGACTGGAATACACCATTAGTCCCAGGTTTAGATACTCGGGGTATTTCTCTAAAGCAAAAACCCATTCAATCTTTAAAAAAGATTATTCAGAAAAATAAGTTAATAGACATCTGGAGAAAAATATATCCACATAAAAAACAGTTCACATGGCGTCAGCTTTCTTTAGGATTTTATTCACGCCTAGATTACTGGCTTATAGACCCCTTGTTATGTGATTTTGTTTGTACTGCCGACATTCGTCCGGCTCTTAACTGCGACCATAATGCAGTATCCCTTAAGCTAAAAATGTCTAGTTCGCCACGGGGGAGAGGCTATTGGAAGTTAAATATCTCAATGTTAAAAGATGAATCTTACAAAAATTGTATTAAGAATTTGATTAACAAAGTTAAGATTGAGTATGCAAATGAAAACCCTCAATTTAGATGGGAAATTTTTAAAATCAAAGTGAGAGAGCTATCAATCAAATATGCAAAACAAAAACAAAATTTACAAAACCAGAAGGTAAAACAGTTACAAAAAGAATTTTCCGATCTCTCTGAACTAGTTGATAAAAATCCAACTAGTAGAAATATTCTCAGAATGGAAACTGTCAAGAAAGAATTAGATGAAATGTACACTTATAAGTGTAAAGGTGCTTTTGTAAGAGCTAGGGAGAAATGGATGGAGTTTGGTGAGAAATCAAACAAGTATTTCCTAAAACGGGAACAGCAGAACGGTGCTAAAAAAGAAATAGACTGTATTTTAGAAGGGGAAAAACATTTATTCTCTCAATCTGAAATATTAGAAAGTATAGCAAAATATTATAGTAATTTATATTCTGACAACAAACCTGTTGATGAGAATGATTTAGATATATATTTAAATGACACTAAAATCGATGAACTGAATGAAATTGATGCACAAACATGTGAAGGGTTGATTACAGAAAATGAATGCTATAAAGCTGTAATATCTATGTCTAATAATAAAGCTCCTGGAAGCGATGGTTTAGGTATTGAATTTTATAAGTGTTTTTGGACAGACGTAAAAGATGTATTACTTGAGAGTTTAAATGAATCATATTGCCAAGAGAAGTTATCTGAAAGCCAAAGACAAGGTATACTTACGCTAATATATAAAAAGGGGGACAAACGAAAATTAGACAATTGGAGGCCTATATCATTATTGAATACAGATTATAAAATAATTGCTCGAGTCCTGTCGATGCGATTACAAAAAATTCTTCATAAAATTATTTCTTGTGATCAAACGGGATACATAAAAGGGCGTTCTGCTTCTGACAACTTGAGATTGATCCAGGATATTATTGATTATAGTAATATTTATAAAAAGAAGGGAATTCTAATTTTTCTTGACTTCAGAAAAGCCTTTGATTGTGTTAGTCACAAATTTATAATCAGGGTTTTAAAAAGGCTTAAATTTAAAGAATCGTTCATTAAATGGATAGAGGTTTTATATACAGAAGCAATAGGTAAAGTAATTAATAAAGGTTATGTGACTAATGCCTTTAATATCAAGAGGGGCATTCGACAAGGGTGTCCTCTGTCAGCGCTTTTGTTTGTTTTAGTAGCGGAAATAATGGCATCTCGAATAAGATCAAATGAAAATATCCATGGTTTTAGTATACCATCACATGAAGAACCTTTTTCATGTGATATTCGTATTTCACAGTTGGCGGACGACGCCACCTTAATTTTAGATTCTGTGGAATCTGGAAATAATGCAATGCAGGAGGTTTTACGATTTGGTGAATACACTGGTCTACAATTAAATTTTAGTAAAACTAAAGTGTTAGGACTGAACCTAGACATTAGAAATAATCGTTGTATTGACACTCTAGAATGGACACAAGAGCCAATAACTTATCTCGGGGTTAATCTAACTATGAATGAAAGTGAATTTAATCTTCTTAACTGGTCAGTTAAAATAGACAAAATTAGGCGTATAATAACTTTATGGAAGATGAGACACTTAACATATTACGGAAAAATCATGATTATCAAAATGCTTCTTATATCTCAATTGAACTATTTGGCAACATGTTATCAAATTCCTGATAAATATTTAAAGGAATTAAATAAAATAATATATTCTTTTTTATGGAATTCAAAAAAAGAAAAAGTTAAAAGGGTTGTGGTAATTAATTCAGTCTTACAAGGTGGTTTAGGGATGGTTGATACGGAATCGAGAATGAAATCACTTGTACTTTCTTGGTTGCCTAAAATGATAAATGATTGTAAGAAACCATGGAAATACATATGTGAGTTTTGGCTTAATAAGTTAGGAGGCTTGCCTTTATGCATGCATTTTAACTGTTCTGCCGGAGATATGATATCTTTATGCAAAGAGCGTATGTTGCCCCCATTCTATATATATCTACTTTCCACTTGGGCAGAAATACATTATGTAAACCTACTGAAAATAAAAGATGCATCAAATGAATTCATTTGGAATAATACAAATATTAAGCATATGAAGAAACCATTATACTTTAAAAATTGGATCGTTAATGGTATTTTGCAAATTAATCAATTGTTTGAAAATGGAATGTGGAAAAGTCATAAACAAATTTGTGAAACGATAGGATCAAATTCTTTATTAATATCGTTTCAATATGAATCAATTAAAAAATCACTGCCAAGAGTTTGGCATGACATATTGTGTAAAAAGCAGAAGAGCAGTAGACAAGAAGATGATGAAGATAACCCTGAAATGTATAAAATACATAGTGGAGATTTAGTTAATTTAGCATCTGTAAAAACAAAACAATTATATTCAATATTAGTTGAAACAAAGAAACGCGATATAAGCGTTATTTACTTTTGGCAAGAAAAGTTAGAAGTTTCTCAATTATTTGATTGGAATGATTTGTTTAGCTTTAAGTTTGGAAAAATTTTTAACAACAACGTAAAACAATATACCTTCAAACTTTTACATAGAATACTGCCTTTTAAAGAAAATCTAGTTAAATGGAAAATCACATCTGACATAATATGCAGAGATTGCAATGATGTAGAAACAATTAATCATGTGCTTTTATTTTGTCCTGAGGTAAAGTCATATTGGAAAAAAGTAATAGATATTATATATTTTCTATTCAACATTGATATTAGTATGGACGAAAAAATTCTATTAATAGGATATGATGTAAATAACCAAAATTTAATTCTTCTAAACTTCATGCTAGTCATTGCTCAATACACAATATATCAATTGTATATAATGCGAAATTATTCTAAGATTTCTATAAGTGCTTATATACTATTGGCTAGATTTAAAAAAGAGGTTATAATGAATTTGAAATACTTAGTGAAAAAGAAAATAATTGACTTCACGCCACAACAATTTTCTATTCTGGAAAGTGCGTGAGCTAGGTGTTTAAAGTGGTACGTTATTTTGTTTATATATACTATGCAAATCAATTATGTTTGTTTATTTTTCTTTGAATGTACACTTTGGAATATAGAATGAAATAAAGTTCCTCGAATGAGGTTTTAAAAAAAAAAAAAAAAAATAAGGTCTTGCATAATGGGTCACATGACTTGGATTATGAGGCTGATGTGATTCTTCAAGGTTTCCATGTAAGTATCTTTTGGTTTGTGGAAGGTGTAGATATGACACTTGCGCCAGTTGCATACATTTGCGATGTTACAGCACCTTATGTACAACTTACAGGGATTAGTCTACCTTCTCCAGACTCAATACAACAAATTTCATGAACAGCAAAGTAATAATCTACGTCGTCATTGAGAGCAGGGAAAGCACACCTGTTTGGAACCAGAAGAGAGCCTAGAGCTAATGATTCATGTTATTGTGTTTGCATGTTAAGGTGGACTCCTGAAATTATAGATGAGACGGGACCACCTGTACAGAGCACAATTAAAAATGGGAAATGTATTTGTAAAAAATCATGAAGTTGTTAATTCAGAAGATATTAAAGAAAGGTAAAAGTGATATTTTGAAATTATTAGCTGAATTACATGTACATGTTATCTGCCTTTGAGTGATGTGATTACGCCATAAATGATATTACCGAGCGAGTGCAGTTGCAGCTGCATGCCTTCCTAAGTTCCTTCCAGTGGCGACTGGAGTGAAACCCCGCTCATCCAGAGGGGCCCGTCGCGCAGTGTTATGTTTTGGATGAAATTGTACGAGTCTACCACCGCAAACTGTTTATACTGCTCTTTGATATATGGATCTTTGGACGCACAGTTCATTAACTGATTAATCTAATTGTGTTAAGGGGTTGGTTTTTTTTTTGGTCTTTTTTTTTGTTTTAATGTAAGTAGCAAAAAATGATATTCATTTACATCATCATGATCATACTAACACTAATTTAAAAGGTTGGTATGGATTTCAAAGTATTGTTTCCTTTTGTTCAGATAACAAGTTATCTTTCCAAGTTCTGCTTTACTTTGGACTATATATGGAAGCCACTAATACTATATGCTGTTGTGTTTTTGTTGCATGTCTAACTCTTTTCCTGTTTTTCTCCTCTCTCTTCAGGTTCTCCTGGATGTTTTAAAATTCAATTTGAAACTTTGTGAAACAATCCCGTAATTGCTGGTAAATGTGTCCAACATCAAGATGTGTGTTGGGTAGCCTGCATAATGCAGATATCTCGATAAGCCAGGCATTTCGCGGCATGACACAAATTTTAATGAGCAGCGCAAAACATTAGGAATTTTGAAATTCAAATGTTGGGAGGTCTGTCTCTGATATTTCATCACTTTTTGTGTTACAGGAAGGAGATAAATTTGGTACTGATGTAGCAGCCCTTGACTTCAATCTTGATGGCATCACAGACATTGCTGTTAGTGCACCGTCAGTGGGATCGGAGAATTTAACATACCATGTAAGACAAATATCAATCTCAAATATCAATTTAACGTGCCATGTAAGGCCACTTTTAGATTTTGAAAAGAGGACATGTATCCCATACCTTCTCAAAATTAGCAGAGAAGGGGAACAGAATAGCTTTTTCCCATCCGCTAGCAATTTTTTAAAAACATGTGTTCCTCCCCCTTCCCCCCCCCCCCCCCCCCCCCCCCCCCTCAAAGATTGTTAAATATTCCTGCCTCCCTGGATTATGCTTAGAAATTCTGGTGGAATTGTATTTTGAAATATCTGGAAGTTGCCCGGAAAGGTTGATTATGTAGGACTGTATTGTGAAGTTTTCAACCACGAAATCAGTCAAATCACTTGCTAGATCTTGCGAGAGGTCACAAAGGCACAGCTCAAAGCTTAAAGATTAAAGACCTATTTAATTACACAAACGTGCGGTTAAAATCTCCTTGTATGAAAATATCCACTTCTAATTATATTTGGAATATCAGAGTGTTTCAAAGGCAGGCTTTCTCACGTTACATCCCTGTAATGATTTTCATAGCAGTAATATCTTGGAAAAAAAAGGGGAAATATTTACAAATCATATTTTAGCCTTTTCCAGAATACTCACCCTTGCCTTTGAGAATACTTGTAAGCAGGACAGCTATCATACTCTAGAAAATCCATTGATGTGGATCCTTCCTTCAACACTTCACTTATTTTTTAAATGTATGGTATGTTTCTATTTATCAGGGAGAAGTGTACATATTCTATGGAATTAAGACTGGTGGGTTATCTTTGTCTCCAGACATCATAATCACATGCACAGTGAGTTTACTTTATTCATCAGGGGAGCGTTTCATCAAGCGTTTTGTCAGTGATTTTTACCGACAACTCTTATAAGCTACTTGCATCTGATTGGCCGAGAGCAAATTTGTCAGAAAAAACACTCACAAAACACTTGATGAAACGCTCCCTGTAATTCATTTTGTATTGCTAATGTTTCTTAGATAATGGCTTCACTCCATCATTTCGGAATGAATATCAAAAGAATGCTAGATATTATGGGGATAGCTCACTGAATCTGAATAGCAAATTATGTTTAATAGTTTTGTTTCTGTTTGACGTGATAAACTGCCTTTAAAAAAAAACTGCTGTGGGAACATGAAATCCGCAGGCTTAGGGTGCCTCACATTGCTGTATCTAAGAACACAAAGATAGGTGGGTACGCTGGCCTTTGTTATGCACAGATACTCTTTCTCACCCCCACCTGCCTTTCATTTACACGTAAAATAGTTTTTCATTTTGTCGCTGCGGTTTTCCACAAGTGTGAAAGACCCTTTATGTGACTGGACATATATCTCAGAAACATGGCTGCGTAGGCTGATCTGTTCCTACTCAATTTTATAATTTCAGTTGTCAGATAATGGACCTTTTCTGGTGAAGTAGGGGCACTGTTTCATGTTTGGACTGTACACAAGCTAGACAAGCTAGAAGAGATCATGTGAACACCGCATATTGCATACCTGCCAACCATTTCTATTGTGGAGGAATGATTCCCATTTCGGGGCCTTCAAACTTATAAAAACTTAGTAAACAGCATACAAAGTTTACTATATTCCTAATTTGCCTTGAGAAATGTGTAATTTTAGCTTTGAAAGGTTAGCAGGTACTGTATGTATGAATAGCCCCAAATTTGTACATTTTCTTTTTTTAGCGTTTGATTTGTATATTGTTCACTATATGCTATATTTTCCCTAACTGACACCGCAAAACGTTTTCCTATCCAATTAAGTGAACATGACCTTTCTATTCCCAAAATTTAGCTGAGGTACTGCAACTTTGGCCTCTCATTATCCACTGGTGATTTCAACGACGACGGTCACCTCGACCTCTTGATAGGCTCACCCTATGCTCCGGCCTTTGGTTATCCACAAGCAGGCATGGTGTCCATCCTCTATGCAGGGCCAAACTACCAGGGTGAGTATTTGAAGAAAGTTTTTGTTATAATAATATTTCAATTTATATAGCACAGTTACTATACAAATATACTCTACTGCACTTAATACAAAGTATTATATTATTACCCCCGGCTTCAGCCAAGCCACCATGCTAATAAAGGCATAAAAGGAATTTCTTCCTACCGGGTACCCATTTACTTCACCTGTGTGGAGAGTGGCACATGTAGATTAATGTATTGCCAAATGACTTTAGAGCTGCGGCAGGATTCGAACCGCGAACCATGTGATTCACAGTCCGGTGACATATCCACTAGACCACGACACCTCTACACTAGACACTGCATGACAAGGCATTATGTAAGGTTTTCCTATACTGTGCCAATCAGTGTACAAATAAGCATCATGGAATTTTTTTTAAACACCAAAATTTGTCACTTTGCTCTTCATGAACCATGAAAATGAAGTATCCTGTAGATTATTGAGTTCTTCAATGTACTTGCAAATTAGAGAGAAAACAAGTATAATGGTAGTCAGGATATTCCGTGAATAAATGGAGCTTCAGATTCTTGAACTCATTTTAGGACAAGTCCAAGCTTGCTCCATACATTGCCAATCACATCTAAGATGTTTGTACATGTACATGTATATCTGATCATTGTATTTAGTGAAATTCCCTGCTAGAGCTTTTGATCAGACCAGAAATGAAGTGAATGACAACATTTGGTGTCAATGTAGGTTCACAACTCTGGAATAGTTTAGTTTAGTTTAGTTTATTCTTTATTAAAAATCACACCTGCCATCCAGCGGCCGGCCTAAAAAGGCCTATGAGTGATATACATCAAACATTAATATAATACAAACAATAAGACATAATTAACATAAGTACATGTACCATAAAATATAGTCACACTAATTCATTCAGAGAGTACAGTAACGTGTGGCGCGTTGTTAGAATTTGGTTTGCATAGCTGGCTATTAAACTGCTCAGTGAGTCAGCTGTAATCAGGTAGAGGAATTGTTGGTAAGTGGATAAATCTGAAAAAGTATTGTCATAGTTTAGTATATTATGAAGAAGTTGTGATCTGATATCATTATATACAGGACAAATCATAAAGCAATGGAATTCATCTTCTACATTATTAGAATTACAAAGAACACAATGTCTTTCTTCATATGGAACATTTTGATAACGCCCAGTTTCAAGAGCTATAGGGGCACATCCGCATCTGAAAAGAGCCAAAGCACGTCTGTTTGATCTATTTTGACACTCTATTACATATTTGGAGGTGCTCAAAGATAGTTTAAAATTACGATAAGTTTATTTCTAGTATGAACTTTCTTCCTTTTATCATCAAAGATTTCTCCATCTATTCTCAATGAATAATCTACATGCAGAAGACACAGTTTGTACAAAATTATCTGTACTGATAATATTGACTAAAGGTAAAGTATGTGTACATTGTAATTTTGCAAGAAGCTCTTTGACTCTGAAACACCAGTTTTTAACACCCTTATTTGCTAGAAACTTAGACCACATGAAAATCTTACTCGGGTAGCGATCACTATTGAGTTTACTTAAATTACTCCACAATCTAACAACTGATTGAATTTGGTGATAAAATGGAGGGTCCCAACCCATCTCTCCTAACACTGCATTGTTAGGTGTATATTTCCCAACGCCTAAGTAGAAGCAGCATGTTCTATAAAAGACACTATTTACAACAGAATACTCATCCACGCCCCAAATACTTGGCAACGTTTAGGATACCAAATGACCAAATTCTTAGGACTTGCCCTTTAATATGTAGATAATCATGTAACATTTGCTCTTTAAAGTGATATTTTGTTTTCACATCAATATGTACGTCTACGTGTATCATTCTTTATTTTCAGATTCTGTCAGTGTGCATCTCACTGAAAAGGATATGAATTACACCTACAAAGGCACTCAGGTAAATTGTAATATATAATATTTTCAAAATATGAGTATGAAAGCATTTGGAAACTTGTTTTTTTTTTTTAGAACATCCCACTCCTTATTATATCAATGAAATGATGATCATTAGGTTTGTGTAGTGACAAGCGATGCCTAAGACATATGGCAAATGTAGCATATTGAATTTTAAAACGGGTTCAAAAATGTGCAGATTTTTAAAGGGCTAAAATGTGCAAAGCATTATAGAAATCAAGGCCACTTTGCGAAATGATAGATTACTGGTCTCTGAGCACTATCAAAGAATGTTGTTTGAACTCACTTTCGAATGGTGTAGAAGCTTAGTCATCCATCAACAGCTCTGAATACCAACCGTCTATTTTAAATCTCACATTAAGCTTTGCATCTCTAAAATCATGGGGATATTCACCTCTATAAAAGAAAAAATTATATATTTTTTTCTGTATCTCTTTGTCTGTCAGGAGTACGGATGGTTTGGTCATAAAATGTTGATCCACACACCACCAGGTCATAAACCCCTACTTGTAGTTTCACAGCCAACATATCGTCTTTGTGTCAAGTGAGTTCAACTTCTGTAGAGATGAGCAAATTGATTTTACTGTGTGTTCTTGCTGTGGAGGAGGAATAAGAGAGTTAAGGGAAGGGGATTGAGCTTTTGTATTTTGTGAATGTACAGAGTACTTGACAAGATTTCATTTAGCACATTAAAGCTTTTCAATTTTAGCCTTCTAAACACATTTTTTAGTGTTTATAAGTGTGAACTCTAATTTCTGATGTTTGTCTTGAATTTCTGAATGAATGTAAATATTTCTTGTGCTGGATTTCTTTCCCTTAGCCCGAACTGCTCCTATTCGGCCAACGACAGTCAGAGTGTTGGCGCCCTTTCCATCATATCTGCTGGGTCCTCCCCGGCTCTTCTTATTGAGCTGAAGGGGCAAGAGACCTTCCAGAAGCTGGGAGCAGGATTCGCCGTTGGGGATCCTTTTGGGAATGGCAGTCTAGTGCTAGCAGTTGGATCAAATACTAAAGGTAGATTCTTTAAAGGATACCAGTCATCAAAAAAAATTGTTCTGTATGTAAGGGGTTCCATGTCGCCATGCGATATTCAAAGTATGAACTTTAAATATTAATTCTATAAAGAGATATTGCTAGTTTAAATACTCCCTAAATAAACATTACAGCAACTTCCCGGTAGACTAATCAACGCACCCGTACACGCTCGCACAAAATATGGCCCATGCGGAACCCAACTCCGAGTTCGGTTCTGCCCGAGGGCTTTTATGTTTTCTTTTATATTCTTCATACTCCTTAACCGTTAACCCATAAAAGGTCAGGTAAAGTGTTTTGAGGTTGAGACAATACATTCTAGCTGTACACAAATTATTGTTTCAGGTGATTGGTACACTTTAAGGTGACTGTTATGTTTACACCAATGTAGTTACCTAGAATGTAATAATAAGTATAATGCATAGTTTTTGTATAGCATGTGCAATCACTTGATCAGGGTATGAATGCAATTGAATCTTCCGTAATGTAGATCAGCAGTATTTTATAGTTAGCATCAGCGAAAATATTCTTGGCATAAATAATCTTATCTTTTTATTAATGGTTGTGTGCAACAAAGCCAAACACATTCATATATTATTTGGAATCATCTTTATATTTTGATATGTAAAATACTACTGAAAATTCTGTTACTCTCAACCTGCTATTAGTTCTTGAAAAATGTGTGATACCAAAGCGGCACTCCACGTTTTCTTTGTCAGATGTTAATGGGGAGATTCTTGCTGTACCAGTGAAGCTGACTGATGCTGGTCAGGTTATTTTGTACAACTTGGACATCCCTTCCTCAACCTTTCGGCATCGTGCCGGTTCCAGTGCTGCTAGCAGACTAAGAGGTCATCTTGGGCATCTGGAGAATGCCTCCCTGGATCCTATAGCTGTGTATGAGGGAGACAGACAGTATGGAAGGTTTGGAGGAGAGCTGATGTTCAGGGATGTTACAGGAGATGGAATAGGTGACAAAGAATCCTTCATTCATGTGTATGATGTACCCCCAACACCAGCAAATTAAACTCATCAGTTATGTATTGAAACTACTAATGGCATGATGTTTTACTTTGAATCTTTTACATTTTGTTGAAAATGTAATAGAATCCATGTTTTTTTAAAAGAAATGTTTGAGGCATATGTTCTTATAATATTGTTCTATGATTGATGTTGGGCATTGAATATTGTATCAGATTTGTCAGAAAGCAACTTCTTTTATAATGTAAAGCTGTGAGCAAATTTAGATCTTAGTCAACAGATGTTGAATATGTTCCCTTCTGATGTGAAATCCTTCATTTTTCTCATTCCTGTTTGTGCACTTTCAGATGATTTGGTTGTCAGCGCTCCATTTAGAACACAAGACATCAGTGAAGAAATATTCAGAGGTAAATTAACATTTCATAATGCATACATGCCAACCGTTCAGTTTTTAACTGAACCATCCAGTTTTTGAAGTTTTTAGAGCCATAAAAAAACTGAACATTCAGATTTGGGGGAAATAGTATTAGGGTCTTATTGAGTCCGGTAGAGTAAGTATTCGTACATGATTTGTGATTTGGTTTGATTTCGGGTGAAAATCTGTCAAAATAAAAGCAACCATGAGCGGAACAGTGTCAGCCAGGGGCTCTGAGGCAGGCTGCTGGACCCCTTACTCCAGGAAGCTCCACCCCCACCGCTGGCGGCGGTGACGGTGGCAGTGGAGCTCCCTGGACCCCCTGCCAATATCAATATGTGCGTTCAGTTATCTGAATTCCTAATGTTGGCAAGTATGCATAATGTTTGATGTCATCTGGATCAATTCTATTATTCTAGTAAACTAATTAATCTCTCTTGCCTGAATGGTAGTTAACTTCTTCTCATTTTCATGAAGAAATGTGCATCATTTTAAAAAATCTTAAAATAAACATTAGTGATATGACAATTCAATGTTTGCAAGATTTTGTTGAGATACTTATATATTTTAAAAGAATAAGGGCCTTTCCCGTTCACCACATTGAAATTAAATTCTATGTAAACTATTGATTATTTTGTCTAGTGTGGTATACTCAGGAGATGATTTGTAGAAGAAAATATTTTATTGTGTTCAAAATTGGACTTTTCTCTAAGTGCATTAATCATTCACAGATAGAGTACCTAATGATTTATGAGTCATTCTGTGGAGCGTTTCATCAAGCATTTTGTCAGCGATTTGTACTGACAAATCTGCTCTCAGCCAATCAGATGCAAGGATTTCAGTAGCTTAGAACAGTTGTTGGTAAAAATCACTGACAAAACGCTTGATGAAACGCTCTCCTGGTCTTTCTCCACTGCAGTTGAAGAGGGGACTGTCTTTGTGTATAAAGGAGGTCCATCATTCGGCACAGGCAACGTGACCAGTTCTTGTGACTTCCTCTCACCAGTCAAACCTTGTCCTTCTCAAAAGGTTTGTTTTGTCTTCCCTTGCCACTACCCCTTTCCAAGGTAAAATGTATCTAATGCCAAACCCTCTGTATATGATGCCCCGAACTTTCAGACATATTTAATTTCCAAAATATTAATTAAACATTGGAAACTACTTTCAGTTTTTGAGAAGTGTTGCGTAGTAAGTTATGTTTCATGAGGCTTAATCATGCAACATTGTCTTTTGAAAATGTTTGATCATTTTCCCTTTTTACTACCCACATTGCCATGGTAAAATGTGTCTAATTGATTCCTGTGTAGAATGTGCCCCAAACTTAAAATGTATTTTTTTTTTCTGATTAAAAAAAATAAAATGAAGTAAAGGTTAAGTTCCTTGTAAGTTTTTAAAGCATTACACAACAAGTTATGCAACGTGAGGCACATGTATGCAATTGTTGATTTTCATTAGCACTGTTGAAATAATTGCGTTCCCAGAAGAAGCATTTTCTAATAGATCCTCTAGGCATCAAGTCTATTTATGAAGCTCAAACTCGTTTTATGTACAATATTTCATTATGTATAAGTGTTATGTGATAGTTGTTAGAGGAGCTTAGACCAAGTCAAAACTCCAAAATTTAGGATAACATGAAGCCATTTTATATCTTGTTTATAAAAGTATTGCATGTTTCAAGTGTGCCAATAACCTAAAAAACAATTTGTGTACAGCTAGTATAAAATGTAAAAAAAAAAAATGTATAAAATCAACCTTAACCCATAATAGGCCACGAAAAATGTTTTAACGGTTAAGGAGTATGAAGAAAGTGAAGAAAAACATAACACCCCTCACTGTGAACCCAAATCTGAGTTTGGTTCCGCGCTGGCCATTATTCTATGCGAGCGCGTGTGCGTCGACTAGTCTCCTTACAAGTTGCTGTTTTGTTTATTGGGAGTGTATTGCAACTTGCAATATATCTCTTTATAGAATCAACATCTAAAGCTCATATTTCACATAGAGTATAGTGACATGGAACCCCTATTATACAGAGCAAAATAGTTTTTGGTGATAGGTACACTTTAATGTTCAGAGAATTGAAAGAAGTTTGTAATTTTTGTAGGAAACTGGGATTGAAGCTGGCATTATGTTTTCGGGTTGTCCTTCCGTCCGTGCGTGCGTGCGTGCGTCCGTCCGTCCCACTTCTCGTTACCGCGATATCTGAAGAATCATTTGAGGTAGGAACCTCAAACTTGGTACTAGTATGTATCCCCATACGAAGATGAACTGATTAGATTTTGGGGTAAGGAGGTCAAAGGTCAGAGGTCACAGAGGTCAATTTACATGAAATTACATGAAATTCTTGGTTTTTAGCACCGTTACCGCGATATCTCAAGAACTGTTTGAGGTGAGAACTTCAAACTTGGTTCCAGTATGTATTACTGAAAGTAAAATATGTTTCCATTGATTCATTTGAATCTTTTGAATGTATCTGTCTATTCAAATAAATATTGAAAAATTTACAATGATTCAAATAAATTTTGTAGGAGACTGGGATTGAAGCTGATTATAGAGTTCAGTTTGTAGAGTTAATGCATTGTTTCGTTCTAGGTTATCTGATTTCTTTGATGTACAGAACATTGCCTAACTATATATCTTCATCAATTTCTAGGGCTATTAGAAGGTCACATTTTTATGCCTCCGCCCACCGAAGGTGGGTGCCGGAGGCATTATGTTTTCAGGTTGTCCGTGCGTGCGTGCGTGCGTGCGTGCGTGCGTGCGTCCGTCCCACTTCTCGTTACCGCGATATCTGAAGAATCATTTGAGGTAGGAACCTCAAACTTGGTACTAGTATGTATCCCCATACGAAGATGAACTGATTAGATTTTGGGGTAAGGAGGTCAAAGGTCAGAGGTCACAGAGGTCAATTTACATGAAATTACATGAAATTCTTGGTTTTTAGCACCGTTACCGCGATATCTCAAGAACTGTTTGAGGTGAGAACTTCAAAATTGGTACCAGTATGTATCCCCATAGAAAGAGGAACTGATTAGATTTTGGGGTAAGTAGGTCAAAGGTCAGAGGTCACAGAGGTCAATTTACATAAAATTACATGAAATTACTGGTTTTTAGCCTCGTTATCAAATATTTCTAGAAGAGTTTGAGCCATCAACTGAATTTAGGCGGAGGCATATAGGAGACGCAGTCGCATTCATCTTGTTTCTTCTCTCTCTCTCTCTTTTACAGGCATACAGTGTGTTAGCCAGTAATGAAGTAAGTTTCATTGACATTTGCTGGACAATTTTTTTATTCAGTTTATTTATTCAGACAAGCTGGATGATTTTAGTTTGCATACAAAATATACTTCACCAGTTCAAGAATGTTCAAGAACATATTTAATTGTTATCACTATAAGTTTAACTTGTTTTCTTCTATCTTGCTGTGAGGCAGTATCAGACTGAACTTGTTGTCATGTTGATCTATCCATTATGATGACTCTTCATGTGACAGTTTGTTGATTGAAAGTAACTGAAAGTAAAATATGTTTCCATTGATTCATTTGAATCTTTTGAATGTATCTGTCTATTCAAATAAATATTGAAAAATTAATTTACAATGATTCAAA
This sequence comes from Heliocidaris erythrogramma, assembly GCA_025617745.1. NCBI lineage: Eukaryota > Metazoa > Echinodermata > Echinoidea > Camarodonta > Echinometridae > Heliocidaris > Heliocidaris erythrogramma. The sequence continues at coordinate 39,668,140 of CM046861.1, forward strand.
TAAATTCATCCAAATCACGATGTAAGAAAATTAGAATAAAAAGTGCATATGAGTATGGTTGTACTTTCTTTGTCTTACAGGGTGGATCACGATTTGGTTCCAAATTAACAACATGGAGATTTAGTGAGGTATGAGTGATCACATATTAAATTGTCAACTTTCAAACTTCTTCTTTATTCGTAGTTCCATATGTTTGTCACAAATTGATACACTGATCATATGTATCTCTTTTATGTGTATGTTTGTAATCAAAATTCCGTGAAGGATGATTCCCCTTGAATGTGTACAAATTTTGGTTTAGAGAATAGCGATTTTTTAATATAATTTTTTATTATTTTATTTGGCAAAGAAAACATTACAAAGTAGAAACACATTTGACAAAGTAAAGATAAAGATAATGCAGCAACCACTGTAACGCCAGGAACAGGAAAAGACTTAATAACTGTAGCACAAAGCTTGCTGTCCCAATTCCAGTGTAGTTGTATATTCATTATAAATTGCATATTAGATGTGCACATTCGCACAAGAATATTCAATAGAAATTACAATATTATGTTAAACAAAGATTGATTCATACTGCATTCCCACTTATAAAAGGGTTAAAATATCTCACATTATTCAGTAGATAAAATAGATAAATGGAACATCGAAGTAAGGGGAAGAGGTAATGATTTATTAGAGAATAGTGGTTTACTGGAAACATTCTTTCAGAGTCCACAGGAATAGGCCTTTGATTTCTCAGTGATGGAAATTTACACCGCATATAATCACTAGATTTTGCTGTTTGTATTCCTCAGTACAGTGTGCATTAATACAATTTTTTTTTCTCTCTTTCACAAGGGACATAATAGGGAAAAATACCTCAGCATTTTATCCCTTGATAATAGGATAGTAAACTACAATTTACTGCAATAAATCATATATACCTACCTATTATGCCTGTAGTCTTGACTACGGGACCCCTTCGAGAATTTAACACACATGAGTCACAATATTGTGCGCACCCCCCGTAATCCTATTGTCCCCTTCGCCACTCACGCGCGTCAACACGCTACGGCCATCTTCCTCTTTCTTGCTCGCCCCCGACGAGATAGGACGTATAGTCACAGCGCTCCTGAAATCAGGTCGTATAGTATCTTTTAGGTGCGCTTTTTCGCACATTTAAAGCACTTTTAGGTACCTATATTCGTTTAGATTATAGTACTGTGTGTTTTAGTAGTCACTTTTGCCGATTGCAAGGGATTTTTGATATCCTTTTCTTGGCATTTATTTTTCCCTTTCACGGTCAGCCCCACGTAGATATTTCTGTGTGTTTGCGGGTGTTTCCGTTTGTCACCGAGCCTTTGGGTTCGGTGTTTGTTCTTACGGTTTTTTGGCTGTGAAAATCCTTTTGTGCGTATCTCCCAAATAAAATTTACCCTTATTTTACTGCATTCAGTTGAAGTATTTCTTATTTTGAAAAGTATACTTTATTGTCTGTTTTATTGCAGTGGTATGGATTCGGAAGAAGAAGCAGCTAGGTCAAGGAGACCTGCTTCTTCCGAAGAGTCGTCTAGCAAGACGACTCGGCCTTCCAGAACTCTCCCGAGTACTTCGGTACATGGGAGAGGGAGGAGGGCTAAGGGTAAGTTGGCCTAGTGGTGTTTCCTTGCAGAGTTTGCCAGTCTCGTAGCTTGCGGCTTCGGGACGGGTGGCGTTAACTGAGTCGGGATTGTCAACTCCGAAGCCCGTGGTTTCGGGGTGGGTGGCGTCAGATTCTAGTGGTTTGGATATCTAACGATTCCAATCCCCCGGTCGCTGAGACCAGAGGGGGGAGGCGGTTGTTTCCCGTACGGTAGCGTTCACTCGCTCTGATCCGTTAGGGGAGACGCGCCCCACTACTGCAGGGCAACCCACGGGCTTAGTCCATGTTGGTCTGGGTTCTCAAACCCTAGCCCCCGGCAAACGCCATATGGGGGAACGAGTACTTCCTGGGCTGTCTACATTGCCAGCTAATGGGAATGCTCGAGCTAACAATTATGGACGCTCTTCGGAGCAACAGGTGTTTTCACCTGAGTGCGTGACTACTAGTGCTCCCCTATTGCCGCTTTCTAGCGGTCCAATAGCGGGTTCACACGCCTTTAGTAGTCATCGGGCACATACCGAGTCATCTCGGTCTGCCCACGCACTGGGAGCTTTTAGCTCCCAACCCATGGCTACTGCATCTTCTTGCTTAGCCAATATGGGTGATTTGGGCGATTCTCTAGGCTTACGCCATGAGCGCTCCAATCCCTTTTTGGGGAAGGGAACGTCCCTCCGCGGAGGGATCGGTTCGTGTTTCCGAAGTGGCTTCGGAGATCCGAACGAAACCGATTAAGCGTTCTAACAAAAGGGTGTCGGCTACGACTCTTGTCGAGCCAGCCAAGAAAAAGGCCAAGAAGAGGGCAAAAAGTGGCAAGGCTTTGTCGGCCTCTTGCCCGTCTGGCCTGGCTAACCCAGCTAGCTCCTCTCAAGCTGACATGTTCAGCATGATGCGGGCTTTTGCTCAGAATCAGGGTTGGTCCTCGTACCGGCTACTTCAACCCTGACTTCTGTCCCTATTCAGGGGTCTGACTTTGAGACTAATCAGCCTTTTGTGTTGGATTCGTCTTTGTCTGAGTCGGTTTCGCATGTGCCTCCTATTCCCGCGGCCCTTGGGGCGCCGCTGGGTGAGGAGACTTTCGTTGAACCATGCGGGGCTCTGCCAGGCCTGCTGAAGCCTTTGTTAGCGTTCCTTTGTCTCTTTCCACTCGGGTGGAACCAGATTTGGAGGTGGCCTCTCAAGCTTCTTTTTTGAATCGCTTGGGCAGGCGGAGTCTCAATCGCTCGCCCTCTGTGGGGTGGAAGCGATTGCTTTGTTGTCCAGATATCTCTCTGAATTTTAGTCAACCCGCGCGCAGGGTTCGACTTCGCGTTGGTTTAAGCAGCGGGATTCCTGCTGAGTCCTTTGTTGGCGTTCCTTTGCCGGGTCACCCCGGTCCGCCCTTGCTTTGGGCGCCTTGGCGTCCGGCCCATGGCTGTTGCATCTCCTTGCTCGGCCGATATGGGTAATTGGTGCGCGTCTTTGGGTTCAATACCCTCAGCGCACTTCTCCCATAAAGGGAGGTGAGCGTCCCTCAGCGGAGGGTTCGGTTCGTGTTCCCGAAGGGCTTCGGGGATCCGAACGAAACTGAATAAACGCTCTGAAAAGCGGGTTTCGACTTAGGCTCTTTTTGGGCCAATCAGAAGCCTAGGGAAGGGGCTAAAAGAGGCAAGGCTTTGCCTGCCTCTTGCCCATCGGGTTTAGCTAGCCCTCCGGTCTCTCAAGCTGAGATGTTCAGTGTGAGATGGGCTTTGCCCAGACTCAGGGTTGGTCCCTTGTACCAGGATTCACATCCCCTGCTCTTGTCCCTTTTTTGGGTCGGACATCGAGACAAATTAGCCTTTTATGGTTTATTCTTCTTTGTCTGTGATGGGATCACATGCGCCTCCTAGTCTCGCAGCCTCGGGGCTCCGTCGGGTGAGGAGGCTTATGGCGGTTCATGCGTGAATCGTGATTCTTTGTCACGATTATTTCAGGCGGATCCAGTTTTGGAAGCGGCCTCTCAAGCTTCGGTTTCCGAATCGCTGGGGCAGGCAGAGCCTTAGTTGCTCTCCCTTTGTGGGGTAGAAGCGATTGCTTTGTTCTAAACTTTCCCTGACTTTTAGTCAACCCGCGCGCAGGGTTCGGCTTTGCTTGGGTTCAGGCAGCGGGATTCCTCCGAGCGTTTTTCTCTTGCGGAGGATTTCTAGCTGGATTTTGGACGCATTGAAGCGGTGCTTCTTTTGAGCGTCATGTTTGGTTTGCAGTGGTCATAGTTTTCCACTGCAGCTGCCTCGGTCATGTACCGTCGCAGAGTATTGGTTGGTGGCTGTCTTCGTTCCTTTCTCCCCGCTTGGGAGGCCATCTCCGGGGACGCTTTTGTTCTCTTTGACGGACGAGACGGATTCTTCATAGATCTGTCCGCCCCGCTCCCCGGAGGTGCTATAGGAACTCGGTCACCTCACAGGCTGTCTTTTTCCCTTTCTCCGACTTTTGTTATTCCCAAGCGCTCTGGAAAACTTCAGTACATTTTCGGATGGAGACTCTCGCCTCCATTCTTCCGTTGATCAAGAGGAAGGACTACGCGGTCTTGATAGTTTTCGAAGATGCGTATTTCCACTTTCCCGTTCATCGCGCTTTGCGCGATCTTCTGGGGTTTTTTCTTCCTCTCAGAGACTTATCGTTTTCGCACTCTTCCCTTCGGGCTGTGCCCAGTCCCTCGGGTTCTTACTCAGGTTGTAGCCGTGCTGGCAGCCTCTCTGAGGCGATGCGGCCTTCGGCTATTTTTGCTACCTGGACGATTGGCTTCTCCTAGCGGAGTTGCGCGATTGTTTGTTGGACGAGACTAGTTTGCTCGTCATTCTTACTCAAGACTTAGGTTATCTAGCCAGTCTAGTTGATGTTTTAGAGGACTGCCGGCTCCTCATGAGACCCTTTCAGAGACATCTCCTCAGGTTCTTCAAGCCGGGAAAAGACTCTCTTTTGGTCTGGATTCCAGTACCAGTAAGGATCAAGTCTCTTCTCTCTTGTTGGACGAGCGAGGTGTTTCTCGCGCGAGGCAGGTCCTTCTCTGCCCCTCTTCCGTCGATATCGGTTTCGACGGACGCCTCTCGGTTGGGGTGGGGAGGACACTGCAACGGCAGCACGGTTGCGGGGGATTGGTCTCATTTTGGGACTCTTCCTCATATCAATGTCCTGGAGTTTATGGCAGTTCTGTTGACCTTGCTCCATTTCAGAAGTCGACTTCTCAGTCGTTCGGTTCTGATTCTCACGGACAATGTTACTGTGGCGGCATATATCAATCGGCAGGGAAGCACTCATTCGGTTGCCCTGAATGCCCTAGCAGCTCAGCTGTAGAGGTGGTGTCGTCGCATGACAATCACACCCGTGGCCTCTTTCATCCCCGGTCGGGAAAACCTCATTGCGGATTTTCTGTCTCGGGGCAGGTATCTTCCATCGGAATGGACGCTCCATCCGGAGGTATTTTGCCGCATTCGCAGTTGCCTAGGTCCACTGGAAGTGGATCTATTTGCGTCGGTGCTAAATCACCAGCTGCCGAAGTATTGCTCCCGTGTTCGCGATCAGGGAGCATGGGCTCTCGATGCTTTCTCCCTCAGCTGGGAGAACCTTCAGGGATTCGCCTTTCCTCCCTTCCAACTGATTCCGCGTGTCTTGCGGAAAATCAGGGAAGATCGGGCGCGGGTGCTCGTAATAGCTCCCTTCTGGCCCAGGAGGAATTGGTTTCCAGAACTTATGAGCCTCCTAAGGGCTCAACCGTTTGTTCTCCTGTTAAGAGCGGATCTGGTGTTACAGCCCCTATCGGGGATTCTTCACCACAGTCCGGAGTCTCTTCATTTGACTGCTTGGCCCCTGTCAGGGAATCTGCAAGACAGTCGGGTCTCTCTGATAGAGCCGCGGACTTTTTAATGTCCAGTCGTAGGGTTTCTACTAGGGAAATTTACAATTCCCGTCTCTCGGTCTTTTTCCTTTGGTGCAAAGGGAAGAAATCGAACCCCTTCTAAGGCTCCTATTGGTTCAATTGCGGATTTCTTAATCTCGTTATTTGACAAAGGGAGATCTATTTCTACTATCCGAGGCTACCGTTCGGCGATCGGGGCCATTCATTCGGGTTTCTCAGATGGTTCGGGGATTTCCAATTCCCCGCTACTAAGTGGTTTGATTCGTTCGTTCTTTCTGAAACGACCTTCTTTTTCTAAGTTAGTGCCGTCTTGGAGTCTGCCTAAGGTCCTGGAGGCCTTGGCGAAAGCTCTTTTCGAACCGTTAGGTGAAGCCTCGCTTCATCATCTTACGGTTAAGACGCTCTTTTTGGTAGCTATTGCCTCTGGGCAGAGGCGCAGTACTCTTCATGCTCTCTGTCTTACTCCTGGTCATGTTCGCTGGGAGAGAAAAGGCGTTAGATTGATTCCTAGGGCTTCTTTTGTTGCCAAGAATCAGACAGCTGCCTCTGGCCCTGTTGAGATTTTTCTTTGTCCGCTTTCTAACTTTTCTTCGGTGCGTGAGGACAAAGTTTGGTGTCCTGTAAGGGCTCTCAAATGGTATATTGATAAGACTAAGTCTTATCGTAAAGATGATCAGTTGTTCCTGATCACTAGAGAGCCTTTTTCTCCTGCCTCTCTTGATTCCATCTCTAGATGGATCGTTGAGGCTATTAGGGCCGCTGGCACAGAGGCTCTTTTATCCGACAGTAAGCCTCGTGCTCATGATACTCGTAGTGTCAGCACTTCTTGGGCTCTGTTTCAAGGTGTGGCGCTTTTTGATATTTTGAAGGCTGCTTATTGGCGTTCGCCCAATTCCTTCATTTCTTGCTACCTTAGGGATGTTCCCGCAGGTGAAGCTTTGTTTGCGTCAGCCACCTTGAAGGCCGCTGTGTCTTCTTTGTAGTCTTTGGTGTAATCCTATTCCCTTCTGCTTGAAACATGCCTCCCGGTCTTTGAGTTGGCGCTGGTCTGGCATAATAGGTAGGTATATATGATTTATTGCAGTAAATTTGTAAAATCAGCACTGATTTTCTTATTTACTATATAAATCTATATACCTACCTATGACACTCCCTCCTTCCCCTCGCCTTGCAAGCAACATGTTTCTACTTGGGATTGCTCGCAAAAGAGGAAGATGGCCGTAGCGTGTTGACGCGCGTGAGTGGCGAAGGGGACAATAGGATTACGGGGGGTGCGCACAATATTGTGACTCATGTGTGTTATATTCTCGAAGGGGTCCCGTAGTCAAGACTACAGGCATAATAGGTAGGTATATAGATTTATATAGTAAATAAGAAAATCAGTGCTGATTTTACAATTCTCATTGATTTTAACATTGTACAAGTAAGGTCTTTTTTTGTATATGTATTATTATTATATGTATCAAGTTTACCAGTTGGATGTAAATTCAAAATGTTATTTCTTCTTTCAGAAACCTAATATGGTCATCAGTGCACCTAGAAGTAACAGGGCAGAGAGGCTTGCAGGAGGAGTCTATGTCTACTCCCTCTGGGACAAACGTTCAGCCTAGTGAATCTGAGGGTTGAGTCCAAAGTGCTTCCAAGTGTTTTTTTTTTTAACTGTGGCAGTAAATGAATGAATGAGTGGTTTGAAGAATGGATGCATGATTGCCTCACATGAATGAATGAGTGGTTCGAAGAATGGATGCATGATTGCCTCACATGAATGAATGAGTGGGTGAATGGAAAGGTGATAGTTAGTACAATAATCATGTGCATTTATTTTATTTATAGCATTATAAAAACTCTTTTTAACATACTGTGCAATGAAATATCTTGATTTGAAGCAATGGAAATTGTCAAAGAGACTGAAGTTATTGCATTCTTACACACAACACAGTACCCTAATCATGATGTTGAATGTAGAATTTCCCAACTGCAGGAGCAACATACAATTTCTGGATTTGTTGGAAAGTTGTTTGGGACATCATTCGCAAGTTGAGGAAATGCGATTTTGTGCCAACTTTTTGAAAGGTGTTTTTCCCTTACCCTTTGCCTGTCAATTCTCAGAGACTCTTGAAATGCTGCATCCTGGGCTTGGCGTAGAGATCGCATTGTGGTTTTCCATCGCAAGGTGGTTTTCCCTTACCCTTTGCCTGTCAATTCTCAGAGACTCTTGAAATGCTGCATCCTGGGCTTGGCGTAGAGATCGCATTGCTTCCACAGTCTCTCCAGCAGGGTAGCCAAAGGAAACAGTTGGAGTTCCTGCATCGACATAGTTGAAATTTTGCCCGGGGACGGTCGGGCCAAAACGATATATATGCAGGTTCTTGTTTTCCATGCAGCTTTCCTGGTGTGGAGATGGTACTGATAACTATTCCATGGAATGTTCCAAAGGCATCAAGAGTTCTTACATTATCATCCTCATTGTCACAAATATGAACTCTACTAATCCAAATTCAGGCAACTCCTTCCCTTTTTGTAAGAGCAATTTATTTCTTTAAACTTCTGCACCCCGAATAGGAACAGCTGTGAAGCCGTGATCATGGAGAGTATCTGTGATGAAGCTTGACGCAGAATGATGGTGCTAAAATCTACACAGAACAAATGATGACATGGACATTCAGTGGAAGAAGATACAGCACAATGACAAATAACCACACAACAAAAGACACTGAGCATCAGCTACAAAATATTTATATGTAACTACAGGATATGTCTCTTGAAGAGTAGGCCTACCTACATTGGTCACTTATCCTTAACAACAAAACAAAAAAAGTTAAAAGAATACATTAAGACATGTTGGTAAACGTACCAAGTTATCATATACAAAATACATGTACACCTGTACTTAAAAGTTTAAAACAATAAATAAGGAAGAACATTTGAATTGCACAGACACTAATCAGAGACACTGTACATGTAGTATGGAACACTCAACTGCAAGAATAACTAACTGCATATAAAACTATAAATGGTGCATTCCTGGTACAGGTGCACATACAACTTTGAAAAGGTAAATGAATATGTCAACATTAACAACTTTGTACCAACACTGGCAAGATATAAGTAGTACTGCACATACATGTATACATCAAGTTATACAGTATAATACATGTAGTTGTGAGATATTGCAACAACAAAGCAATAAAGTTAAAGCAGTATAAATAAACACACACATTCAAATGCATGAAAGATTTCACTCAACTGCAATATGGCACAACAATAATAAGATATTTTTAAGGGCACAAAAACTTCAATTTCAAGGTAGAGAATGTGAACAAAGTGCATGAATTATATCTGAATGGTTTTTCCACAGAGTAATTGATGCAAATCTAGGTAACAAAGTCTACTCACAATGTACATCATCAACCTCTTCAGCTTCTTCCACTTCTGTGTCTTCTTCAAATGACAAACTATCATTATCGCTATCTGTCTCAATGGTATCTTGGATTTCAACATCGTCAAGATCTTCATCAATTTCAGATTCTTCTCCACTAGATGCATATATACTATCAATATCACCTGATGGTTTGTCTGAGAAACCCAAAATGTTTTCGCACTGCTTGCAGCGGCAACCTGGTCCACAGTAACGATTTTCTTTTTTACATTTACATAACCGATTGCAACATTTGCTCTTGGCACAAGAGCAACCCCTTGTAAGATATAACACATTCGATTTAATTTTATCAATATTTTCCTCAGTGTCCCACTGGCATGTAACCTTTATTTCATCCTCATTACTGAGCAATAATCCTTGCAATTGTTATTTGACCTTATTTGACCTTTGATGCCAATAACACGGGTTATTCCAGTTTCAAAAGTGTCACAGATGAGCAGAACATGCACAGAAATTGCCGAGATCCCTAAGCTCCACCTCAGTGGTTCAACAAAATATAATATATTGCATCCCTACAAAAAAAGATAGCACCTAGATACTCCAACTGCCCTAGGTATTTTTCTTCATTTTATTTAATATTGATAAAATATACATGTACATGTACATGAACATGATACATGTACATGGTAAAATGGAATCACGCAGTTGGGAATTACATGTAAATTGTTACAATTGGTAATGCCTGCAGCAAAATTTACTTACCCTCTTCTTCCTTTCCTTGCGCTTCCTTTTCTTACGGCTTGGTCTCCTCCTTGTCTTACGGAGGACGTATCTGCTCCTCCTGCCAGGTAATTGGAGTCTTGAGTCGAAGCTCATCCATTTTGGAGCACTAAGTTTTACGTAGGGGATGTGGGGGTTGTTTACAAATTCAGGGATGTGTGTTCTGGGTGGCAAGGTACATGTAGACTTGGGAGCAGGCTTTTGAGGGTTTATTGGTGAACGGAATCCATCTTCAAAAAAGCTGGGCCCACATCGCCACTTTCTTTCTCTCTTATGATGTAGTTTCTTCCTTCTCTTTCTCTCAATTTCAATGTATGGGTTCACACTTCCCCATGGTTTGGGTAAATACTCTGAGACTTTCTTTTTGATTTTTTTCTTAGGAGGGGTTAGCCTTTTCAGTTCAGGAGGAATCCAATGACTTGCAATTGGGTCCCCGGGCATGTAGGCATAGCTGGGAATGAACGAGCAGATGCTTCTGCCCAAGCTGCTCTAGTCCAACAGGCAGTGTGGTGTTTTATCCCTTCATCAGACTTGAAACCAATTATATCCTCTTACATACTGGATCTTTGGCAGACTGAATGGGATGAGTGTATGAATAATAAGTTCCACTCAATTAAACCAAACCTGAGTGAACCTCTGATTACGTGCCCATTGCCACGTCGTGACCAAGTTGTCCTTACTCGATGTCACATCGGACATTCTAGAATCACCCACAGATTTCTTTTATGCGGCGAACCACCCCCAATTTGTGCTGGCTGTCATGTTCCATTGACAGTGAAGCACTTATTGTTGGAGTGCAATGACTTCGCACACATCAGGAATTACTATTTCCGTGCTTCCTCCTTGAGGCAGCTCTTCTCTTCTGTCAAAATACCTAGTATTTTGGGATTTCTGAAGAGATCTTGTATCTTCTATGAAATATAAGTTTGGTCCTTTTTTAGATCTTCTCTTATCTACTGTTCTTAGTATACTGCTCTTGTTCACATTGGACTGTAACCTTGTCTATCTTATCAGTGTTTATGGAATATACTATTAATGGAACCAAACATATGTGTTAAGCCCGGATATAGCGCACTTAAGTGCTGACAGGGCTTAACCACATATCACTCACCCAATGACTTGCAAAAGTGTGTTTGGTATGTTTAAGAAGTTCTATAATAAAGTCCTCAATCTGTACAGAAAAAGGTTGCGCACCTCTCAAGGTTGGATGTAGGCCATCTGATAAATAGTAGTCATCGACAAAAAGTTCACTTCCATCAAAAAAATCACAAGACAGTTTGTTGCATAGAGTAGAAAGTTCTGAATTATAATGCAGACTTTTCAAATATAAATTTTCACTGTCCCACCTTGGTAATATAGATGAAAAAACAATCTTTGCACACCTAAAGCGCTCCCGTACACTAGAATATAAAGAACAGTAAGACTTTGAGTCCTTTTCCCAAAAACTGCGCTTCAAATTGTTGGTTCCAACATGTATAAAAACCAATTTAGTAGAAAAGTCAAAGTAATCACCATATGTATATATGAAGTCTGACTGTAAACTTGCAACTGAAGCTCCTGGAAAACAGAGTTTGGGAGGAATAGGGTCCGTTAAAAAATAAATTTCTCACGATCGAATCCCCAATGATTACAACTTCGCAGGCTTCTTCAGTGACCAAATTGGATGAAGAAAATCTGTTTACGAGCAAGAAAGTGGAGAAAAAGGTAAGTAAATTTTGGGATAAGAACTACCCACACAACATACATGAACAAGGCTGATGGGAACCATGTATTCAACATTTACATAGTTTTTTTTTTGTATCACAATGCAATGCTGTAAATAATAAAAGCACGAAACTCGAAGCTATTCGTGGTTTTATTCTGATATTTCACAGATAGCTTGAGAAGTTGAGATCACTGCTATAGGCCTCTGTGTCGGTTGATGTAATTTGTAAGCAAAAAAAAAATAACTCCAAATCACACTTTCTCATGCCCCGTTACTCGTTAGCCCTATAAACTACCTCCAAAGTTCACCAGTGGGCCAATAGATCTAACATAAAATTGAGAAAGAAAGATTTTGCGTCACAAAGATTTTTTCACACATTAAATACTGAAATATGGACTACAACATCAATGGCTTGACGAAAGGTGACATTTTTGGCGAGGGTCAGGAACCAAAAGACAACATTCTACTCAAAAAACAGATCTGTGATTCGGCTAAAATAAGGCCGAAATCGAAGGCTTTAAGATCAGGCCCATTTTTTTTCAAATATATGTCATATTTCATATCAAAATAAAGATAATTTTTCAAATTTTACTTACGGTCGCATGCTTCCATCTTTGCTTCTCTCAGTGTGGAGTATGACGTCATTATAGCAAGGCTTGCATAACTCTCGTAAAATCCCGCGATTCACGAGAGCCAATATTCGTGATTTCAGCACGAACGCGATTCTGAATAAATTTCCGGGATTCGGCTCATTAGCATAAGCGTTGCGCTCTGACTGTTCTAGTAAAAAAATAGTACTCCTCTCTATAATAACCAATACATTTCAATTGTACTATAAAGATTAAAGCACTATCCCCTAGACTTTCTTGACTTCGTATGAAAAGAAGGGCAAATTGAAACTTCTTAATGCCTGGAATTTTAAGGCATTACTACGTATCTACATGGGGAACCGACATTTGCTCCGGCGGCAATTGCTCCTAAAAATACGACAATTGCTCCGCGACAATTGCTCCGCGATAATTGCTCCTGCGACAATTGCTCCGTCGACATTTGCTCCTGCGATAATTGCTCCGGCGACATTTGCTCCTGCGATAATTGCTCCGGCGACATTTGCTCCTGCGACAATTGCTCCTGCGACAATTGCTCCGTCGACATTTGCTCCTGCGACAATTGCTCCGTCGACATTTGCTCTGATCGAGCGACAATTGCTCCGCGACAACTGCTTCGTCGACATTTGCTCCGATCGAGCGACAACGGCTCCGTCGAAAGAAATGCTTATATGCGACAATTGCTCCTGCGACAATTGCTCCGTCAACATTTGCTCCGATCGAGCGACAAATGCTCCGCGACAACTGACTGCTCCGTCGATAGAAATGCGACAATTGCTCCTGCGACAATTGCTCTGCCGACATTTGCTCCAAAATATGATTATTGTTCAGTCGTTAAAAATGAATATGCGACAATTGCTCCGCGACAATAAACTCGGTAGACATGGTAGATAAAAAGGAATATGCGACATTTGCTCATCGACAATTGCTCCGCCAACATTTGCTCCATTTGAGCGACAATTCCTCCGCGACATTAGCTCCGTCGAAGAAAATGAATATGCGACAATATCATTGCCTCTAGATATCTCGAATATCTCGAAATACATGTATGTCGAGACAATTACTACCGTACCTCTAACTGCTTATTCCACGAGAGTACGATGACACTGGCGTAAATCCGTTTCGAGGAGTGGGATGGGGAATGAACAAAATATTTTGCCGAAATTTCTTGCTCACATTAATTTGACTATACACACCCCTCACCCACACACCCCAAGACACATACTTTTATTTATTTTGCGAGCGAGCCAAAAATTACCATATCTTGCCTTAAAAGAAGTCTCGTTTTTTTGTCAAAATACACTCTGGACTTATAAGATATTTAAATGGTATATTTGGTTACCTCACTGCCAAATATTACATACTTCGCTGTTGCAAATGTTTGCTGTCCAAAACCACACTGTTTCTAAACATTGCGAGCAAGGAAAACGCACTCTCTTGGGGATAAAGTATCATTTCGTCATCAAAATACACCACAGGCCTATAACCTTTCTAAAATATATTCGTCCGCCTCCCGTTGCATGCCCAATTTGTTTGCCTTCCCAATAAGTTTCACTCTAGCTTTTCAGTGAGCGCAGCGAAAAATATGATATGCGGGCATCCGCTGCTGGAATAAAAATGATTGCTAATCGAAAACGTCTTGTTTCTAGATTTTATAAGCGGGCAAATATTGATTTTTTTTAAAAAATACTAAGAACAGGTTTAAGTGTATTGTTACAATCCCTTCTCATGATTTTAGTAACGTACATTTATCGGCATCTTCCGTTCACACAGAGAGTATGATCAGGGTGTGATGATATGAATAGGCTAATGGTCACAGGCGGTCATGTCCTGAAAATTCATCTATTTTAGGTCAACTTGCCGCTCGAATCCTTGCAGACATAACTATCACTTTATGAGTTAAAGAATTAAGCATAAATATTGGATAAAAGACAAGATGCAAACCTTTTCCAAAGTTTTATCCCCCTCTAGTTGTTGGTAGGACCTCCATGATGTTCGCCATGATCAAAAGCCCACGATTAGGTATGCATCCCCACTGCCTTGTCCAGCGTGATCGGCGCGCACGAACCGGAAGAGGCCAAGTTTAGAAGACGGATGAGGGCGCGAAGGGCCCGAGCTAGGGGGGGGGGTAGCTAGACCAGATTCTGGCCGTTTTAATTTGTCCCTTTTCGTAAGCTAAGTTTCAGAAATATATCCCACGGATAAAAATAATTGAGAACCCGGGCCCTACATGATTACGAGCGAGCGAAGCGAGCAGGCCGAAATTACTACTCGGAAAAAGGCATTGAACATGAAAGTGAGTGAGATTAAAAACATTTATTTGAAAGAGGCATTTTGACATGAATACTAGCGAAGTGAGCAAGCTTTAAAAATAAACGTTTCATTTTTTACCCCATTATTAACCACATTTAATGGGGGTGGGCAAACTTTCGTCCATATCACTTTCATGGTGGGTAGCAACTGCCCCTTCCCCCGCCCCCCACCACAGGATCTTCGACGCACCTGCTTCATTTCTTTATCTATCTTTCTTTTTTGACTTCTTCCTTGCCCTTTTCTTTCTTTCTTCCTTCATATTTTCTTCCACATGCACAGCCGAATGCATACCGACACGGGCATTGTAGTACTAGTACCAACGGCAAGTTTTGAGGGGGAGGACACATCCACAAGTCCCCCCCCCCCCTCCCATACGCCACTGGACTCCACGTACATAGGCCTATGTATGTTTTTATTTTGATTGTTCTTTTACTTTATCATGGTTTATATATTTCCTTTCACTGCCATACGTTTGACGTTTGCTCTGATTCTTGTTTCTGTGTGTGTGTGTTTTTTAATAGTTTTGTTCTTAATAAGCCGACACCAGCTCAGCGCGGCAGGAGCCGGGGAGCTGGTTCCAGGCATAATTATGACCAGCTTAGAGAGAGAAAAAGAAAGCTGTACAGTTTAGTCAATATTTGTTTTTTTTTGTTTGCAAGGCGTTTGTCAGCTCCACGCTGAGGGAGACCCGGGAGCGAACACTTTATAGACCCCTTTTACATCACCCCAAAGTTGCGGCCAGGCCGCGACTCAGCCACGGCCTGGCCGCGACTTTTGGGTGATGTAAAAGCAAAAGGGGCCAGGCCCGAGGCCAGGCCGCGGCCAGTTTTCGGACCAGCTCAGGAGGTAGTCTGAGCCCGGGCTGAGCCGCGGCTCGGCCACGACCCGAGGTAGTGTAAAAGCAAACGGGGCCTGGCCGTGGCCGTTTATGCTAATGAGGTGCGTGCAACGTCACATTTTGAGCGATGACTTCATTCTTTCCCCGCACGCCCGACATAGTTTTATCATCGTCAATATTATTTGTTTACAAGTAGAGCGCCACAAACGGCGCATTCACGGAAGCGGGGCCAGGCTTGGCCGCGACCAAGCCGTGTAATGTAAAAGGGTGAATCGTTCGGGTGAGGCGAGTACCACCCACTGTGTTGGTTGGGGCCTGGCCGCGGCCGAGCCACGGCCAGGCCTCGCGACTTTAGATGTAAAAGGGGTCTTAATACCCCGCTTGACCAG
The DNA here is from genome assembly GCA_025617745.1 of Heliocidaris erythrogramma. NCBI lineage: Eukaryota > Metazoa > Echinodermata > Echinoidea > Camarodonta > Echinometridae > Heliocidaris > Heliocidaris erythrogramma. Next base: position 39,683,650 of record CM046861.1, read on the forward strand.
TTTAAAAAGTTGAACTTGGCAACCTCCACATAACCAGAATGATTGTCGTACTTTTGTATTACTGGTATAAATTATTATCTTTCACGTTTGTATTATTTTTGTTTATATATATTTAAACCATGCAGTTCTGCATCGGGGAGTCAGGGAGCTAGAGGCATTATTATGATATTTTCTGTTTGATAGAGTACTGCCATATTAATAAGTATAATACATGTATATGTCAATTTGTTTTGTTTGCGAGGCATTATGCAAGCTCCACGTGGCGGGAGGCCCGGGAGCGAACACTTAATTCCACCAATTCCCCATATTTTGGGCGTATATTCCCTTCCCCTCACTATTACAATATTAAATTGAACCTATGAACTTTAGCAATTCGCAACAACCCACATACAGGACTGGCTTGTTTTCCCCACCAGCAAGTGTCATGACTAGTAGATAGAATGGCTATAATTTAGAAATAAATGTTCGCCATCATTTACTCAGTTGTGTTAAAAATGCCCAAGATAAAGAAAGAGAGAGAGAGAGAGAGCGAGAGAGAGAGGGGGGGGGGGACAAAATAATAAAACATATAGATGAATAATTAATAGGTATAGGCAAAATCACAAGGGAAAGTGGTAGGAAAAATCTTTAAAAAGGTTTATTTCCAAATCCCGAAACACCAACAACAGCTATTGTTCTGAATTCGTTGTGTTCGCTTTTGATGAGGATTTTATATAAGGTTGTCGTTGGAGCAATTGTCACATACATAAGCATTAACGACGGCCGACGGAACATATGTCGGCGGACAAGTTGTCGCATGAGCAATTGTTGCGGAGCAATGATATTGTCACATATTCATTTTATTTGACGGAGCTAATGTCGCGAAGGAATTGTCGCTCGAATGAAACAAATATCGGCGGATCGAGTGCTTTCCGCCGGAGCTAATGTCGCCGGAGCAAATGTCGACGGAGCAATTGTCGAGGAGCAAATATTTATTTCTATTTACTGAGTTTATTGTCGCGGAGCAATTGTCGCATATTCATTTTTATCGGCGGAGCAATTGTCGCATATATTCATTATTATCGACGGAGCAGTTGTCGCGGAGTAGGTAATTGTCGCTCGATCGGAGCAAATGTCGACGGAGCAATTGTCGCAGGAACAATTGTCGCATATATGCATTTCTAGCGACGGAGCAGTTGTCGCGGAGCAATTGTCGCTCGAGCAAATGTCGACGGAGCAAATGTCGCAGGAGCAAATGTCGCCGGAGCAATTATCGCAGGAGCAAATGTCGACGGAGCAATTGTCGCAGGAGCAAATGTCGTCGGAGCAATTGTCGCAGGAGCAAATGTCGACGGAGCAATTGTCGCAGGAGCAAATGTCGACGGAGCAATTGTCGCAGGAGCAATTATCGCGGAGCAATTGTCGCGGAGCAATTGTCGTATTTTTAGGAGCATTTGTCGCAGGAGCAATTGCCGCCGGAGCAAATGTCATACATTCATCTACATATCTCTTATGCTAAACCTCATTTTTGTTTTAATTAAAAAATGAAGCAATTTCTAACTGTATAATTATAACTATTGATTTCATCCAGGTATTGCAATCAATACACACCACTCATTCAATTTGGATTCGCCGAAATAAACTTAAGGTTTGATTATAGCTGTTTTTTATTCTGGATTCGCAGAATATTCAATTATTTCACCAAAATAAATTTTATGGCACAATTTGACCATTCTGAAAAACCAAATAAATGAATTATTCATCCACGATCTTCCCAATCCCAAGACTAGAGGGGGGTCCAAAAGAGGTCAGCTAAGAGGCACTCTCCACTTGGGGATGTATAATCTGGTCTAGTTCGGCCCAAATTAAAGTAAGATTCTGTACTACATTAAAGAAAGAAAAACCTTGGACCACTCAGATACATGAAGAGGTCCCAACTTAATTCCTTTAATTTACCCCCACTAGTGGGAAGGGTCAAATATTGGAAATAACTTAAATAAATAATATACTCGAGATTTGGGTTATATAAACATGTAAATTAACAGACCATAACCCAAAAATCTCCTGGAAATTACCCGAGCATACCATAAAATGTTTGGGCATTTCTCAGTTTGGGGCATTAGGGTGGTCAGAGGCAGTCCTCGCAGATCAGCAATGATCGCCCCCACATCACCCAGGAAGTCCGGCGAATTAACCTTCATTCCTGGGTGAGGTGAGAGATGAGGCGAATCCGTCTCCAGTATCAGACGGTCGGCGGGAACCGCCTGCAACCCCTTGATTTGTTCTGGGGTGAAATGCCTGGCCAGTCTTGAAAATCCAAAATAACAATGCTCGAAGGCACTGGCCCAGTCCGCCACTTTTGTCCCATCTTCCCCAAAACTGCAGGTGGATTCATTGAAGTGGAGAGCAGTTCTTCACGAGGAGCCTGCGGCTCAACTTGTGTGTAGCCTGATCCGTTTGGGATCTCCCTCGGAGGTGGAGGATCAGTACCCTTCCCTGGATGCCCTGACCAAGGAGCCGCAGAAACAATGCCTCCTGGTCAGGCCACCGCTGGGAGGGCACTGAAAAGTCAAACCCTAACTCACTCCCATTATCAGGGGATTTTGGAAAAGTTGAACCAGTGCTCCCCAATCTTTTGTGTAAGTGGATGCCTTCTTCGGGTGGATACCAATCGCCACCCGCCAGCTACCACCCCTTCGTTTATGATCCAGTACCCTGGTGAGAAAGTTGGGGTCCTTATAGAAGGTAGGGTCACAAAAATTCATTATCTCCCCAACTAACTCAACAGGATGCTGAGGCCCAATTTTTGATTTCTTGGGGTTGGCCTTAAACCACCCACACCTATCTGGATGGAAATTGATTGATGGGATTGATTGATTGATAATTGATTTAATAAGGCCGCAATCCCCTTTGCTCTTCCCCTTCCCTGGGTAGGAGCTACCGGAGGAGCTACTAATGCCGCAATCCCCTTTGCTCTTCCCCTTCCCTGTGTAGGAGCTACCGGAGGAGCTACTAATGCCGCAATATCCTTTTCTCTTCCCCTTCCCTGGGTAGGAGCTACCGGAGGAGCTACTAATGCCGCAATCCCCTTTGCTCTTCCCCTTCCCTGGGTAGGAGCTACTGGAGGAGCTACTAATGCTGCAATCCCCTTTGCTCTTCCCCTTCCCTGGGTAGGAGCTACTGGAGGAGCTACTAATGCAGCAATCCCCTTTGCTCTTCCCCTTCCCTGGGTAGGAGCTACTGGAGGAGCTACTAATGCAGCAATTCTCCTCCACCTTCCCAGCCCTTGAAAGCCCTTGTTTTTCTGCACCCCCCTCATTTTGCTTTTAAAGCATCTGAGCTTTCTTAGCCATGTACGTTTTGCAGGGCCTGGGGGTGGGGGCAGTCCCATCCGTGCCATTAGTGGGTCGACCGTCCCCAATCCTTGATCCATCGGGGGGGGGGGGGGGGTCGTTATTACTTCCTCCTCCTCCAACTCTTCATCAGCATATCTTCATCCATATCGGCAGAGAAAAAAGGAATGGGATACCTACAGTTACAGAAAGGACAAAAACATCGATAGTCACTCCTTCTGCATGGGTAATGCAAATTAGTTACCTACACTTACAGAAGGGACAAAAATACTTATCAATCAGGGATGCCACTTTTCAGACAAAAGTAGGAAATCCTACTTTTTCAACATATTTTTAGCCATAGAAAACCACTTTTTATGTACACAAGGGCCCATTCTAGATGATTTTTCCTACTTTTTTATCAATTCTAAGTGGCATCCCTGATCAATGCTCATTCCCTCTGCATGGGTAACACCTACACATTCACCATGGAACCATTCATCGCAACCATCACACTGAATTATGAAGAATCCATCATTCGGTGCCCTGCAATAGCAGTATTTTTCCTTTCTCCAGTTGGGGTTTGGAAGTTCACTTTGATCAGTGCATCTTTTCAGATGATCATGATTGACAGTAAGGACCTTATTCCTGTATACTACTCTGTATACAAAAGGTGTGTACCTTTTTACAATTAGAGCAGGACCCTTCCAGGGAGATTGCAACTTTTTGCATTTTCCCTTGGGGGTCGCCATGTCTAGAAGATACACCCTATCCCCTTCCTTGAACTGACGTAAGTATACTTTTACGTCATAGTCTCGCTTCATCCATCGCTGCGTCGACCGGAGTGTAGCTCTCGCAGCCTTATGGGCCTTACGAATATTCTCAGCCAACCTCGCCGAGAACGGTCCGGGAAGGATGGGGGAAGAGGAAAAACCAGTTCCGCTGGTTGGTTGGTTTCACGCCCCAACATCAACTGATTGGGCGTGAATCCCGTGCTGCGGTTGACAGTGGACCGAATGGCCCCAGCTATTTGAGCAAGGTTGCGATCCCACTGGTTCTGGGACTTCCCTATGTAACATCTTACCGCGTCCATTAACGTCCCGGTTGAAACGTTTGACTTGACCGTTAGCGGAAGGTCGGTACGGGGTAGTCCTAGCCTTGTGTATATGAAGGATCTTACTCATGTTTGCAAACAGCTTGCTTTCAAAATTCCTGCCCTGATCAGTAATTATTTGGAAAGGATAACCAAAACGACAGAAAAATTCACTGACTGCCGCGTGTGTGGTTACCTCACCTGTCTGAGAGGGCAGGGGGACACATTCAACCAACTTGGTAAACTGGTCCACCATCATCAGGATGTACTCATTCCCTTGTGAGGTTTTGGGTAATGGACCCATGAAGTCTAAATGTACACGCTCCATGGGGGCTCCCGCGTGGTAGGTTATCATGGGGTGCTTCCCATACCTCACTGCCTTCTTGTTTCTGTTACAGGTGGCGCATCTTCTGATGTAGTCTTGAATATCTTTCGACATACCATACCAATAATACTTGGACTTCAGTTTACTCTTAGTACGATTCACCCCAGCATGAGCTGTGGAGGGAAGATCATGATTTAATCTGATCACCTCATCCCGCAGTGACTGTGGCACAACTAGATGGAGATTGTCATCTTCCTTCCTCCAGATGACACCATCTTTGATGACGAATAGCTCTCGGTTTATCCAGAGGTACTTTCCAGCGGGGTTCCATAAAAGAATGGTGCCCTCATCTGGTTCCTCTTTACTGACTAACCACTGACGCAAAGGTATCAATTGATCATCGGCCTCTTGTTCTTTCTGGAGAAAGTCCCTGGAAGTGAGGTCGATGTCAGACTGGGGGTTGGCATTGTCCGTTGTTACACCATTGACCCTTAAAGAGATGGGACCATCCACATGATCGATGTCTAAGTGAGTGATTAGGAGGTCCTCACTATCTCTCGGGGTATGGGTAACTTCCGAGATCTTATTTTTCTGTGTCAGATTACATTGTCTAAAGTATCCGAGAAGGGCGCCCAGTTCTTATGAGATTTCATGCAGTATGAACAACCACCACAAGGCAAACTCTCGGGATCAATACCCAATCGGTAGTTTTCACAGGTGAAATCACCGTCGGGTATGCGAGATAATGCATCCGCATTCTGGTGTTTTTTGCCAGGTCGGTGTTCAACTGTCATATCATATTGACCCAGTGAGCGAGCTGCCCTTGAGGTTCTTTGAAGTTCATTAACCACGTCAGACTTCCATGGTCCGTACATACTGTGAAAGGCTTACCCAGGAGGTAATGCCTGTACTGATGGGTAAATCTTACCACTGCCAGAAGTTCACGTCGGGTAACACAGTAGCGTTGCTCGGGGGCTAAGGAAAAACTGCCATAGGCAATAGGTCGCTCTTGACCCTCCTGAACCTGAAATAGTACAGCACCGATAGCGGTGCCAGACGCGGCGGTATCCAGAATAAACGGATCCATGGAGTTAGGCAGCGCAAGAACAGGGGCGGTGGTCATTAGTCTCTTGACTTCCTCAAAAACATCTTGATGCTTATCTTCCCGATGGAAGTCATTCTTACCTGTGAGGCCATATAACGGTCTTACTACTTGGGCATAGTCTTTAAGGAAGACTCGATGATAATTAACAAGACCGAGGAACTGTTCCACCTCCTTAGTAGACCTAGGGGTTGGCCAGTCCATTACGGCTTGGATGTGCTCTTCCTTAAGATGCAGACCATTTCCATCTACCTCTCTGCCTAGGAACTCTACCCGGCGTTGGAAAAAGGAACATTTCTTGGGCTTGAGCTTAAGTTTATAGTCCCTGAATCTTTCCAACACCTGCCTGATATTACTGACATGATCACTGAAAGAGGTACCAAGCACAACTACATCATCCAAGAAGGTAAAAATTGGTTTACCACGGTCACACAACTCTCATAAAATACTTATGCTGGCAGTAAACTTACTTGTAATTATACTATAAGTCACTCTGACTGTCTCTGGCTTCGGAGTCGAAGTTTCAGGTCAAGACTAGGCTATGCAGGCAAAGCTACCATCCATTGGCTCCAAAATGTTGAGATCAGACTGGTCAGGTATTTTCTTTGCCAGCTCAGCATGAGTCCCAGGCGACGAACGCACCATACGTCACCATTAAACCCTCATTAAAGGGGCGCATGCAGACGCTCACACGATTGTTTCCCATGGTCTACATATTCAGACCATATTCCACCCCCCCCCCCCCCGACTTTAGGACTACATTTCCTCCTCGGAGTTAGGACCAGGATCCCTAAATTTGTGGGTCCTTTAAAGTTCCTCGAAAAAAAGGGAACGACTTTGTTAATACACCACCGCTCCTTTGCTATTAATAAGAAATGAGTTGTCCGGAGTCTCAAGGATTAGCATATTAACATGTCATAAGTCTAAAAATGTCCTACGTTTAATTAAAGATAACTAATCAGCTTCTCGAGTAAAAGGGCAAGGGGAATCTTATCAATGTGACTTTTAGAATAAATGTTTTAATCAAACCAAAACTGGTCACATGATAAGCTTGATGCTAATACCGAGACTACTGGGGATCCCGTACAATTTTGGACCCAAATATTGTTAACTTGAAATGTTTAATTTCCAGTGTTAAGTTTAGGTCGAACAAGGAAATATTAAAATTGTTAAGAAAGCTGTCAAAGCCACATACAATATTGACTTTCACAAATAGATTATAAAAATAAATTCATGCAAATAAACTCTCTGCATGTTTGCAGTAGGAAGTCCTATTTACTTCCAGAAAGCAATATAGATATAGATTGCAGATTTTGCAGTACGAAGTCACACTTGTCAACTTATAAAAACAATGTACAAAAGGTGAACAATGTATAAAAGGCAAACTCAAAATATATACTTGTACATACATGTATACAAGCAAACTGATCTAGTGTGTGCATGGGCAGGCCATAGTATAACTTTAGACCATTATGACGCGTTGCCTCGATGACCTTTTCGACAGGTTCAACATGAGCGACCTCTCCCAGATGTTCAGGAGTATTCACTCGCACTTCCGGTCTAACAGAAAGATATGGAGAATCTGTCTCCAGAAGGATGTGCTCAAGAGGGCATGAACGCAACGCGCAAATCTGGTCCGGGTCAAAGTTTTCACCAAGCCTGAAAAGCTGATATGGCAATTCGGGAAATGTGACAACCACTCTTGCATAGTCTCTGGGTTCCCGGAGAAAATGTGAAGATGGATGCGCGATACATCGAGCAATGCAATTTGACCTGCTTGAACACCATACGATGGACTTCGCGTGTAAGTCCGGGGTCGGAATGAGGTCCCCTGATATGCATAATAAGAGCATACCCAAGAGTGCCTACACTTAAAATCCTGTCGAGCAAACGCCACTGTGCATTCCAAGCCACTGTGCATTCCAAGTCTCAGGGTCATGAGTGTAGTGTCGCAATACAGGACCAGAGCACAACAATGAAGACCAGAATACAGGATGAGTGAAGTTCTGTAGTTTATTTCATTGCCGTAGTCTCAACCTTTAGTGTACTGTAGCTCACAATATATACAGCAAAACAAAAAAAAAACCCAAGGGCTCGATGAGAACACACTCCTAGCTCAACAACCGTCTATGATGTCCTCAAAAGAAGGGGTACAGCAAACGACTACCAAGCCACCAGTACTCGTGGCTGTCTCTCTGCAACTGCTTTTGATCTGTCTCAAATATAAATGCCCTACACAACCTCCCAAACATTCAACGTTACAGTGCTGCATCTGCTCGTTTCGATTCTGCTCACGACCTTGGCTCGAACTCGTGTGTCGCTGTGTCTTCGCCCAATCCTACGTACCGGACACAGCACCACACGCATTATTCCACAAGGGCAGTAAACTACTTCACATGCACAGCTAGCTATTAATTTGCATGCGCGTAAACCAAAATCTCTTTCAGATAAACTAATTTGCATGCGCGGTGACCTAAAATGTCAAATGCGGCAATCAGCATGCTCGGTAAATCAAAAACATGCGCACTTAGCAGATACGAAACAATTCGAGAAGTTAAAAATAATTCATTTTCGTACAATTTCCCTGCTTGGAAACTTTTGTCTCGAAAGTACTTAATATAAATTTACTTCATTTATCTACAATTATTCCAAATATAAAATTTAGTACAAGTACATCTGTGCTAAAAAACGGTACTTTTCTGTATTACAAACCATATGCATTAAAACAGAAATTAACATCTAAGAAAATTCCTTTTCATCAATTCATGGATTATTTTGACTGAACCCTTTAACCAAAACATCTCCAAACAATGACCAAGCTTTCCATTTTAACAGTGTCTTGGAATTAAATACAAATTATCTTCAGCATACCAGATTATCTTACTGGATTTTTGGATTTTCTTAATCAGAATTATTTTGTTTATAAAGCCTATAACAAAAGAGTGCTTATTTCATGCTTTTGTACAAAATGACTACAACCAGTTGAATTCATGCAATTCCTTATTTCAAACTTTCGTTATCTTTTTTCAAAGAAATGTTTATACACCTAGTGGGATTTCTTCCCCGCTTGTTTCACAGTTATACAATCAAGCTTAAAAAGACGACATGATACTCCCCACTTGTTTTATGATCACACGTAGATACAAGTATACAGTGCACTCATAATTGTATAATGATTAAAACATCAATTACTAAGAAAATCAGATGGGTAGTCCCGTGACCACCGACACCGGCTGACGACCTGGATTTCGATTAATCCCTTTGGTGGTTCTAGCTGATCGTCTAGGCAGAGGTCTTTCTTGCTCTACATCATCTGATCGTTCTTCTCTATGGAAGCCTAACGACTGGGTTACCCTCTAATTGTATATGATGTGGCACTATACTACATTCACCAAGATCGAATGCTCCTGCTGAGAAAACATCTGCATGCTTGTGAAGAAGTTCTAACTTTCTCCTCCTGTTCTCTACTCAATCCATCTAGCTTTACTCCAGGGGGTAGTATTGGAATCTCCAGTCTCAGAAGTTGATCCTTCTTCATCATCTTTCTGTAATTGACTTTTCTCAGCCACCACATCACACACAGCTACTCTCAATTTACCTTCTTGAAGATCAAGGCAAATCTTCGGCTTTCTTTCCATAACCAAGGCCTCAGCAACATGTAAATCTGGTGGTAGTTTAATCTCCTTTGCTGAATGGTTCGTCATCAACAGTTCTACTGTATCTCCTTTCACCTCTTGACATCCTTCTGTAGTCACGACAGACAAAGGCAAATCAACCTCTCTCACCAACACTTCAGTACCAGGAAATAAAGTTTTATTTTCTACCTGACACGCTACTCGACGAATGGTATAGGGAGGAAGAACTTCCATTTTCCCGGTCTTCACAGATGTATAACAGTCTTCTTTCTCCACAGAATTCATAGTTTCCTTCAGTACCTGAAAGTGGAGATCATCTACTTCTATCGAAGATCGGTACATCTTGTAAAGAATATTGCTTCCAATAAGTACTGGGTAGTCAGACTCGGTTTCACTGCAAACTGTATCCTCTACTACTAAGAATCCTCCTTGCAATGTTCGTCCATTGATCTGAACTGGGACTTCAATAAATCCTTCAATAGGCACTTCTATGCCTCTATGCCTCCAATGCCAATCACATTAAGGAATATACCTGGTTCTTGCTGAAGTTCCCTTAGGCTCTCTTTTAGACGTTTATGGTACACCGATGAAGGGATGATTGAAGACATAGCACCGGTGTCAAAGATGCATCCAATATCTTCACCTGCGATGGTCACTCTACCTTTAGGACATGGAGCAATGAATTTCTCTAAAAACTCTGGGGATATGTTTTGCGAGTCCATGATGCCTCTATTTGCCTCAGGGCGGGGTGTAGACGAAGTAGGTTGAGGTGGGTTCGCTGACTGCGGTAACTCTGAGTTAAATCGTTGAGGACAATGTTTGCTGATATGTCCACGTCCTTTACAAGCAAAACACAATGTTTCCTCTTGGCACTGATTTCTCATATGATCAGTTTTCCCACAGTTGTAACATCTGGTAACCTTCTGTGAAGAGGATGCAGAACCCTTCTTTTTTCCTTTGACCCAATCTTCAACAAATCTCCGAAGTGAAGCCACATCATCTTTCAAAGACTGTTTTACGTCAACATCTGCCTTCTTAGTGGTTGCAACATGGATCTCTGTTGCATCAGTTATTGCTTCGTGAACAGCAACCTTTCTCATCTCTTGACCTCTGAAGAATTCCAGGACATCTTCCCTCATTTCTATGAAAGTTTTCTCTTTTGCAGCAATTTATATTCTCCGGAGCTCTCTCTGCATCCATATTTGATTTGTCCCTGTTACAAATCTTTCTTTTAGAGATGAATCCCGCAACTGTTCAAGGGCCCTTCTCTCTGTTGTGGTTGCTGCTTTTTCCTTCTTATTATATATGCGCATTAATACCCTACTGTAATCAAGCAAACTTTCAGTTCCCAACTGCTTCCTGTTGTGAAATTCTGTCGTGAGTGATTGAACAGTCTCTACTGCTCCAAACAGTGACTTCAAAATTTGAATAAGTTTATCACAGTCTTCCCTCACTTTCATCTCTGCATAAGACTTCTACCTTGGCGGCTCCAGCCAAGTGATCCATAAGTGATTGTGCCTTTGCACTTCCCTTCAAACTGTAATGACGTGCATAACTTTCAAAGTTATCAAGCCACTCCTGCAATGAAAAACACACCCACTAGCTCAACAACCGTCTATATTGTCCTCAAGAGAAGGGGGGGTACAGCAAACAACTACCAAGCCACCAGTACTCGTGGCTGTCTCTCTGCAACTGCTTTTGATCTGTCTCAAATATAAATTCTCTACACAACCTCGCAAACATTCAGTGTTACAGTGCTGCATCTGCTCGTTTCGATTCTGCTCACGACCTTGGCTCGAACTCGTGTGTGTCGCTGTGTCTTCGCCCAATCCTACGTACCGGACACGGCATCACACGCATTATTCCATAAGGGCAGTAAACTACTTCACATGCACAGCTAGCTATTAATTTGCAGGTGCGTTAACCAAAATCTCTTTCAGATAAAATAATTTGCATGCGCGGCGACCTAAAATGTCAAATGCGGCAATCGGCATGCTCGGTAAATCAAAAACATGCGCACTGAGCAGATACGAACAATTCGAGAAGTTAAAAATAATTCATTTCCTACAGTAGTCTAAACCAACCTCACTGATCCCTGAGATCTTACGGGACGACAGAGCTTGCTGAAAATGCCCAATCAGAAGCGGTGTAAGTGCATGCGCGCTTGGGATGAATCCCAATAGCCAGATGCCATGGATGTTACAGCATAAACGGCATTGTAGAGTAGGTCTCTGGGTCGCAATAATTCAGGACACCCCCTTCCACAGTAACCGGAGAATTAGATGGAACTGTTGGAATACGACGCAAATGTGAATCCATCACATCCATGTTCCAGGAGAAACTGTGATGGATGCGCGATGCATCGAGCAATGCAATTTGACCTGCTTGAACACCATACGATGGAGTTCGCGTGTAAGTCTGGGGTCAGAATGAGGTCCCCTGATATAATAAGAACATACCCCAGAGTGCCTACACTTAAAATCCGGTTAAGCAAACGCCACTGTGCATTCCAAGTCTCAGGGTCGTGAGTGTAGTCTCAACCAACCTCACTGATCCCTGAGATCTTACGGGACGACAAAGCTCGCTCTAAAAATGCCCAATCAGAAGCGGTGTAAGTGCAAGTGCGCTTGGGATGAATCCCAATAGCCAGATGCCATGGATGTTACAGCATAAACGGCATTGTAGAGTAGGTCTCTGGGTTGCAATAATTCAGGACACCCCTTCCACAGTAACCAGAGAATTAGATGGAACTGTTGGAATACGACGCAAATGTGAATCCATACGATCTTTATGGAAATGCGCGTCAAATATGCGTATGGGTGCAACAGAAGTTGCAGATGGAGCAATTGGCGCTGTAACTGGTCCAGACTGTGAAATGGCGACTGGATCCTGAATCCCCCTACATGATCCACTTAGGACAGACATCACCGGAATGGACTGGGACGATGTAGCAGTTGGAACCGGAATCCCCGCAAGGGGCTCTGATCCAACTGGGACTGATGAAAACCGCATCTTGAAAAGCGTCTGCTTTGCACTTGGCAATTGACCTACCAAAAACAGCAACGGGCGCCAATGAATAAGCACAACAGGGGAGTTTGGTGGATTAGGTTGAAACTTCTTTGGCAGAGGCCATCCATTTTCTTGAGAAAAGTCCTTCACCTCTGCCATCATTTCTACCGAAATGAGGGTGGTAACTGGTGTAGTCTACCGTTTCTTCAAAAACTCGAAAAGAGCCACCAAACTATAAACCTGCAACTTTTTGCTAAAAATAGCAAAGCTTCCGCACGTACTGTGTGCATCTCAAACCACTTCGTGGAAGAGTCTAAGTTAAAGCACATGGGTAGATGGTAACGAAAAGCATGCGTTCTAAGCTTATCCCTCCACATGGTCATAACACACCCATTAAAAGGACAAGGGTAATTATGCTTCCGAATCTGTTTACTCTAGGCTTCCCCGGAGAAACTGCAGTTCCGGCAATTGGAACACTGAAGCCGACTTGGTAGTATGAGTGACATCTGTTGTCAACAGAGACAATATCTCTCGTGCCGATTTCCCTTGTGGGATAATGATGGAACTGGACTATTGTCTTTGCAAGCTTTCAGTCGGTCATGATTTACTACATATGTGGTACGATGGTGAGCCACTTGATATAAATAGGGAGTAAACTTATGAATGATTATTGCTGGTCCTTTCCAAGGAGCCTTCAATTTCCTACCTTTGCCTGTTTGTGCGACTGCACTCAGAATGTACACCCTATCTCTTATCTCAAGAGTTCTGCCTGACTTTAAGGTCATAATCTCTTTTTCGCAAGTTCACAACCGACTGAAGCTTGTCCCGTGCCACTTCATGAGCTCTCTCCAAGGATTCCCTCAAGGAAGCACAATATTGATCAGGAAGCATTGGCTTAACTGCTTGAGGTAAAGGAAAGACTAGATCTACCAGTTGGTTTACCTCCCTACCAAACATCATGTTACAAGTAAAACCTATACTCCTGTTTACAGTGGACCTAACCGCCCCTGCTAAATGCTGGTGTTGAATTTATGAAACATCTGATAGCATCCATCAGAGCCCTATTGTATCTTTCTACTTGACCGTTAGCAGAAGGTCTATAGGGCGTTGTCCTTGCCTTATGTATGTGCAAAACTTTACACATTGAAACAAGAAGATTACTCTCAAAATTACGACCCTGGTCAGTAAATATTTGTAAAGGGCAACCAAAATGACAAAAGAATTCATTAACTGCTGCTCTTGCAGTAATTTCTGCAGTTTGTAAAGAAAGAGGGATACATTCCACCCACTTGGTAAATTGATCCACAATAACCAAAATATATGAATTACCCTGTTTTGTCTTAGGTAGAGGCCCTAGAAAATCTAAATGTACCTTTTCCATTGGCACCCCTGCGTGATCGATTCCCATAGGGTAACGCCCCTTCCGTCCTGGCTTATTATTGAGGTTACATACTGCACACCTAGCAACATAAGCTCGGACATCTAAGGTCATACTATACCAATAATACTTCACTTTAAGTTTGGCCTATGTCCGGTCCACCCCAGCATGACCAGCTAATGGTACATCATGATTAAGACTAAGAATGGATTCTTGCAAATCCTGGGGCACCACTATCCTATCAGTTGGTTCTCCTTTCCTCCACAAAATCCCATCCTTCAAATAAAAGTTATCTCTACCTATCCATAAGGCCTTTTCACTTGGACCCCATAACATAATTGTCCCTTCATTGGGTATGGTTTGGTCCTTCAACCATTGCCTTAAATGAAGTAAGCGAGGATCATTGGTCTGTACCTCCAAGAACTTAGAATACAATTCAATATCGGAAGAATTTACGGAGATTCGATTAACTTGATGATCCCCTACTCCCTCCTTTTTCAATTTTTGGGTGATTTTCCCTCTCAACAAAAAATTGTGGGTCACTTTCCCTTTCAACCAAAATCTGTGGGTCATTTTCCCCTAACAAAACATCCATGTGAGTGACACACATGTCAGAAGATTTGTCCTCACTAACAGGGCTCTGTTTAATAAAGGAACTACATTATCAATTATATGTGCAAAAACAGACCAATTCCTGTGGACACGTTCACAGTAACTGCAGCCTCCACATGGAAGGTCTGATGGTACCACACCCAACATACAATTCTCACAAGTAAAATCTTTATGGTCCGGTCTACGAGAAAGTGCATCTGCATTGACATGTTTCCTACCTGGTATTTGTTCAATGACTAAATCATATTGACTGAGCACTTCTAGCCAGTGCACTAATTGACCATGTGGTTCCCGGAAATTTAGTAACCACCTCAAACTATCATGGTCAGTCCTAACCTTCAAAGGTTTTCTCAAAAGAAAATGACGATACTGCTGTACGAATTTTACTACGGCTAATAATTCTTTGCATGTTACGCAATACCTTCGTTGCTCAGGAGACAAACTTACTCAGTAGGCTACCATATTAAAGCTACAACACGTTCCACACCATCTCGGACCTGAATAAGTTCAGCTCCAGTATTTGAATGAGACGCATCAAAGCTAAAACCAGAGCTGTAGTCAAAGCTTGCTTGATTCGTTCAAACGCTAAACTCATGCTGCTGTTCGCAAACAAAAGAACGCTTTTTGCTTGTAAGCGTGTATAATGGATCAGCTAATTCAGCGCAATTCTTCAAGAAGAGCCTATGATAATTAACTAACCCTAGAAACTGTTGTACCTCCTGGGTACTAGTAGGTGTTGGCCAATCTAATATTGCACTGATATGTTGTGGCTTCAAGTGTAAGCCTTGGGAGTCAACTTCGCGACCTAGAAATTCAATGCGTTGTTGAAATAAACTACATTTCTTTGCCTTGAGTTTGAGGCCATACTTCTGGAACCGACTCAAGACTAACTTAAGATTATCTAAATGATTCTCAAAAGAACGGCCCAACACAATTACATCATCTAAAAAAGCTAAAGATATGTCCCAGTTTAAACCGCTCAATATAAAAATTCATAACGATTTGAAATAAACCATACTTTGTGATAAAAGCAGTTTTTTTCCTGTCTTTTTCACTAATATGGACTTGCCAATAGGCGGCATTGGTGTCAAGTTTAGAAAACCACTGATTACCTCCCAAGGTCTCTAGACATTCCTCTATGCTGGGTAGAGGATAGACATCCTTTTTGGTTACATCATTAAGTTTTCTATAATCTATGCACCATCTTACACCGCCATCGCGTTTCCTAACTAAAACAGGAGGTGCAGCCCACTCCGAAGCGGACGGTTCGATGACTCCCGCATCTAACATCTTTTGCAAGTGCTTTTTCTCTTCTGCAAAGTTCATTGGGGTGCGCCGCATCTTAAGTTTAATTGAGTCGGCGTCCCCTGTGTCAGTGCGGTGTTCCAACAAATTAAAATTACCCAAATCAAATTCATGTTGCGCAAAAACTTCACTAAATTCGCACAACAAATTTAATGATTGTTGCTGTTGGGACTTGTGTAAATGAATGCGAGATTCTTCCCATAGAGCTTGTAAATGAGGAGGAACTGCTAATTCATCCATTGTCACGGCCCTTACATATATGTCTTTCTCGTTATGTTCTCCCAGTTCAGAAACTAAATAAGCCTCTCCTACATTCATATTCCCCTAGGCATCAGTGGGATTCAAAACAAATATATCAAAACTAGATTGGCCAGAATGTAGAGTACGGGGAACCAAAACAGGAAAACTAGGGTCCGGTTCAATTTATGTTAGCCCCCCAATCTCCGCATCTAGAATGCATCACACTCGAGCAGCTGACCAGGGAGGCACTAAAGTGGTCCCATACAGCCATGCTGGATAGCGCCGATGGTCACGCTCGCGCCCGAAATTTATCTGGATACGATCCCCGAATACAATTATTTCAGCAGCCGGAATATCGATAAGGAACCCATACTTATGCATAATGTCCATACCTAATAACATATCGTGAATGATAGGGGCAACAATAACTGTCATGGAATACATGTGGCCCAATATGTAATTCTACGTGGCCTACAACCTTCCCATCCATCTTCATATCCATCTTCATATCCCTACCTGCAGCATTCAGAGTTATTGATCGAATGACAGGAGGTGGGGTGTTCAGTTTTGCTATTCGGAAACTATTGTTACTTCCGCGGCTGTATCAACAGTTGCATGAATTGACTTACCATCAACTAAAATTGGTACAGAGAAACTAGAGGAAGAAATAAGTTGACAAACTATCACTTCATTATCTTCTGTCTTTTGTACCTTGGCCCCTAATACCAATCCCTCTTCAATATTAGGGCTTGAACTAGTTGCTTCCGGGAAAATAGACTCACCTTATTAGCGGCGCCTACGCACGTACGTGAGAGAACATGTACATAGATGTACATAGATGTACATAGATAGGCATAGATAGGCAAGAGAGGCAAGAGAGGGACACGACTTGCCAGTATTATATTATAAACATGCAACAATCCAATCACTATATATCATCTTATACCATACAAAGACAATGAGATTCTTTAAAATCTATTCTTCTTCATGCCATATATATATATATATATTAATATATATATATATAAATATGGCATAACCAAACACTGAGGAAGTAACATTTGAAAAATATCTCCAAACATAGGATCTTTCACCTTTCTTCCCAACAATCCATTCTTCTCAGTGAAACGAGACCACTGAGATAGCCATGATTTAATACTATCTGGTTCCAAAAAATGTTTGGAGTATTCATCCCCAGGTTCCCAATTTTGGGTCCACTGCTCCCATACAAACTTCAGTTCTGGGTCTTCTTTCTGTATGTGAATGAGTTGTTCATTGGTAAAGGAAGGAAAAAGATTAGATGATGGAGGCTCTAACAAAATCTCTTGGATAGGAGTACTAGACCGATTATGACTACCTGGTGTGGAAGAAGAAGATTTAGATAAGTGTACTTTAACAGCTGAAGCCCTCGCAAATGAACTTATAACTTCTTCTGGATGACTAGACTCACTCGGTTTTGGGTATCGACTTAATGCATCTGCACAATGATTCCGAGAACCAGATTTAAAACAAACATCAAAATTAAACGGGGCCAACTGGGCCACCCAGCGCATCTCAGTTGCGCCCAATTTAGCGGTCTTAACTGAACTAAAGGATTATTGTCTGTATAAACAATAAAAGATGCGCCTAACAGATAATCCCGGAACTTTTCTACAACGGCCCATTTTAAAGCTAACAACTCTAATTTAAAAGAACTATAATCTGGGTAATGACTTTCTGCACCCCTTAACTGTCTGCTTGCATACACTACAGGGTTGGGTCTCCCATCCTCCCCTACTTGCATTAAACATGCACCTAAACCTTTCAAAGAAGCATCAACTTCAAGTATAAAAGGTTGTGAAAAGTTAGGATAAGACAGTACAGGAGCTTGAATGGGAGCGTATTTTAGTAGTTGAAATGCTCCATCAGCTTCCTTAGTCCAAATAAAATTCTTACATCTTTGTTTCTTTCCTTTAACTAAAGGGGGAATCAACTTAAATAACGGAGCAGCTATCTTTGCATAGTTCTGAACAAATCTACGATAGTAACCTGCTAAACCTAAAAAGGATCGTAGTTCATCAATAGTGGTTGGAATAGGCCAATCTCAGACTTTGGAGATTTTCTCGTCATCTACTTCAATTCCTTGTGTACTAACGACATGTCCTAAGTAATTTACTTGAGATTGAAATAATGTACATTTTTTCCCTTTTATTTTCAAACCAAAATCATGAAGTTTCTTTAAAACCTTCTCTAGACGTTCCTGGAAGGTAGACGAAAAAAAAAAAAATATCATCTAGTAGATAAATTAACAATTCAGATAAATTCCTCTCTCCTAAACAGTTTTTCCATTACTCTTTGGAAGGTACATGTAGCAGGCGCATTGCTCAAACCAAACGGCATGCGCTTAAATTCAAATAATCCAAACGGAATTCTAAAAGCAGTTTTATGCCTGGAAAATTTGTCCATAACAACTTGGTAGTATCCATAGGCCAAATCCAGAGAACTAAAATATCGAGTACCCTTTAAGGATTCTAATGATTCCTCAATTCTAGGAAGTGGAAATGAATCACGAATGGTTTTTTAATTTAATCTGCGGTAATCTACACACATTCGTAACAAACCATCTTTCTTTTTAACTAAGACTATTGGACTTGCATATGGACTTATGCTATGTTCAATTATATCTTGATCTAACATTTTCTGAATTAACTTTTTAACTTCTTGAACGCAATCAGGAGAAATTCTTCGATAGGGTAAATTAATTGGAACTTCATCATCTGTATGGATTTTATGAGGGATTTTGTCACAAAATCCAACCTCGAATTCTCCTTTAGAAAAAGCAAAATCGTACATTTGGATTAATCAAACTAGCTGTTCTGCTTCCTCTCTTGTAAACAAGGATAGCTGTAAATCTAATCCTAGGGGTAATTCATAAGTATCCCCATTACCAAAAACAAACGCATCACTCTTAGCATTTTTGTCTGATTCATTATTTTGCTTGTTTTCTGGATGTGGCTGTGATTCTTCCTGAGAAACATCAGTCATTCCGGAAAATGCCTGAACATTAATTCCTTGTCTTACAGCATCAGCTGCATTCATTACCGCTTCGGTAATGTATGCAAATTTTATACATACCTTTCAAACAAAGGTTGTTCTTGACAACCTGAAAGCTTGCCGGACATACAGTTAACAAAATTATTCATACCCCTTGGAAAATTCTAGTTTTTTGCATTTTTCCTAAAAATGAATGGTTAAATGAAGTTACTTGCACATCACTTGATACATTTAGTTATCATCTGCAAATGAATGCCGTTTCCGGTTTCACCTCATTTGCATAACAATAGAAAAGGTGAGTTATCCAAACTGGGCGATGTTCAAAATTATTCATACCCTTGGTGATTTATTGACTTTGTCGATCAGTATGAATCCGATCCTTGTGATTAATGCTTGTAATTCACTTTATTTTAATACACCGTCACAAGGCTTCCGGAGGGGTCTCTGCTGGGATATCAGGCCAGTACCTGTTCTCCAATGGCTCAATCTCCTTGAGGATGTGTCCACACATGCCTTCACCTGACCTTCAGGGAGTTCATTAGGTTTCGTGTCCTACAGGTGATGCAGTTATCGACTTCATGATGGCAGGACTATGATATTGAAATTTTCGGTCATTTATTCCATGCATTTTAATGAAAATTCTGTATCTACTTATGAAGCAAAGCACCATTCCTGAAGAGCCCGTCCCTTTTGCACTGCCTGTGGGAGGGTTCACCTTTATTCATTGGCCCCATTCTTAATCAGAATGCTCAGGAAGGCCATGTTGGTGATATTAAAGTCATTGAATGACTCTAACGACAGGTCACCATGAATAACAGTATGTAACCTTTGAGTACCATACACATCCCACATTGACTGTTACTGTATATCAATCTTCATATGGTATAGCCTTTGTATCTTTGGTATGAAAGCTACAATCCTTGATATCAAAATGAATGTAAACCAAATTTATACCATATGCCCTCCATGTTACCAGCTGCAGTGCACAAAATGCTACCACTTTGACAGTGCACTGGAACATAAAGATCAGTGTTTTAAGCTTCACTAGAGTACCCACTTACAGGTGTCCATATAAAAAATGTGTCAATCAGTGTAACTGAATAAACTGATAAAATTGGCACCATCCAACCTTTAGACCACTACCATGGCCTCCCTAAACATTCTTAATAATAATGGAACAAAAGTATCAGGAAATACCTTCCCTTGACAGTGCAACAGTGAATGCCTCTAGGGAAGTCTCTCCAGGAAGAGTGCTTTGTTTCAACTTACTAGATACAGAATTGTCATTAAAATGGAAGGAATATTAATGAAAATATCAATATCATAGTCCTATCCTCATGACGTCTAAAACTACACCACCTGCAAACACAAAATCTGCTTTAAATCCATCGAATCCCCTGAAGACCAGGTGATGGCATGTGTGGACAACATCCTCAAGGAGATTGGGCCATTGGAGACCAGGTATTGGCATGATATCTCAGTAGAGACCTCCAGAAGCATTGTGACAGTGTGAAGAAAGTGTTACGAGCATTAATCACAAGGACTGGATTCATACTGATTGACAAAGTCAATAGATCACCAAGGGTATGAATAATTTTGAACATCACCCAGTTTGGATAATTCACCTTTTCTATTGTTATGCAAATGAGGTGAAACCAGAAACAGCATTCATTTGCAGATGATAACTAAATGTATTCAAGTGATGTGCAATTAAATTCAGTTAACCATTCATTTTTAGGAAAAATGCAAAAAACTAGAATTTTCCAAGGGGTATGAATAATTTTGTCAACTGTAGCAACAAATAATGTACGCAAACTGGATTCCAAGCATTGAGCCTCATATATAAAAGCAGGTTAATGGAATAGCTCGTCACTAGGTGCTCAGCGAATATATGTGCATAAATAATCTTCAATGTGGTATTTCTATATCTGTTGATTGGTAAAATTGGACAAGTATTTAAAAATGCAGCTGATATATTTGATGTTTTTAACCATAAAAAAAGTTGTCACCACCATGTCCATTCAAGCAATATAGTACTTTCATATTTAGCTTTCATATTTAGCAGGCTTACTGTTTGTTTTTGTGTTTGTGATAAATAGAATGATTACTCCTGCATTATTATTGTTCAGATTTGTAAAAGTAAATTCATTACTGCTACTAGTGCGAGCCAGTTGCCTTTTTACAGGTTCGCACATGCTTGCAGTTCCAATGTTTTCTACTGGGCCTTGGAGCTTTTATTCTTGAAGATATATGTAATGACATGTTGCTACAATTGTTTCAAGCACACCGATTTAAAGTGCCTGTATAGTCGTGTATCTGAAGCTTTAATTGAATACTGGTATGTGATTACAGGCAGTTGTTACTATTGTTGTATATGTTCATAGATCAAATGGAATACTGTTACTTTTTTTTTCTTCTGTTTTGAATGTGTAATTACTTTTTTACAAGAAGTTGGGTGAAATATATATTTTATACCTTTATAAAAATTCAGGTTAATATTAAAATGATTATGGAAATCTAGACTTCAGTCTGAATTGTATTTGGTTTGCTAAAGCGTCTATGAATTGTCCGTGTGTGGGTGTGTGTGGGTGTGTGTGTGGGTGTGGGTGTGGGTGTGTGTGGGTGTGCGTTGGTGTTGACCGGCAACCGTGGGACACTAATATGAAAACACACCTTCGAACCGAGGACACACACGAGACCGAGGACCGTCCTCGTTTTGATTTACAGTTTGTTGGCTTTATTTTTAGCTTCTAACTACGCTGTTGACCTTACGGGCATAAATGAGCATAAATGAGCAGAGTCCACGTTTGGGCAGTAGTGAAATTTTTCATGTGTAAATTTTTTTTTGGGGGGGGGGGCTTACGCACTCTATCCAACAGACGGGCATGCCCGGAAATTGAATGGGATTTATTTTTAGTCTTCCAGGATTATTCTCTTCAAAAACAATTGAAAAATAACTGAATAGTTAATTATGAATAAGTCCATGGTTGGGTAATGTTGACACACAGTCCTTGTTTTCCGGTGGAAACGCGTATAGGTGGGTGTGGGTGTGGGAGGGAGTGAGTGAGCTGGATGTTACTGTTGAGGTTGTACGACACAGCTCCTGAGACATTTTCCCTGCGTATAATATTCTAACCCTAACCTAAAAACCTATTGCAACACTAACCCTATATCTCTGACAATTCCACTGAAAATTTAGTTCAATCAGTGAAAGCACTTTCATTTACAGTGGGAACTAAGTATAAAGAGGTCTGATATAACAAGGTAATATTCCTAGTCC
This sequence comes from Heliocidaris erythrogramma, assembly GCA_025617745.1. NCBI lineage: Eukaryota > Metazoa > Echinodermata > Echinoidea > Camarodonta > Echinometridae > Heliocidaris > Heliocidaris erythrogramma. The sequence continues at coordinate 39,705,973 of CM046861.1, forward strand.
CAGCTCTTATATATTGTTTTCTTTACCTTGTTTCAGGTAATTTTTTTGGTCCAAGGACCTTGTTATACTGAATGTCCACTGTACTTATTGCTGTCAACTTCCGTCAATGAAAATACAATGACAAGAAGCTTTTTTTCAGGTTTTAAAAGACTTGTGTGTGTGTCTATACATGTATATTCAACACACAATGATTCTATTTATTTTCCATTTATGTATCACAATAATTCATTCACATATTGCCACATAATAAGGGCCCAGAAGGCCAAATAATAGTCCTATTCAAGACGCAACATACAGAGAGCATACAATAATCCAAAGGCCATTGTGCACCTGACAATGCCAGATTACACAAGCTTAAATGTACATAGAAATGAATTCACAATCCACATAAACATTGTCCTAAGTACAAGTGAAAGGACAAAAATCTAGAAAACATTTTTTTCATGTTTATTCTTGCCCAAGATTAAAGATGCTTTGTTTCCCCATGAATTAATATCTTCACTTATCTGGGCCGTGATATACATTTCTTTTAAAGCACCATGGCTTCAAAGATTAAATACAACTTTAACTTTAAGTCACAGAGGTCAATAATCATATTTGATAAATGGTCTTTGTTATGGATGATGAGATTTCATACTAGTGACCTGTTGGATTTTTTTTTCTTCCAAATTTCATTTTCTCATGTAATAGGGCCTTGCCCTAGTCATTGTTTTGTAATTACCTTCAATATTTAATCAGGTTGCATATTTTTCAGGTCCAATTTTAATGACTGCACAACACACATTGAAAACATTTTAAACACGCTTACACTGAAAGTCAGTATTCTACTAAATCTATTATACCCGACACTGGATCTAAGTCATGTTTAACAAAAAGGAAAAGTTCTTTCTAAATTCCTTTGTGAAACTACAATTTAGACCAAGCTTAAATCCAGGGTCAGGTATAAATTTTAGTAGAATACAGGCAAATGGGAAGCAAAATACATGTACACTGAAACACAAGAAATGTATGACAATAAAAACCTACAACAAATCTGAAGGTGTAAAACAGAGCTGGCAACATGATCATTAGTGCGTTTACCGGAAGTGAGAAGTGAACACAAATGCTGTGAATCCGATTACAAATAGTTTATGTACATATATGCAGACCCGCCAACCCAAGAAATAGGGACAAATGACAAGGCAGAGGCTGAAAATAGGGACATTTCTGAGTTTACTACACATTACTACAGACAGACTTTTGCAAAAACGGGGACACAGTGGTAAGAGTGGCTCTTTCTTTTGCCAAAAATCAGGATTTTGTCCGTTAAATTGGGACAGTTGGCGGGTATGTGTGTGTGTATATATCATGTATTTTGACTTAGAATAGAGAGGAATTCCTAATGCTTGTTCAAACAACCACCCTCGTTTAAAGCGTCATATTTGTTTTTTGTTTTTTTTTTTTTTTTTTGGGGGGGGGTTTAATGACGAAGTGTAATACACTTTGTATTTCTGTATCTTATATTGGCAAGCCGATGCCGTTCATTTACATGTTATTAAAAAAAAACCGCTGTGGTTTACCCAGCCATATGTGAAGGAGCTTTCATTGCATAAATTCTGGCCATTCACAAAATCTGTCCTCCAATTACAGTTACACTTAATATAGCGCTAAGGATATTATCAAGATTTGTGACACAACTCGAAATCACTTAATACGTTGCAAATCTGACAAAAGGACCCAAATGGAATGGTTATTTCTCTATTAAACTAAATATTATTTATTTTAACAGAGATAATATAAAATTGTTAGTGTAACATGATATTCAAGTGGGTTTTACATAGTATACTACATGTGTTATATACCACTGAAAAGTGTAAAATCTGTAGTTTCAGATATTACACAAAACAAATTATAAAATTCCAGTGACTTCTAAGTGGTATTGAGCAGAGAGGCTACATTTGATGGTCAAGCATTTTGGCCATCCATTTGGAGAATAGATGTCCACTGAGATGTTTTGTTTTATACTCTGGCCATTAGAGTATCCATAAAAGTGGATAGCAAAAAACATAATTTTCATCTGTTCACCGATTCTTTCCGCAAAGCCCCAATTCATAACACAATATGAAAATTCATTAAGAAAATCCTGACTACTGAAGGCATACATGTACATGCGGCAAGCTAAACAAAGATATTACTTGATTTTTCAACATGGTTACATATGGTACATAAAAATGATAAATTCTACCTGATGTCTATTGTACTGTGATATGGAATAAGTTTTGTCATTTTTAGACAATTCAGATTTTAAGCCTGTATTCCAACAAATTAAAAAATAAACATCTAAATTAACTGATGCTATACTCCTATGTTTTGCCACATAAACCGAATTAAATTCTCCAAGATGAATAATTCTGATATAAGCTGGGCCTATTGATAGAATAAAGGTGCATTTCATATTACTACTGGCAAGAAAATAAGGGGAAAAACATTTCTCTTTTAACTTAAACCCTCCACTTCAAACTTCAAAAGAAATCAGTAACAAAATCACAAAGACTTTTCAAGATATCATCAATAAGGCAATTCCAATACCATGTTGGGATGATGTTTATATGTTTCAACGTTTCAGTTGGTGATGCTCTACATATCTACAAATTGCCTCACAATAATTGTTTTGAAAGTCTTTGCAATCATGTGTCAGTATTAAAGGAAACTCCAATATGGGAAAAATTGAACAATCAAATAATCATATTTTGTTAAAATAAAAAGAATAAACATCCCATTTGTAGTATGGTCAGGTATATCTAGGGAAGAAAAGCAACACTCTTTTAATAAATGTGTACCATCAGATATCAAAATAATACCTTACCTGTAAACATGTTCAGTTTATTATTTTAGCATAAAAAAAAGTATATTATGAGTCAAACCTGCTATATGTATAAATGCCACCATAATATAGCGATCAACTGCCTCAACTAGAACAACATTTATACCTTATTTCTTTTTCTTTTTGAATAAGGGCCAACTCTCTAGTATATAGATCCCTTTTTATTATTTGGGTGCCTTTATATCAAAGCAGGTTTGACAATACATGTAAGTTGGTGTGTTCATTAATGTCTTTATACATTTCAAAGATCCCGCCTGAATCCATAGAAAGCGATTAATTATACATACACTAAAACAAAATTATACATTATGTTTGGAGTCAATTACAAAGACTTAACAAATATAAATAGAATTTTATTAGACTGATCAGATTGTACCCTGTTTTTAGCATTGCTAAATATATTTTCACGTTTTGATGACAAAGGGAAAATACTTAATTCCTAATGAAGTTCTGACAACTTTACCAACATAAAATCCAATTAGTGGGATTGATCAAACGCTACACTGTTCATAGTGTTGACATATTTTATGTTTCAATGGCATTGGAGTGAATTCTCGATCTCGTAGATTAATTGAAAATACATGTACCAGGTTAAATTTGGATAGCCCATGACCTTGATCATCTTTGTAGTATATTGTTGTAGCATCAAATCCATCCGAGTTGCATCGTCTTGGTTGCTTTGACAACAGCTACTGTCAATGCTGAATATACTGCTTTATGAACCTCTCCAGCTCATTGTCCAACCAACCAGCCTTATTCCTACATAAAAACAAATGGAAAAGACAAAATGGAAGTTAATGAATGTTAATGTTTTTCATTTGGATACGAAAATCACAACATGTTTCTCATAAACAACTACCGGTACTACTACTACTACTACTGCTGCTGCTACTACTACTACTACTAAAGTATTTAGTATGCTCTCCATAATAAAAGTATATCACAGCATTTACAAAATTAACAATGCATAATTTAGGATCAAAAATTAACATAAGCATGAAGTTTGAAAGAAATGAAAAGGGGCTTAATTTTGGGAAGAGATATGCTTTTAAAAATTTTTGAATTGGTCTCAAATTGGTCTGTGCAACTGACCTCATAAGCTTGGCCTTGGTGACGAGACCTTCCAATCTCTTCGTCTCCATCTCCATTTCAACAATCTCCTTCTCCAGACTCTGCTTAGCATTCTCCACCTCTAGGGAAAGACGCGCAAAGGTCCCTGACAGCTCCCTGCAAAGGAACAGAAAAGGGATTTCAAGCCCAAACACACACACATTTTTTCTCATTAATGGTTGAGGGGTTTAGGGTTTTTAAACCCCCAATATAGTAAACAAAAGAGAAATGAAATAAGTTTGATCCCTGGTTGCGATCTTAATTAACCTTTTGTTTCCTATTATGTTTGTATTTAAAAAAAAATAATAATTCTCTAAGATGAATCATTTTTTTAATTAAAAAAAACAAAACCTTCTACTCAATGAATTCCTCGAAAAACACTATCCATTCTCCACCTCAAGGGAGAGATGGGCAAAGGTCCTCGACATCTCCCTGCCAATGTGCAAAGAGCAATGGATTAATATAACCCTTTAGTTTGTTTTCATGAGTTACATTGCTAGTGTGGGAGACATTTTATATTTAGTTTTCAGTGTAGTTAGGTATACAATAAACCTGGCAATGAGGGGATTATTGGCAGGCACCTGTTATGATGGTGACAGGGTATATGGTTGATAGTGCATCACCCAGTAAAAAAAAAAAAAAAAAAATTACTCACTGCTGTATCTGATGGCTGAGGTTTGAACTAGTGAAGCTAACCAGGAGCTTGAGCTTGTCTGAGGCATAGTCAACAAACTGTTTCTTGAAAGTCCTCTCCTTGGCACGGTTGGTCCATGTTAGACGCTCGTAGCAGTACACCACTCCGTAGAGACCACCTCCTACGACCAGCACCCTCCAGCCTACAGACTTCCAAACCTGGGATGGCCAAGGAAAATGTCGGGTGAAAAAAAAATCATCATTTCGCACTACTGCATCATCTTGTTTTAACTTATTAAAAATGTTCAAACCCATCGTCATTAATCAGAGAATATATGAGAGAAGACAAAAGAGAAGAAGACGAATAAGACGAATAAGATGAAAGACAACAAAAAAAACAAGAAAAAGAAGAAGAAAAAATAAAAAGAAAAAAAGAAAAAAGAAAAGAGTGTAATCGCCATGATGATACTTACTATGCCGGTGATGATCATAAGTCCAACTGAGGTTCTTGAATAGAGTGATGCAATGCCAGACAACATGGCCACGGTCATGTCTGTAGATGAGGGCTCCTCTGTCACTGTTACCCCAGGAGGGAGGTTAGTGTGCTGCACCTACACAAACAGATAGGAAGCAAATGTAGATAAGGATTAAGGGACATATTTAATCAATAATAATAATGATCATTAACTGTTTAGTGAATTTCAGAGGTCAAATATAAACATTGTGCTTTCATTATTCACTTTGAATGTGCGCCATAATCATCAAACACCACATCAGGGAGAATTTTATATTTTCCAATATGCTGAGGTAAAACAGCTGAGGCAATTTATATGCAGAGCAAAATAATTTTTATAAATTGCTGAGCTCAGAATCGTTGAGGAATATTATCAAATGTAGGCTTTTGCATCAAATAATTTATAGTGCATATCTGAAGTGAACAATACATTGATTAAACAAAACATATAGTGATAAGCTACAGAATAAGTAATTCAGTATTTCCTACTGTGCATACTCATTGTAGTACCGTATTCGCCGGCCGATAGGCCGCAGCGTCGGATAGGCCGCACCCCAATTTTGACAACTCATTTGAAGAAAAAAAAAATATGAGGAAAATCACAAGCATAAGAAATTTTGCCCCCCCTCCCCAAATATCATACAACGAAAAAACAAGGGCCAAACTTTTTATTGTATTGACTATTTGAAGACGATTATTCCTAGATGTCTTTGCTTTATGTCATTAAGAATTTAAAAAGTTGAACTTTAGTTGAAGAGAATCTGACGAAGCCGCTAGTACTACTCGCAAACACATACATCTTTGTAGACTACCGGTAAGTATACGGTACATGCCGTCTCCTAGACCTAGTAAAAGTTCGACAACAAATAGGACTATCAACCGTGAATGCAACTCGCAAATTGAGGCACAATCACAAATGAAATTGGAAAGGAAATGTTTCCACCACTCTAAAAAACCGTGAAGAGATATCTTACATAGGTGCATATTCCATCAAAGGTTCCCTATGTGACATCCAAAGACAGAAAAATACATAATACAGCATGATGGTTTCGAAGAGGAAATTGAAAACGTCGTCACGACGATTTGCAAGCTGAAACATGGGCTTGCCATGACCAAAGATCGTGAACAGAAAGATAGGACACTCTCCCGATTGTGTAAAGGGTCCGATGTAACGGCCAAGGGAAGGGCGCCCTTGGCCTTCCCCATATGAGGCCACTTACGTTACATAAAATTTTGGGAATGCCCTATCTTAGCTTTTAAGCTCTTTGCCACGACTTACAATGTCTATGCCACTGACCTCTACCACCTGGACGGATCATCGCCCATTCCCGCGCGTGCGAGCACTTGAAGCCATGTTACTCTTCCGAGAGCGATGTGGTTTGTGGTAGAGGTCAGTGGTCTATGCTTACAATGCAGGGTAACGCGCACGTCACATGCGCTATGAAAAATCCTCTGCGATAATGTCCGTTCTCCATACAAAATACATACATCTCCGTGAAGGATCCGGCAAGGATACAACCGCACTGAAATAGCGCGGAGGTTGAGGGGGTGCCATTGATCTCAACACATACAAAGGGTGTGCTCAAAAGACAAATTAAAACTTACAAAGCCCCTACTATGGGGCGCCAAGTGTACCCTGTCTGCTTTTGTTACAAAATCAATGATTTTGTTATAAAATCAATCCCCACTGGTGATTTTGTTACAAAATCAATCCACACTAATGATTTTGTTACAAAATCCATCCCCACTTTTGATTTTGTTACAAAAGTAAAATTGCAGGGTGATTTTGTAACAGAAGCAGTCAGGGCACACTTGGCGTCCCATAGCACAGAAAACATCTACCGGGCGGGCGCGGGGTGGCTGATTTCAGCACTTTACTAGAGCTCAATCAGCGTCAATAGAGAGCTTCGTACGAGTGCTTTGTCAGCCTCGGAAGACCAACGAGGCCGTGTTTGTAACTATATTGATAAGATATGTAGTTATTAGTTCTGAATTATATTTATTACTGAAAATATTTCAGTACTTGAAAGATAAGTAGATCTACATCGTTGGAGATAGAGCACAGGCTTAGGGGGCCTACTGTAGTGTAGTGTTAGATCTAACGTTGGTCCCGTCCATTCCAATACGTGTGGGGATTTTGGAGGCAGTTTATTTTTCTCTGTTGCGGCCCATAGGCCGCACCCCGACTTTGGGATCATATTTGGAGTGAAAATAGTGCGGCCTTTCCGCCGGCGAATACGGTAAACAAAATTCAGTGCATACTCATTGTAGTAAACAAAATTCAGTGCATAAAACATTATGCTGAAGGAAGTATCTTGTAAAATGAATTATTCATTTTGTACGATGAATTAAATTATTCATTTTGTACAAAATGGTTATTCAATGCTTTAAGTACCATCAAATCTTATTCATCTTGTCATGAGACCAGCGAGAGAGGTGCGAACGGATACACGTTTACATTACCATGAATATGCATTTTTAAAAAGTTTTGAGCCTTTCTCGATATCAGACTGTACATCTGACTGGTTCACATTGATAATTCATTATTTTATACATAATAATTACTTTATTGGTTCATTACCAAACAACAAAACATTTGAAAACTTGAACAAAACTCCTGTTGGAACCCTTCTTCCACGCACAAAACAAAATTTCAACCTCAAAAACGACAAAAAACTGGGGGACCTATTCTTACCATTCCAGTGAGGCCTGCAAGGGTAGCCCTGGTCCCTCTGGGTCCAAGGAATCTGTTCATGATGGATGTAAGACCCAGTGAGAAGCGGAACTCAATGTTCTCCTTGAAGTCGGCAAAGAGGTGCTGGCAGTCGAGACGGTAGCTGAGATCAAAGTCCCTACGGAAGAGAAGGCCTTCCACCCTCTCCTTGGTGTCCTCGGGAAGGAGGGCAGACATTCGTTCTAATAATAAACAATAATGACAATTTTTTTTGTTACATAATGCCTTTTAAAATTAAATGATCAAAGAACATAACAGTGTATTATTACCAGTATTAGTATTGGTTTCAATTAAGATTCTGAAATTCACAGTGCACATTCTCCATTTCACCAGGAAGTTTTCCACAAAAGTTGTTATTTACAGTTGCACACATACATGTACACATACTACTATAAAAATACCACTTTATTTATTCTTATATACATTGTATATTTTTTAATCTTACCACGTACCCATTAAACACCTGCTTGGAGAAAAGCAATGTACATAACATGCCTAACTTAAAGAAAAAGTGATGTGCAGGGGCTTGAACCCATGACCGTTGCATTCCTAGTCAAGTGATTAAACAACTTGACTTCAACTACTTATTAAACTTTCTTTTGTAATGATATCATAAAGTGGATGACAGCAGTACAAAGAGATGAGCACTTGTGTTTATTTTGAATGGAAAGATAAATTATGTTTGTTTACACTTGATCCAGATTGAATGAATTTTGCAGGATCCCAACGGTTTGGTTTGAAAGGACCAGAGTAATGATGCAGCTTGAAAGTACACAAAAACTGACATATTTATTACATTTGATCCTTGTAGGAAAAAGTTGCGTTTGGTATTTTTTCTTTCTTCTGAAGTCCCTGTGCTTAGTATTAGCACTAAAGGAATTATGCACTTTTGATAACTCTGTCTGGTCATAATAATCATACTGCATGAGTAAAGCTTTGGGATACTCCTAGGGTTGTTGGCCTCTAAATTGTCCCCACCTGTCATCTGTGTTTGGACCTCCTCTACGGACAGTTTGATATTAGCTGAACATCTTGCTGCTAGGTTCTGACCAAGACCCGCTTCTACGTGCTTCTGAAGCTCCTACAAGAATGAAATTACAATAGTAATGAACACATACAGTATGTAACAATTTAATTGGTACCACACATTTTTTAAAATCATTAAACGTGCAACATTTTCCTGCTATCCATGTAGAATAAATGAGCTTGTATTGTGTGTGGGCCTACAAACTTTGAGATTCATTTGCCATTTATAATGCCATAGACCAACCTTCAAATTCTCCTCTTCAAAATCAAATAACTCGGAGCTAGGAGAGAGATTTGTTGTACAAAACAAATGATGCATGCATTCATTCATTCCTTACAGGATCCTTCAGCTCTAAATGAGCCTGTGTGTACCTATCACACTGAACCAGTTTCTTAAGATAGATGCACCCACAATATAAGGTCCATCTCATATGCTGATAGATCACTCTAAAGAACCCATTTGCATGAATCATCTGTAAAATGTAAAGAGGCAAACTATGGTTTTAAGACAATGTTGTTTAGCCACAGTCTTTCTATACTCCAGGTAACCTACCTCTTTGTAGACTTGAACCACCAATGATTCTGGATGGAAAGGTTTGTCAAACTGATCAACAAGCAGGGATAACCTCCTGATCTCATCTGTCATGGTAGCCGATACCTACAAACAAATACACGGAGAGGACTATCAAAGGATCAGTGACTGCAGTTACAAAGGACCTGTCCCATGTAATCAATAACAATACCAAGAAATAATTCCTAAAAGTTGCTCATGTTAAGTTTATGTGGGAAAAGTTGCAGAGTTGCAGATCCCAATTCACAGATTAATACTCGCAAGCCTTCAGCACCGATATTATCCGACTGGTGGTGTCACTCGCAAAATAATCTGACAAGATCTGCGAGCAAATCATTTCACTCTTTTGCTGTGATGTCTCTTGAGCAGGTGCCATGTGAATAGACTCCATTGTGTTTGAGTGACGGAACCACATCAATTTTATAGTTGCCAAACGGAAAGGTAGGACCCGTCAGATATCATTACAGGTGTAGGTATATTTGAAAGCTATAGGCCATTACCATTGTTATCAATCCTGTGGGACCTGCCCTTAAAGGGAATGTATGGTGTTGGTAAGGCCTCAAAAAAATGTCAGATTCCTTGGTTTTTTGTTAAATTGCAAGATACTAGCATTTCTAAGCTGCTTTAAGGATTTTGGTTCCTAAAGTTGATTATTAAACAAATGAGAGGCAAAAAAATAGTTCAGATACCCGGTCTGGGACATTAATTCATACAATGTCTATGCGCACTATACACATATGAAAAACATACAAGGGTTGTGTGGATGAGACACACTACAGTTTCTCCCAGCAAACCGCTGAGATGGTTGGGTGTGGAGCTGTCGAGTCCAAGGGTCCTGTAGCATAGGGCCCAGTTTAGCCGTGATCTCACGCTCCTTCCAGATATTTACGCTGAAATTCATCGGAAATCACGGATGGAATATCAAAACATGGCTATTAACATGTATCTTTTGATACAAGAAGAACAATAAATATGAGACGACATTCAACACGTTTCATTCCGATTTCCGTACTGCTCCAAAAAATGTAATTGAGCTTTAATACAGTGATCATAGAGAACCCCTAGTTAATATGATATTGCTAAAGCCTACCTTTGATTCTGATAGTTCAGAGATGTCTCCTCCCTTTCCTCTCACTTGCAAACCCAGGGGAGCGTTTCATCAAGCGTTTTGTCAGTGATTTTTACTGACAAATTTGCTCTCAGCCAATCAGATGCAAGGATTTCAGTAGCTTATAACAGTTGTCAGTAAAAATCACTGACAAAACGCTTGATGAAATGCTCCCCTGAGTGATTGTCGCCAGAACAAATGTCAGGTCAACTTTAATGGATATGACACTGGTATGCTCACCTTTGATTCTGATTGTTCAGAGACATCTTTAATCCTTTCTTTGCTCTCTAAGCTCAAGATCTTCATTTGGTCTTTCAGGTAGTCTAACCTGTCATTCTGATCCTTGCGCTTCTCAATGCAGGCCGCTCTGTATGACAAAAACACATACAAAGGGTCTAATCCATCAAAGACATAGCATTTATAATGACAATGATAAATTGTCTCTACTCCTTACACATGGGCAGAGCCAGCTATAGTTTCTCTGGTCCTTGCGATTCTTGATGCAGACACTAATAGTTTCTTTCCACGATACATCGTTTCTAACAAGAAATCTAATGGCATGGAACATCAGGGTTTTCTCCTTTATGGACATATCTTGCGATCATATCCTTAGTCTTTGTGCTTCTCAACGCAGGCCATTCTGCACAACACAAACCATGTAAATCTTCACAGACGTGTCCTTTAATGTCATCAGCACCTAGCTGTATTTTTTGCAAAACCTAAAGTTCCGAAAACTATAAAGTTTGTGCACTGCTCACGATGGAAGAGAACTGATTAGAATTCATTCCTCAAGGACCGATTAGAGTCTGTTACTTGAAAACCTAGAGGAAAACCTACATCCTTTGGTAATTATGCAGCATTTGAGAAAGAAATAATACTCAGGAGCTGCGAGTGTTATTTACCTCTTTTTGGTAGCTGCTTCCAGAACTTGTGATAGAATCTCCTGTGTGTAGTCAACAATCTGTCTGCCTTGCTTGGCATGCTGCTCAAACTTGGTTCTCACAGCAGTCTGTGAGATACATTCCTGTATTCAAAATTCAAGAACAGGGGAGCTTTTCATCAAGTGTTTTGTCAGTGATTTTTACTGACAACTGTTATAAGCTACTGAAATCCTTGCATCTGATTGGCTGAGAGCAAATCTGTCGGTAAAAATCACTGACAAAACGCTTGACGAAACGCTCCCTAGTTAGAATTGAGGTTTACAGATGTACAATAAAATGACCATTTATGTCTAAGTAAATATGCAGTGAAGATGTCATAAGCATAATTTCAGGTTCATAAATTTACAATTAAATGACAAACTTCATTTCAATAGGTGATTGAGATGATATGAATTCCTACTGTAAAAATGCTGTAACAATGGCAGTCCAATACCATTGCAATACCACAGCACAGTTCCTATGTATGAAAGACACACACGGTAAAGGCTGTCAGAGGAAGTGTAAAAAGGTTACCAGAGTTTTCAAATTATAAATAACAGCAGAAATTATGAATGAATTTATACAAGAACCAAAATAGAATCATGCATCATAAAAATTATTATATTAATGACCAATCAATACAACAAATTTGAATAATTTTTATCATTGTCTAACTGAATAATGAGCTGATAAACTGTGCATGAGCATTTGAAATGCACACAATTAGTACTTTCTCACAAAGGCTAACTTTCCCACAATGACGTTTATTTTCTTTAATATTCATAATGCCTTCCCTCTATAAGGTAATAACTTTTGACAGATTAAGCAACAAACTTACCTCGAACTTTCTCTCAAAGTTCTCAAACTCAAACAACCTTGCCTGGTAACCTTCAACAATTGGATCTGGATAACATTAAAAAAAAGCCATTCGTAATATTCAAAAGAATAAGTCAATGCATAACATTAGCTAAGAATTACCGGATATACTTTCATAAACATAGTTTCGTCTGGCAAAAATTGTCTTGATCCTCCCAAATCAGCCCAGTGTGGTCCTGCAAGAAGATATTTCACAGCGAAGACCAAGGGTAAACAATTTTCTACTCATCATCGTCATCTTCATCCTTCTCCCCCCCATCATCATTATCATCATCATCACCATAATACAACAACCACAACCACAACCGCAACAATAATAAAAATACCAATAACCACAACAATAACAACAATAAGATCATCATAATCAATATCACCATCATCATCATCATCATCATCATCATCATCATCATCATAAGACAACAACCGCAAACACAACCGCAACAATAATAAAAATACCAATAACCACAACAATAACAACAATAAGATCATCATAATCAATATCACCATCATCATCATCATCATCATCATCATCACCATAAGACAACAACCGCAAACACAACCGCAACAATAATAAAAATACCAATAACCACAACAATAACAACAATAAGATCATCATAATCAATATCACCATCACCATCATCATCATCATCACAACAGCAACAACCAAAAAACCTCGTATCCATGATATTCAACCTACTTGCATCAGGGGTTGATAATGTCTTAGGTATCCTAGAATTGAGAGCCTCCTTGGCAGACACAAAGAACACCCGGTCCTTCGCTTGTGCTTCGTTCACAACTTTGAGTTCTTCCACCAAGAATTTGATATCTCTCTCCAAATGCTGCTTCTTCACCTGAAGGATAAAAACAACAAAAAAATAAGAAATGAAATAAAGGCCTATTGAGACAAGGGTGGCGAAATCTATCATCATTTTTATGTAAATCTTTATTTTTTCATTGATTATTATAATTTGCATATTATAATTTATACATTTTGATTAATAATTAGGTAAAGAAAGGCCTTGGAGATTAAATTTCAACATAAGAAGTTCCTTCTAAACCTTAAAAACATAAGAAAAAAAAATTGAAAGTGATTTCAATACAGTGCTGTAATATTGCTGCAAAAACTCAACGGCAAAATAAAATGAGAAAGGCAAAATAAAATGAGAAAAGCATCATGCACGTCGGATGTCCATACTCACTACAACACAGGGTTTAGCAAGTAGGTGTAAGGGTCTGTGTTGCGTTAATCCACAAATTCTTTTTATTTCCACATAACATGATTTATTTGGATACAGCATTTTTTTAAAGATGGTATAAGGCATGTGGACTGAAGAGGGTTTAACAGAGTTTCCTGTACTCACTGCTTCCATGAACTCTGGCTCATTAGCTGAGGCATCCCATCTGTTGTTCAGAATAAAGATGTTTGGTTTGGAGAGTCTCTCACTTACTTTGTGAAAGAAGCTTTTCTCCTACAGAACAATCGTAAAGAAGACAATAAAAATACCAATAAGAAAGGTTCATCAATACAAAAGTCAATTAGAATTGGCCTCTAGTGATGTAGCTTGGAACAGAAATCCGTATCAAACTAGCAATAATGCACGTATTGGGCCCAGTAAGTCACAAACCAAACTAAATCACAAATCAGTTAAAGAAGTGCTGTACAAATTAGTGTTGAAAAAAGGCTCATTATTCGTCTTCTTTTATCACCTAGCAAGTGCACCATTCTCAAAAGTTTGCAGCATGTCTACATGTCAGCCTACAGTATTGTAACATATGTGTTGTAATATAACAATACCTTTATGGAAAGAAATCTATTGCTGCTAAAAATTTTATTATGAATTAAAATATGTTCCTTTACTGGACTAGTTTAGAACCCTGTAAGGATTGTTGAAGTCAGCAAGCCAGACAAGACAAGGATTTTTGGTTGCCACCATAAGAAATATTGACCTCAAAGTCTATGTCTTCAACACGAAAAGTGCAATATCACACAAAGCTCTCAATAAGTAACCCGACAGTGTTAGGACATGCTACTTCTTTTCCAAGGAATGATTCAGACCTATTCTTCTTTTCTTTCTTTTTTTTAGGATGAATAAGAGAAATATTCCTGGGTATCATTCCCAGGTAAAAAATAAAATATATATACATGTATTAAAGTACATATTCATAGTACATACTTTCAATCTCTATTTTTTTAATTTCTGAAAATACAGCTGAACAATGAGTCTCCTGTGGGGTCACACTAAAGAAATAAGCCTAGTCATAATAGTCTTGTAGAGTAATTTTCAGTGTGGGGTGGGACATGATTATCCGATAACAGTGATGGAATCATTACGTAGTTACAGGGTCTACATTGCACTATCCACAGGGTAAAAGGATTTCAAAAAGTTTGAGTTGCAAATGAACTAGATCCAACAAAGTTTCATACTGCAAAGTGACAGAAATACAAGCATGACGAACATTGAATTTTCTCTGACAGTATTTCCATGACATGACGTGATCACAACGATTCATCTTACTGTTCTCATAAGAGTAGACTCTGCATTTAAAACCAGGACAAAGACATCAGCATCCATACAATGTGTGTTGATCCACTCATCAAGATCTTGCTCAACATCTATGCCAGGACTGCAATGGTTTAAAATAGAAAGAGAGAGGGAGAGAGGGGGAGTGGAGAGATGGGGAGAGTAATAGGAACATAAAGAAAATGGGAGAGAAAGAGAGAAAATGGGAGAGAAAGAGAGAGATTGGGAGAGAAAGAGAGAGATGGGGAGAGGAAAGAGAGGGGGAAGGAGAGATTGGGAGAGTGTAGGGACATAAATAGAGAGTGAAAGAGAGATGGGGAATGTAGAGAGGGGAAGAGGGAGAGGTAGATGAAGAAAGAGGGCAAGAAAAACAAAATTGTTATAGACTACATAAATCTGAGGATATATGGTCCAAAGTATAGTTGCAGGAGAGCAAAAAAATATAGTAAAAGTTTCAAGCAAGATGTTTATTGTCAAGCGTAAAAACCTGAAGAATACTATTAAATGTCATTTGAGTTGGAGTCTATGGAAAATGTGTGTACAACCAAAATATAACTCTATCCGGCGGGTTAAAAATACCCATTGCCTCAGGTTATTTTACCTTCCATAATAATATCAATAAATTTCAATTTATATAGTACTTAAAACAAATTTGTATCTTTAAAGCATTACAGATACTACAACCTCGTTCACAAGATGCTTGCTACTACATAAACTACATAATGTGTGCACCATCTGTCATTACCCTATGGCCACCTAGAGAGCAAGCAGCAATTATGATCACAATGGCTTTCATCGTCCTACAAGGTCGCTATTTCTCTCCTAGGTATGAGGGGTGACATATGTGGTCCTCAAACCACTCGACTGCAACATTTCTTTGCTCTGATTGTCACTCTGGGAGCACTCTGATGAATATTTATGGTTTCCATTGATATCAAACACCCTCTGACCCAAGTCCTTTACGATTTTTGTAGGGGTCTGGTTAGACATTTTTGCGGGGTCCGCGTGCAAGAGCGCCATGTTAAAATTTTGAAATTTTGGGAGGGGGTCCATACTTAGATTTTGGGCAACTGTATGTGCCAGGCACTTCTTGGTGTCAAGCCCTGCTTTACGGTAGAGTGCTCACCTGTCAAGTAGGACCACATCATTCATGAGGAGATGGCACTGCGTCCTGGGCCAGAAGATGTGAAGAATGCTACTCTGTTGACAGTCATCGTGGTCACGCTCTCCTGCCAGTGCATGGGCCAACTGACTCACAGACTAAATCGGGACAAAAGAGATTAGGTTTTAAAAAGAACATTAAACCAGGGAAAGGCCTAATATCTACTACCTATTAATGACAGGGAATTCATTCATGTAAGAGTTTTCCGATCTCCACACTAACTGTTGTTTTCCCCACAGGTCTGAAGTAAAATATCGGAAGTCTACCAGGCTTCCCTTTAAAGTAGATATTCAAAGAAAATCACAAATATGGCAATTAATGTATCACTAGAAACTGGGAAGCTTACAGATGGCAATCGTATAAGTTTTATGTCAACTGCGTATCTGGTGATTATAAAAACAACACAAATAAAAGCTCTTCTCAGCATCTGGAATATCCGAGGATTCGCCAGAAATATAGCGATGTTTTGATGTCGTCACACTCGGGATCGATCCTGCTTAAGCAGACGACGTCCTATAATGAATGAACGTAATTGCAATGCAATTATTTATCAAATTATAAAGAGTTTGGTGTATTTAAACATGACCTTATTTCACACCATTATAAAGGGAAAGTGAAACTGATTCTGATAGCTAAAACCGTTTGATTGTAAATACATAGGAGAAGGGTCAATGATCAATGAAATAAACCCCACTTTCAAATTGAAAAGCCCTCCGAATAATAGCAGGATGGTATTCGTTCCCTCTTGAAACGCCGAACATGGCCCGGTGCAAGCAGCTGAAAATACAATGGCGTTTTATTTTGTTTACAAGTGACTGATTCCTTTATTTTTTTAACGCTGCATTTTTCATCAAAATAATACCATACACGAAGTTAAGAGTGAGGCAACAGACTAACATTAAGACTGACGCTAGTGAAGGAAGAGAAATAAGTGAAGAGGAGATGACAAAATAGGCTCTGAAAAATGTGTAAGATGTTATGGGACATCGTCTGCTTAGACAGGACTGGTCCAGGGTGTGTCGTCACATATCTCAGCAGCGTTCGAGGAGCTCTTCAGCTGCTATATCGGGGGCTGTATTTTACCGTTTTATAATTGATAATAATCATTACTTCAAATGTTTCCAAGCGTTGAATTTGGATAACCTTGTTTTTAGGCCATCTATGCAATAATAAGTATTAAGCCAATATTTAAAATCATTAACGTTCTACTTTAAATTCTGATGGGGGATGGGAGGTTCAAAGTGAAATAGCTGATGTTTGTGGGTATAGGACAAATGTTAGTGTGAAACCTCGGTCATAACTTTATTTCAAACTTCAAACAACTGACTGTCATGCTCATTTTCTGGGAGTTGTTTTCTCTCATCATGTAGCCCTCCTGCCCTCCCCTCCCTTAACCATTACTCGACACTAACAGGGGTCTGATGCACATGGCAGAGCTGCCAACTTCTGGCCAAGCTTTTCCGTACACGCCAAGCTGAAAAGTCACATTTTGGCGATGAAATCCGTAATTTTTTGCAAATCACCAAATACCAAATTTTTAAACTGCAACTGCCACCAAAATTTAGATCTAAAAATGTCCTAAAATTACTCTTTGTGACACCCCAATAATTATCATTGGGAATAGGATAATTATCTAGATCTAGAAACATAAAAAAACAGCTAAAAAACTCACGTTCCCTATTCATCCTTTCGATTCCACTACGGAGCAGCTCCACATACTGCCGCCTTACACCAAGCGGGTGCCGCGCCGCGCCGCCCGCCCGCGGCTAGGCTGGCTGGCTTCGCCTAACGCCTCGGTGTGTAAGAGCAGCCGCACCGCTAGCGCTTGAGCTCATAGCTTGAGCTAGAAGTTTGCGTGTGCGGTGAAAGTACGTTCGCAGTCTCCTTTCTGTACGCACTTTAGGTACATACACAGTGCGGAGTTCCGGGAACAGCGAAAATAATACAATATGAGTGTGAAAGTATGAGTGATAACAAATACATGTGCGCAACGTATAAGACGAATAGTGCATAATCAGATTTCTTCAAATCCGTAGTTTAGAGGGGAAATCCGTACTTCCATATTTGTGTTTGAATTCCGTAACAAATACGGTAAATCTGTACTACTTGGCACCCTGACATGGGCCCCAAAGTCTGAACTCTAGACCCCTCAAATTTATGAATTTATACAGGGGGTCCATGCATACAGACCCTAAATGTTTTGGTATGGATCCCTTGCTAAAAAGCTATGTCAGTACGGAGCACTGCCTTAACATATACTTACTTTTATACGCATTTTCTCAGAGCTGTTTTACCTGCTCATTTAGCCCTCCTACCCCTCACATTTTCAACCGACACCCCAGAACCTGATCTCTAGACCGTCAAATTTCTAAAGCTATACAGGGGCTCCATAAAGAGACGCTAAAACTTTCAATACTGACCCCTATGTAAAGCATTGATGCTCAATACACTTACCGTTATACTCATTTTCTCAGAGCTGTTTTGCCTGCTCATGTAGCCCTCCTGCCCCTCGCATCCCTCGACACACAGGAAGCAGTCTGTGGTGTGGCCGATTCCCGAGGGCAGCACCTTATCCCGTAACATCGCATTGATCACTGTACTCTTACCGTTACTCGTTCTGAAAAAGATTCCACACATGTACATTCAAGTCTCCTTTAGGCAAAACATTGCATAATAAAGTGTATGTACTAGGTGTTACAAAAAACATTTCCCACTTTTGATCCTTAATAGTTCGAAAACTATATATCAGATAACACTGTCATTGATAATTTCTTGGTACTACAAAATTTCAATATGGCACGAAAAAGAGACATGATAACGAAGCTTTTCGACCTGCACTCATCAGGTTATCACGCAGGTATATAACAAATTACTCGAAATCAACTATATTATACTCGAACCCGGACGCAACCCAGACGCCGTAATTTCAGAACAATCGCAAAGCTTGGACGAACTCCTTTTGTCTGCACAGAAGGGGTTCGTGCGATTGAATGTAGGCGGCTTCCAGAAAGCGTAAATGCGCTGCGCTTCTGGCCCGGGACATAATTGAGAATTGATCGTCGGCATAGCTTTGTGCGCAAGCTGGATTGTTCAGCAAATGGAGACCAATCGCTGAATCACATTTGGCTATCTTTGGTCTGTTAGCGTGCATTTCAGATTTGCAGGCACGGACGGGCTGCGTGCGCTGATTGGTTGTACGGTTCCGAATAGTCGAGGGGACGTGTTGTTTAATGCGATCAGGTTGTACATGTACGTAACCGTACAACCAATCAGCGCACGCAGCCCGTCTGTGCCTGCAAATCTGAAATGCACGCTAATATATCATAATTATCATCCTCCTCATTGTTATCATTATCATAATCGTTATCATCATCATAATCATGACTATCATTGTCATCATTATCATCACTATCATTGTCATAATTATCATCACTATCATTGTCATCATCATTATCATCATCACTATCATCTTCGTCATCATCATCATCATCAAGGACAACATCAATATTCCTATCCTTTGAATGACTTAATTCACTTCGCATTACTTTGATTGCTTCAAAATCCATTAAAATGGCATCGCAGTGAAATGACTTTGCACAGTTAATGCCAGAGGATGAATAAAGACTAGCTGTGATAGTGGCATTCCTCATGAATAAATAATAAAGCATTCAAACCCTGGCCATTGTCCAGGACCATTGTCTGGGTGTTAACCACACACTCCCATACACACCAATTGACCCCTGTGCAAAGTTAAAGTTTTGTACAGAGGGTTGAAAATAGAGAAAAATCTGAAACCTAACTTAAATATTAATGAAACTGATTTATGCTTTCATTTTTAAATTACCTCCACTATTCAGCTTTTGCTCATATCAATGTCAGGATTATCTGATATATAGTTTTTGAACTATTAAGCATCAAAAGTGGGAAATGTTTTTTGTAACATGGAGTACATGTAGTTCACATCACTAACTATCATAGCCCAACTGGTGTCATTCTTTTGATTGATTTTTGAAAAAAACAATTGGAAGACCAAAGCTGATCTTCTGTTTTCACTACAGAACCTTCAAATGGAGTCAGCATAATTAAGAAATAGGGTTGTTCCACATCTAAACAAGATGTATGGAAATAATCAATGTAAAATATATACGGTGCAATACTTTTATGTGAGTGTGTTTTGGCTCTATGTCCATTTCAGTATTGAGCTAGAATAAGTACAATTGCACTGAAACAAAGTAAAGTTTACAGCATCCCTAGAGTTCAGAATTCTATTCTGAGCTCAGATAACTAAAGAAAATGCAATTTCCTTTGTCATACTTAGCTCCTTGAAAGAAAAAAAACAATGCTTGTATGTGACAAATGGAATGATAGGATTTAAAAATCTGCAAAATTTGAATTAGCAAAGTTGATTAAAATTTCTTGTAACTGATCACACTCCTTCATACTCACGAGCAGTAAATCCACCCAAGAATATAAGTTTTCTACTGTAAGTCTTAACTATAAAATGATTATTTTCTTCCAAAAACAAAACAAACAAAAAAACACCCCCAGGAAATAACATTGCGAAGTGCACATAGGTGTTTAAAACTAAATTCAAAAATGAAATAATTAATTGAAACCCAAAATATTACCCTTGAAAATGATGTTTTTGTGTTGTTTGTCATATCTGATGGCGATAGAAGATACTGATATCATCTGCCATGCACTCACCTGCCAAAGAAAGCCACCTTCATGTGGTCTCTCTCTAGGACATCCTGGATTCCTCGGACCTGGTTACTGAACGCCTCGACTTTAGTCAGCTGTTCATCTGACACAACCTGGGAAGCTGCAGAGATGCCTGAAAAACCATGAGTAAGATGCAATCTTGATTGTATGACACATGCTCTGGGGCCGATCGTCGGGGATCAATGTCTTCCAGGAGTCGAATCCTCAACTAACCCTGACATAAAACCCAATCACAACCCTAACCCTTACCATATTCTTAACGAAATAAAGCATGGAGTAGATGCCATATGTCAGATCACCAAAATGTTTTTTGATATCACCACTTTAACTATTTATTCACTACGGGCTGAAAAACCATGACTGCCAAATTTTTCGAGAGTATATCGTCTGTTTGATGCCAGAAGGGCGTTAACTCATATACTTTAACACAGAGTTAATGCCCTTCTGGCTCTCAACAGACGATATGTTCCATACACCTTGCCCATGTGACAATAGTCAACTGTTGCAGTCCACCGTTTGTTCCATTAATTAGTTGACCAAAGCAGACAAAATGTTTAAAGCGCAATAGCTTGGATCAATCTTACGATTGATATCAATCGTAAGTATATGGCAAACCATGTACTGATGAGTTACAATTGATCGTAAGATCGATTGTATCTCTTTATGTTACCAGGTCCCTGGGCATATAAGCTCAGAGAATTGAGTTGGAGTCTTGAAATTGGTTTCAGCCTGCTTTATATGGATATAGATAAGCATTCATTTATTTTGGAGGTAGCATTTAATTAACAAAAAAAATGTTTAAACCCACACCCAGAAATTAGTTAGTCATTAGGGCTAAATTTGTCTTCTAATATTCACAGACAGAAGAATGGCAGCATGTAGTAAAGACTCACCATCCAAGAATGCATGGCTCTCAGTGATGTGACCGGACACCTCCTTGTAGATTTCATTGATCTTCCTCTTGGCATCAACAAAGAGTCTGAGTGGGGTGCTGCTTCGAGCGTCTTCCGGTCTGGCCATAGCACTTGGCCTGCGCCCGTATCCGTTCTCCATTTTTCTCTGGCTTATAAAATCTGTAATGAGTAATATAATAGCTGTATCAAAGCACAGTAAAAATACTTTTCTTTGTTCACAGGAACGAGACCTACATGTCATTGGGATGTTGTTGATGCAGGCTAATTCAGCACTAGGGACAACTCAGACTTGGTGGATATTGTTGCCGAGATATCCAAGAGAGCTGACCAAATACGTGCATTAATTTTTGCAATAAGTAGGTCTTTAGAATGGCAATGTGTATAATAGTTACTCACAAGATGAATGATGGATATAATTTTTTTTTTTATTATCTTTTCCAACATCGGTGAGTTGAATTCACTGTATTTTTTTTACATGTTGGTGTCGGTATTTGTAAATCAAATGCTGATTTTGAGTGAATGTTGGTGACTTTTGTGCAGTGGTGTTTGAAAGTGTTGGGGTGTATGACATAGTTCAAGGTACACACGGATGATGGAGTGTAGTAATGTCGCTATGAGTGGATTTTGCTGGGGTAGAAATATCAGAAGTTCTTCTGAACGGCCATTTAAGGTCATTCTCGTCAGTACAGGCGCACAGCCAATTTGGGAGACTCTCTTCCACTTTGGAGACAGTCTCTGATATTGGAGACTTTGCTAACAAAAGGAAAATGAAACATGATCAATAGAAACAACAAGGCACTTTTTCTCAGCACATTTTTTTCCTCTCTGAAATCAGAAGCCCATTTGTTTTGTGTGTGAATCATATCAAACAAGATGAACGTGACTGCATCTCCTACAGTGTATATGCCTCCGCCTAACTTCAGTTGACAGCTCAAACTGTTCTTGAAATATTGTGACAAGAATAAACAGCCTACAATTACATGTACATGCTAATTGACCTCTTTGACATTTGACCTTACACCTTGTAATCTAAAGGTCTGATCACTTTATCTCCTCTTAGTCATGAATAAAAAATAGTTGAGATACATGTATGGTGATAACAAAGCTTTAAAATACACATTAACTTCACATATAATGACCTCTATGACCTGTCACCTTTGACCTACATGAACGAAAATCTAATCAGTTCATGGTAAATGATGTCCATGACCTTTGATCGTTGACCTACATTTGCCAAAACCTAATTAGATCGTCTTCCTATGGTGCAACATACGAGTACCAGATCAGATCAATACCAGTATCAGATCACCCAATGTGTTTAGGTTCAAGGATAGCAATCGCCAAAAAATATTAATGCTCTGCATATTAAGGGTTCCATGTCGCTATACTACACTACAGTATACATCACTCATAGCTACATTCCGACATTCCTATACTTCGTGTGTAGAATCTAGGCAGTCATACGGCTCAACTTTTTCAAACACCAATGCACAAAAGTCACCAACATTCACTCAAAATCGGCATTTAATTTACAAAAACCGACCCCAATATATCCAAGAAATACAATAAATTCAACTCACCGATGTTGGAAAAGATGATTCCAAAAATGAAATCCATAATTTACTGTCGATTCTCGCGAAACGAGCTATCGGAGTCATTGTGTACATTTCCTGATCGCTGCGGGCGCTGACATCTCCCCAAAAGAATTTTTTCGTTAAAAATTCGGTCCCTATCCCGTACGCGCTTGTGATCCCGAGTTTCTTCGTGGACAAAAATTTTATTGGCCGATTTCAGTCTAAGACATCGGCGGTATGTAAACAACACGCGATCGCGAAACAAATCGGCGGGGATTTCTTCGGTTTTGGGCATGATTTTGACTTTGGATTTTGCTGGAAATATGGAAAGTTCTTCCTAACGGCCATTTGATGTAGGAGTGAGATTTTTAAGGGCTGAATTTGAAAGCAAGGTATTTAAAATATTTATCTTATTTTCCCCCCATACCTTTAGTACATGCGACAGAAAATACCAACTATTTTACAGTAATGTAGCCATGAGTGGTATACATGTATATTCGAAATACATGTATGAGTTTCATTCAAATGCTGATTCTATAAACAGATATTATAAGTTGAAATACACTTCCAGCAAACAATACAGTAACTTGTAATATGCACACGCATGGACATGATGGAAATTAGAATAGCCGGTGAGGAACCAAACTCGGAGCTGGGTTCCGCGCAAGGGGGTTTTATGTTTTTCTTAAGCCTGAGTCGAATCGATTGGTTAGCCGGTGTTCGATCGAAGACATCGAATCCCGAATTCGTTTTGGCAAATCCGGTGCATCGATTTGTAGTCCGCCAGATTTTTGACTACCGTAGCCACCATGAAAAGAGCAAATAAAAAAAGAAACTCCGTAACGTACAGCATATATACTAGCAGAGAACGTGAAGGCGACTTCAAACTGTTGGCTAACTTTCGCTAATTCGCTCGCGGAGGACGTCGCGCTTTACCTGTGCTTTCTCTATGGAAAAATCGTTTTGTCGTTACGAACTGAAGTTTACGATAATATTCTTGCACTCTCTCTGCATTGTCAATTTGACAATTGTATAATTGAACATGATAAATACGGGCATGAGTACGAGTGTTCCTACTTAATTCGCAATAACTAATATCACACTCTCATCAAATTGGCAATTACTTCTGAATGATCTGAAGCTGAATGAAGTCGAGTCTATATTGAGCGACGATAAGTTTATTTCGTATTGTTTGTTTTTTTGCATCGAACAAATGTGTTCCATTCAGCTCTCCAAAGACAAAGTAAGATTATTAATTCTTTGAATTTGAATCATTGTCGGGTGTGTCGACAATGAGCATCGCTTCGTGCGACACTAGAGTGATATTTTGGCTAGCCATACGACTAGAAACTTAAGATTTTGGCTCGTCCGCTGTGATCTTTACTAGCCATTGGCTAGCGGGCTATCGTTAATGTCGAGCAGCGAGAGCCCATACATATGCCCGCGATGCCAGCCTACCGGTCACTGGTGCATGGTGCATGCACTGCGTGCAACTGTGTGCAACTCTGTTTTCACCGCCCATCATTTATCGATGCACCGGTATTCGATCGAATCAAAGCCGTCGAATCCCGGATTATGAAATATTCGATATACACACGAAGTATAGGAATGTAGCTATGAGTGCATCATAGCTACATTCCTATACTTCGTGTGTATAATGTAGGCAGTCATACACCTCAACTTTTTAAAACACCACTGCACAAAAGTCACAAACATTCACTCAAAATCGGCATTTAATTTACAAAAACCGACCACTAAATATCCAAGAAATACAATAAATTCAACTCACCGATGTTGGAAAAGATATTTCCAAAAATCAAATCAGTAATTTACTGTTGATTCTCGCGAAACGAGCTATCGGAGTCATTGTGTACATTTCCTGGTCGCCGCGGGCGCTGACATCTCCCCAAAAGAGTTTTGTCCTTAAAAATTCGGTCCCTATGTGGCATACACGGAAAGTCCCGATTTTCTGTGTGCGCGATCGTAAAGATCGATGTGCACTTGCGATCCCGAGTTTCTTCGTGGACAAAAATTTATTGGTCGATTTTAGTGTAAGACATCGGCAGTATGTAAACAACACGCGATCGCGAAACAAATCGGCGGGGATTTCTCTGGTTTTGGACAAGATTTTGACTTTGGATTTTGCTGAAAATATCAAAAGTTCTTTCTAACGGCCATTTGAGGTAGGAGTGAGATTTTTAAGGGCTGAATTTGAAAGCAAGTATTTAAAATATTTATCTTATTTTCCCCCCATACCTTTACTACACGCGACAGAAAATATGAACTATTTTTGCATTTTGTATTCGTAGTGGTCAATATGACCACTATTAGGGATACCAATACACCGAGGGTGCGTTGGCTACGCTTTGCTTCTAATACGCGCTCGCCTTCGCCCTCGGCCTTGGAAAATAATTGATGACTACAAAATTATTTTTCAAAAACCTTTCTTTGATTTCATCACTGAAACAAAGACAATGACACATACAAAAACATCCCTTTAATTACGATCTTTAACAGAACTTACTCGTTTGAGTTACGATGTTGCAGAATTTGGCGGTTTTGAATCCAATAATTTCCATAGCAGCTCACGAAAAACGTACACACATCGCAAATGCGTAAAGAAGCCAAAATTCGGGAGGGCGCTGCAAGTTTGATCACTAAAAATGTTCTAACTGGCAACAAGTAGGCACAAAAAATAAGGGTGATAGCTTCAGTCGAAGAACTTTTGATAGTGAATAATTCATGAGATGTCAATGTACGGTACCCTTATAGACTTGAAAATATAAAGAAAATAGAGGATTTGCTCCTTATTTTACACTTTTACTTTATTGACATAAAGGTATAGATAGAAGATGATTTTTAAGTCAAACGTACTTTGGTTTGAGCTCCATAGCTATAGCCATCTCAAAAATAGAGGGAAAACTGTGAAATATGACGTCATATTTTCGCGCCGACCAGGTCTCTAACTCATGAATAAAGATAATTATTGCAACGTTATTGCGAAATATCTAGTTTATATCGGTGTGGAAACATGAATATTGATGAGCTTCTTACGTGAAACGCGAGGGAAATCATGTAGCCTAGTCTCACACGAAGACCCTATTTCTCATATCAGTGCACACAGGCATCAAGATCGTCCATAGAGTGCAATACTAACCCTATGAGTATTAGAAGTGTTCAAAAGGATAATTTAGTAAATATGACTGAATAATAAGTCTACTCTTACCCAGTCCTGACCTTTGATAGCCGATTCTTGAACCCGTTGTATAGTGGAAGATTGTGTGTGGCTGGCTGTATACTGTATTCACAACAGTCAGACTGCGCACGTGGATGGAAGCGTAGGCCAGAGAGAGAGAGAGAGAGATGCATAATGCATGCGCTGCCTGTCCATTCTTCGCCGTCGATCTCTGAACAAAATTATTGTGCAGCACGTACGGATATAATCTGGATGAGCGTAGGGTATTTTGGGAGAGAGAGGAAAAGAGAGACATGTGTTTTGCATTCGCTCTACAAACATGCAGAGGTCAACAAATTTAGGACAGATAAGGTCCATAGAGCTTTCATTGTTTCGAACTCAAGGATGCAACATTCCTTTGCATCAGTTTACACTTTGAAAATGAGCTGCAGAATGCAAGGGACTTTCACATGATTATACCTGTATAATAACTATAACTTTGTGCAGGTCATGCTCTTCCTTTCTTTATATGTTTTTTTCCTTTCGTTATATATATTTTTCTTTGATGTATGTTTGATCTTGTTCTGTTCATGCCAATCTTTTGAAACGTTTGTAAATATTGTGACTATATTTTTATTGAATATACACATAAATTAAAAGAAAAACATTTCGTGGCTGCCTTCTTAAATCCCTTTTTTCTTTTTTTTTCGTCCAACTAATAAATGTTTCATCCTGTTAGCATGTAAAAGCCTATAACTAAAAATGTGAGATATTGATTACGATATAATATAAGAAAATATTAATCATATCTGAGAAAAATAAACCACATTAATTATGTACTTTACAGTTACAATTCAATAAATAGTAACTGTTTCGAGTATGTTTAAGAAATTCGGTCTATATGAAATATTAAAAAGATGCAACAGACCACTAAATTATTTCAATCATATGATAAGTTTGAATAAATATCAGTTAATAACAATGAGAAATTGTCTCCTTCCTAAAACATAAATTTACTCAATATATCAAACATGAAACTCCATCAACAAATGATTCTTTACATCAATGATCATTGCAACAATACATGCCGAATTAGAACACTAAAAATTTATAGTAATGTAATTCTTTCATGAAGGACAAAGAACTCAACTATCCTACACTATCATTACAGCATGCACGATCATGACGATGGCACAACTCCATCTTTGTCTACACCTATTAAGTATTATCATATTCTACGAAAAGTATATATATATTCTTACCGAAATGGGCCTTTGTAGCTGTTCCACCACGTCCAAAAATATCCAGGTATATGCTACAGTATGTAACTCAGACCTTTCAGAAAGCGTCATTTCAACAATCATGCATTCCAGAATGACCAGAACATGTAATTTGGGAGAACAAAAAACTCCCTGTTTCCTGACTCGGTTTCCCGCTCGGTTTACATCGTATAATCTTATAATCTCTATAATCTTAGGGGGGGGGGGTGATTGTTTTTTGTCTGGCAACCAGTCAGATTTGACTATTTTTGCCATATTAAATTCCGATATTCTATCCAATGGTATATACTTTTATTTTATTTTTCTTTTTTTTTTTTTTAATTATTATTATTATTATTATTTTTTTGTTAAATACGCTAGGAGATCTATTATACTTGGATTTACAAATTCAAGAGGTCTTTCTCTAATTCCTAATCAGTTTAAGGGAAAGAAAGAGAAAAGGAAAGCAAAATGGGAAAGCAAAAGAAAGGAAGAGCTCCAGTCCCGCACCGCAGTGCGGGGATACGTCTGTCCCGTTGATGTAGAACATCAACGTCGGTGAAGTCTTGATCTTTCCAGGGGACAAGACGCCTTTAATCCTACCTACGTGGGGAAGACAAGCCCTTGCAGGGTGGAGCTTTAGATGAGAAAAGGTAGAAAAGTGGTTAGAAGAGAAAAAAAAAAAAATATATATATATATATATATTTAGTCTATGTTATATACACAAAATTTTAGGTATTGCTATATATGGTAAGGCAAAAAAAGGAGGACCATACTACTGACAGTGAGTGATAATCGATATCGTGCAGCGTACCATATATACACATAATTGTACAATTACGTAATATATTTTTTTTCTCTCTTTTTTAAGGCTTACAAGATATAAAGCTTACATATTCATAGAAATATTAAGTACATAACATCTGTACTCATTTGTATCACCATTTATATTACCATCATTATTATTGTTCACCTCTCTTTCTCACATTCCTTTTTATTTCTTTTTAATTGTATTTTGTTTTGAATATACACATGTATGCCCGCATACATAACACGATAAAAAAAGCACCCCCGAAAAACGGACCCAAGTACAATTTCAAAGGCCCACTGCAGTGCCCACAAAGACTAGGCTCGGACCAAGCAATACGTGATTGTAATGTTCGCACATTACCAAAGGTGACACACCGCGCTATTGAAAAATTGTCCCGAGTCCGCTTCCCGAAAGCAGCCCCCACCGTGCCACATACAAAAAAAAAATATATACACATACATACCTATATATGCACTTACACCCTACACAATCATATCCCCATATGGGGTGGCATGAGATGCTACATTAACATGACTTGCGTACAGGCGCGTAAGAAAAAAAAAAGAAAAAAAAAAAGTCATTTGACAGAGTAGAATGTATATGTATAGACTTCGTTATAATAGTTCCTGTTCCTCGAATAACTGAGTTACTGATGAACTAGGGCGGTGCATAAGCCTGTGGGGGTAGTACAGTTGGCCTTTAGCCACCTGCCACTAATCATCAGCCGCGAAGGAGACTCTCTCCAACCGTTGACCAATGAAAGATTTAGAATCTATACATTAGCCCCAGTATCCGATTTGCAGGATTATAGCTGATAATAAAATATGAGAATTTTCCCGTGTCCGGCTTTTCTTTACTTACTTTTTTTTTTTACTTTTTCTTTTTCTTTTTTCCTTCCTGATCTTTTCTTTTTTTTTTTTTCTTATTAAATATTGTCGTTTGTAACAATTCATGCCACACTTAAACAAGAAAACGTGCAATTTATACAGCTGCAGTTGCCATACACACACGTAATATATACATGCATACACCATACGTCCTTCCAAATATTAATGTATGTCAATGTTCTATGTATAAATTACAAAGTACGAAAACCTACATCCTCACATGCGCACCTGTAATGCTATAGGCCTTTATATATTCGTCTCGTTCGGAGAACGAAACGTATCAATGCTCTTTGTTTATCGATGTTGTTACTTTTCAGGAGGCCCTGAATTTCTTGAGGCACTTTCAAATTTGTTTCTGTAAGCAACATTGCTCTTTCAATAATAAAATGTGGACATACAATAAGAAAATGATCAATTGTTTCTGTCTCTTTACAGATATCACATAAACCAGTTGGATGTAGTTTTAAACGAAAAAGGTCAAAGTTAAGCCCAATTATACCAAGACGAAGTCTATGTAGTAAACTTTCACAAAATCTATTAAGATGACATTCATATAAAGAATGGTGAACTCTCGGTTGTATCTGTCTCAAATTGCAGGTTGAAATCTTCCACCGGTTTTGCCATTCCTGTGTATATTTTAATGTGATCAGATTCTTTACTTCATCAAAACTTAATTTGTTCTGGATTTCGATGTTTTTTGTTAATGCCAATTTTGCATGAAAATCTGCTGCTTCGTTTCCACTTATGCCGCAATGGCTAGGTATCCACTCTAAATTGACTTCTTTGCCTTGGTACTTCAGTTTAGTAACTAAAGTCAATATTTCGGTTACGAAAGATATATTTCTTTGGTTCTTTATGGCTAACAAAGCACTTAGTGAGTCACAAAATATTACTGCTCCTACATAGATATTAATATTTTCTAACCAAGTTAACACAAGTACTATTGCAGCCAATTCTGCTCTAAAAACTGAGGTATGGTTATTTAATCTTTTTGATTGGTGGTAAGACCATGCTGGTACATAGAAAGAAGCAGCAGATATACCTGTATTGGGTACTTTTGACCCATCTGTATATATATGTAGTTGATAAGACCATTTTGTGTTTATTAATTGAAGGCTTTCTTGATATAGATATGCCTGATTTTCTTGTTTACTTAGAATACTACTAAGTTCAACTGATACTCCCGGGGGGATGAAAAACCAAGGTGGAAAATTATTTTGATTATATGTCTCAATATGATAATCCTTTTCCGTTCTACATCCAAAAGGTTTGTTTATCTTTTGAAGTTTCGTTAGCTCAAGTTGCCAACATGGTTTAATATTATTTACAACTGGGTGGTTTTTATGCATTTCGATTTTTTGTCTAAAATTATCCGATAACATCTGTCTCCGTAAATCTAGTGGTAGTTCTCCCATTTCAACCTGAAGAGCTTCTAAAGAAGTAAGTGGTAGTGCCCCCGCACATATTCTTAGAGCTTGATATTGAATTGAATCAAGTTGTTTTTTTATGGAGGGGGATGCACTGTCATAGGCTTCACAGCCATAGTCAATTAAAGATCGTATATAAGCTCTATACACCATAATAAGGGATTTTGTGGAGCTTCCCCATGAAGTTCCGGTCAGGTTACGAATGATATTCAGTTTTCTTTTACATCTTGTTGTTACATCTACAATATGTTGCTGCCATGTAAGTTTCTGATCGAAAATCACTCCCAGAAATCGTTTAGAAGTTTGAAAGGCAAGTTCCTTGCCTTTCAATTCTAGTTTGGGATATTGTACTTTGTGTTTCTTGGTAAAAAGTAATGGGGTTGATTTATCTTGAGATAGTTGAAAACCCCATTTTCTAAACCAATCACTCAGTATATTTATATATTTCTGCATTTTGCATGTTATAGATTCTAAGTTATTACCCGATATCCATATTGCACAATCATCGGCATAAATGGATATGGAGATTGACTCTACTGTAGGAATGTCACTTAACATGATGTTAAATAAAATAGGGCTTAGGACACTCCCTTGCGGTAGTCCGTTGTACATTCTATATGTTTCAGATTTCGTGTTACCTATTTTTACTTGAAATGTTCTATTTTTCAAGTAGTTTTCTAGGAAATTTATTACTTTCCCTGTAATATTATTTTCTAATAATTTATAAATTAGTCCATCTATGTAAAGTCTGTCATATGCCTTCTCAATGTCTAAGAAGAATGCTAGAGTGTATTCCCCATTGTTTATACTCTTTTGAATGTCATTTTCAAGATTGGTAATATTATCTGTCGTGCTTCTTCCTTTACGGAAGCCGCTCATAAACGTGGGTAGTATGTCTAATTTTTCAATGAACCAGTCAAGTCTGTTTTTAATCATACGCTCAAACGTTTTTATGAAGCACGATGTAAGTGCTATAGGTCTGTATGAAGACAGAAAGGTTGGATCTTTTTTGTATTTTGGAATAGGAATAAGGATTGAGTGTTTTAGCTCTCGGGGTATATTGCCAGTATCCCACATCATGTTCATTATTTTTAGCATAATTTCTTTGGTTGCGTGTGGGAGGTATTTGTATACTTCGTATGGGATTTTATCCTCCCCTGGAGCTGAGGTTTTGCAAGAATTCAGAGCTTTTTCCAGTTCAAAACGTTGATATGGTTCATCAAGAATATTTCCAAAAACATGAGTTCGATCTGTGTTTAAATTCAGATCTTGAATGGTTTCATTTTGACTTGTTGACTGGAAAAATTTACCAAAGGCTTCAGCCTTTTCTTGGTCTTTAATAAGCTCTTTTTCTTCTCCTAATATGATTGGTATTTTGTTTCCTCTCTTTACTTGTATTCCATTCATTTGTTTGATTATCGACCATACAGTGGATTCGGGCATGAAGCGGTTTAATTTAAGGCAGAAATTGTGCCAGTAAGTACGTTCCGCTTGACGAAGCGTCTTTTGTGCTTGAGCTTTTTTCTTTTTAAATGTATTTAATTGTTCTATTGAGATGTGTCTTTTCAATTTATTTCTAGCTTTATTTCTTTCCTTTATTATTTTCGAGCATTCTTTTGTCCACCATGGAATGGGATCATATTTCTTCTTGCTTCTTTTAGGCATTATTTCCTTAATAACCTTTGATAGACGTTGTTTAAAATGTGAAAAGGCTTCTTGTTGTGGATTAGAAGAGGAGATGTCTTTAACTAGTTCTTCACATCTTTTAGAAAATTTAACCCAGTCCATGTTCTTGAAAGACCAATGTTCTTCACAGTTTTGGTGTTCAACCTCAAATCCCGCGTCTATGGCCCTTTCCATAGACACCTCTATTTTTATTGGGAAGTGGTCACTTCCAAGTGAGTCACCCAGGACTTCCCATGAACATTTATTTGATATGTCAGGAGAGGTGATGCTAAGGTCCAGGCATGACATCTTTCCAGTAACCGGATCGAGTCTTGTACCTGTTGTGTTGTTGAGGATGACTAGGTTATTTAAACTAATGAAATGTTCTACTATACGTCCGTTTGTGTCATTCCTTTCACTACCCCACAAAGTATTGTGCGAGTTGAAATCACCAAGTATTAAGAATTTATTAGTTTTTACCGATTTGACTAATTTACTAAGAATGTGTTCGTCTAATTTCTTACAAGGGTTATAAAAATTTACCACAGATATTTTTGATTGTAAGAAATAAAAATCTAGTGATTGGAGTTCAAGCTCTTCATCATAGTGAGGATAATAATAATTAATTGAATTGTGCACGTATATAGCACACCCGCCCCTACTATGAGTATTTCTATTTCTGGGAAAACATGTGTATTCGGGGATGTAGAATGTTTTATCATCCGTGAACCAAGTTTCCTGTATACATATAATGTGGTATACTCTATTATTTTGTGAAGATATGTATTTTATTAATTCTTTTCCATGTGTATACATTCCCTGCGCATTCCATTGTAGAATGGTAAGCGCTGATAATATCGCCACTAGGTTACTACCCTTCATTAGTTTTTTCCATTGATCTAAGTTTTATAAGCCTTTCGGCTGCCGCTTTGACTAAAGCTTTGACTTCCTTCTCCGTGGTCCCAATTGTGAAAATGAAAATAAGGTAGGAAATAAAGTCTATTATATATTCGTTATTCGCAGTTGCGAAATAATTTTCTGTACTGCTCAAGTTGTCACCTTCATATTGTTCTTCTCGGGGCCTATCCGTGGATGGACCGGGCAGTTCAGATGTCTGGACATGCTGGATTGGGACTTTAGAAGGTTGCACGTAATGACGAATTAATTCAGGGTTATTGTTTTCAGTTTGAGGGGTTCTGTTGTTTACCGGATTGGTTTCATTGTTAGGAGGGAGGTTTTTTGATTGGTTAGATTCCGTAGGGTTATTCTCATTATTCTTTTTCTCTTTCTCTGAAAACATTTGCGTGGCTTGTGCGTATGAGATGTTATTTTGGACCTTCAGTTGCTGTATTTTCCTTGCATTTTTGGCCACTATACAACCATTGAAAGCGGCAGAATGTTTTCCGCCACAATTAACGCACTTTCGGTCCTCTTTTCTTTCACATTCCTCAAAAGCGTGGCTTTCTCCACATCTAACACATCTTATCTTAGATCTGCATTGTGCTATTCCATGACCATAGCGTTGACATTTGAAGCACCTAGCTACACGGGGTATATATTGTTTAACCTGAAAGACCTGAAAGTACATTGTTATTTGATCTGGGAGGGATGGTTTGTTGAAAGATAACAAAACAGAACGCAAGGGTAGCGTTGTGTGTGTATCATTTCCATTTACTTGTTGGTCCTCATTCCTTACCCTTTTTGTCATTCTCTTAACAAAAGATACACCTTGTATTTTTACCTCGTCCATTATTTCCTTTTCAGTCATTTCAATTGGTACATTAGATATCACTCCTTTAAGTCCCGTCGTTTTTTCCTCTGATTTTACATGGATTGTTCCTATAGTATTCAATTGTAGTATCGCTCTCATTTGTTTTAGGTTTCTACATTTCACAAGAATTGCCTGACCCTGTCTTATAGGCTTAATAAGGTCAACTGGATGTACAGCGGCTGCCTTGATTGCATTAGCTAAAATAACCGGGTTCATGTTCCGAAAGTTCTTATGTTTTTCAATAGGGGAGATTATAATGTCAAAATCTTTTTGTTTACTATTATGTGGCGACGCCATATTAGGATCCGATTCGGGCGATGAGAATTCTTCGGTATGATTTAGATTTTCAACACTAAAGTTACTAGTATTTAGTCTTGGCCTTTTCCCACGTCTTTGATTTGATCGAGAGTGTGATACCGTAATGAAATCGTCATCGTCCAAATCGGGTCCATGGTCCTCCATGTTTTCTGGCGCCGATGCCGAGGCGGACGCCATCCCACCTATTGGTGTAAACCTAGACCAATGAGGCGAGAAATTGAAATGTGCGGTGGGTGTGCGTTATGTGCTGTGTCAGTTGTCAGTAGTATAGCCCTCAAAAAATTGCCTTACCTTGATCCTTTAAGCCCCTCAGAGGCTCAGTCGTCCTTTGAGACCAAACAAATCCTAATGAAGCTGTAAACCAAGCACAGATCTCCAAGGAAATAGTATATAAGGCAGGAAAAGTAAGAAATATAGCAAATTTTGTAAGAGAAACAGAAGCTCGTATCCGTATCCGTATCCGTGAGTAAAGATGCTGGTAGTCTTTGAACAGACTCTTGAGGTTGTTTCTGATTTTATTGACTATTGTTTTCATTATGATGTGATCAATCTTGTACAAACTTTGTGAAAATAAACGTCAGCTTCTTAGTGGCAAGTCGTCTTTTTTTTTGGTTGAATAACTTTTGACTTTCCTCTTATATTTTTAAACATTAAACAATGAATCATGAAAAAGGGTCCAAGACGGCAACAAGACAATCAATTATGAAATAGACCTCTAGGTCCAAAACGGGGTAGAAAGACCCATTGCCAAAATGCCTTATCCTTGTTACGGGTATGAGGCTTTTTCCTTTTCGGCGTTGCCGGTTTTGCTGACTGCATTCTTTTACCTGGTAATATTATTTTTGTTAATTTAAAAATAAGTTAATAATAAAAGAATTTAAGCAATAATATATATCTATACTTGTGAATATTATTATTTTATACTTCTCTTTTGTCATAAAATATTTTTGAGAATGCTTACAATCATAATTTACCGACCTACATAAAATCGGCAAGACAAGCTGACTCTATCGAGCGAAGCGAAACCGCTAAGTTCAGTGCGTATTGAACTCTGTATCGTGCATACATGTGATCGTGAGCAAGCGCTAGGCAGAGAAAGCGCTAGGCAGAGCTCCAGGCAAGACGGCAGAGTCAGACCGTGAATGACAAGAAACCACAGATAAGGCCAGTAAAATTTCAGATCTTTACTAAAAATTTAGGTCTAGTGTCTGATTATTAGAATGTATAGTCTAATTCTTTTTTTCAAAATCGTTCGAGCTCGAAATCTTCCATTTTGTGCTCGGTCTCACAGTACAGAATTTTAAAATACTGTTTACGCATTCTCCAAGACTAGCGACCGAAATTGAGCTCGCTGGGGCGGGGAATTTGAATTTCATATAGGCACCGGTGTGCCTTTGTTATTGTAATCAGCAATGATCAGCTGACTTTTGGCCTTTCTAATTGCCAACGTAACGACTTTAGAGCATGACGTTGCAGTTTTTTCAAGGCGATATTCTCAAGAAGGCGTAGCTGAAGTTCCCAACTTTGCAGCAAAATATCTCTCTTTCAAGACCATTTCTGAGACAGCAAATTGGTGAGTTTGTTTTGTGTTGACACTGCCTTTCATCAGGGATAGTTTTTAAGGGGTAATTATCTTTAATTTAAAAGTCAGATTTTGGGATTAGTGTCCCTACCACTATTCGTGGTGTGGCTCACTCCCGGGTACATTTCTGTAAAATAGTTGGTATTTTCTGTCGCATGTACTAAAGGTATGGGGGGGAAAATAAGATAAATATTTTAAATACTTGCTTTCAAATTCAGCCCTTAAAAATCTCACTCCTACCTCAAATGGCCGTTAGGAACACTCATAGGTACACGCCATTGCCGACTGTGTAGTAACGCAGCCAACACACATCCCATACCTAAACTGCATCACTGTGCATTTTTGGCTATATTTAATTGAAACTCATATATTGCAGTTTACTTAAATCCAAATACTTATGTTGAATAATAGATGATTAAAACTTACCAGGTTGTTTTGTGACCTTTGAAGAGGGTTTCCTGAAATTTTGGGTCCTTTTTGTCGATAACTGCTATCGAGACTGTCCCGTCAGCATCCAGTTTGTATTTTTCACGATTATGATGAAGGGAGCCCTCAGCGCTCGTAGTAGTACCGGCGCGATCGGTTCGTCGATCTCCTACGAAGACCTGGTAGGGCCAAACTGACGACGTAAAAAAATTAAAAATATTACGTACGTACGTAATAATTACTACGTACGTACGTAATATTTTTTATTTTTTTACGTCGTCAGTTTGGCCCTTTCAGGTCTTCGTAGAATAGCTTGTGTGCGTAACATTCTGCGTACGTATCTACGGTGCGTAACCATGTAGAGCGGCCTCACTAGTGCGCAACATATTGAGAGCAGTCGTGATCCGTATGGAGGTGTGGGTAACAAGTATCAAAAAGAGGGCTGTAAATGTAAGTTTTTATAACTTTCTACATTTTGTATCTTAACGAACTGATAACTTAAAATCTAAAGAATGATACTTAAGTATCAGTTTGCCCACAAAATCCTCCATTTCAAACAAAATTACATCTGTATCCCCAATACCCAGTTTACACACATGTATATGATCCTAATGGTCAATATGACCATTGCTTGCTGATGTGGTTAGGAAGAACTTTTGATATTTACAGCAAAATCCAAAGTCAAAATCTTGTCCAAAACCGGAGAAATCCCCGCCGATTTGTTTCGCGATCGCGTGTTGTTTACAAACTGCCGATGTCTTAGACTAAAATCGGCCAATATAATTTTTGTCCACGAAGAAACTCGGGATCGCAAGGGCACATCGATCTTTACGATCGCGCACACAGAAAATCGGAACTTTTCCGTGTACGCCATAGGGACCGAATTTTTGAGGACAAAACTCTTTTGGGGAGATGTCAGCGCCCGCGGCGACCAGGAAATGTACACAATGACTCCGATAGCTCGTTTCGCGAGAATCAACAGTAAATTGCGGATTTCATTATTGTAAATATCTTTTCCAACATTGGTGAGTTGAATTTATTGTATTTCTTGGATATTCTGGGGTCGGTTTTTGAAAATTAAATGCCGATTTTGAGTGAATATTGGTGACTTTTGTTGCAGTGGTGTTTTAAAAAGATGAGGTGTATGACTGCCTACATTATACACACGAAGTATAGGAATGTACCTATGAGTGGTGTGGCTCACTCATAGGTACATTCCTATACTTCGTGTGTATAATGTAGGCAGTCATACACCTCATCTTTTTAAAACACCACTGCACAAAAGTCACCAATATTCACTCAAAATCGGCATTTAATTTTCAAAAACCGACCCCAAAATATCCAAGAAATACAATAAATTCAACTCACCAATGTTGGAAAAGATATTTACAAAAATGAAATCCGCAATTTACTGTTGATTCTCGCGAAACGAGCTATCGGAGTCATTGTGTACATTTCCTGGTCGCCGCGGGCGCTGACATCTCCCCAAAAGAGTTTTGTCCTCAAAAATTCGGTCCCTATGGCGTACACGGAAAAGTTCCGATTTTCTGTGTGCGCGATCGTAAAGATCGATGTGCCCTTGCGATCCCGAGTTTCTTTGTGGACAAAAATTATATTGGCCGATTTTAGTCTAAGACATCGGCAGTTTGTAAACAACACGCGATCGCGAAACAAATCGGCGGGGATTTCTCCGGTTTTGGACAAGATTTTGACTTTGGATTTTGCTGTAAATATCAAAAGTTCTTCCTAACGGCCATTTGAGGTAGGAGTGAGATTTTTAAGGGCTGAATTTGAAAGCAAGTATTTAAAATATTTATCTTATTTTCCCCCCATACCTTTAGTACATGCGACAGAAAATACCAACTATTTTACAGAAATGTACCCGGGAGTGGTGTGGCTATGAGTGATAGATACTGTAGATCTGGAAACCCGACTGCAGACTCTGCATTTTTCCAGTACATCCGGTAATAAAGGTAATAAAATACCCAGTATACACACATGTATATTTCCTAATGGTCAATATGACCATTGCTTGCTGATGTGTTCCAATCCAAGTTTCAGTTTACTTTAATTTTACACTAACGCAGTAACACTAACAGCAAATTTAAGCTGTGGGACTGGCCCACAAAAACTGCTGGGTTGCTCCTGTATTTTGATTAAACATTTTCCCACAAAAATAATACAAACACATCTATGATTGAGTGTGGAATAAAAACAACTCTTACCTTTTGAAAAGACATGAAAGATATTATGACTGGACTAACAGCGCCGCGGTCTACTGCGATTTTTCACACCGTGCCGTGGTCGCGGATCACGTAACTCGAATTCCGCTGCTACTATACAACTAGACTGAAATAACCGTCTGTTATGGGGAAATCGTTAATATTTCTGACATTTCTCAACCTTCCCCATAGACAGACGGTACGACCGTGTATCACCAACAAGGTGGGCGATCAGCCGACCTGAGCCTTAGGTCGCGTTGCCGTATACTGCACGAGTACGCCACTGAATATGCTACACACAGAAACACACAGAGAACCACTTCCGGTTCCGGATATGATCGTCCACACACTACGCGATATGTGATCATTCAGTCTCTATGTACGGAGGTCTAGTGGAGCCAGACGAAGTCTCAGCGGAACAACCGACGATACAGAGAGACTGAAGCTTTTGGTCTACTATACAACATGCATGCAGCAATGTACGTACATGTGCTATGCATGCTCTATACCAGCGGTACGGTGAATCACCGGTATGGTAGCGAGCGAGGTACGGTAGGTAGGTTACTGTAGCTAGCTAGCTAATACAGTAGAGCAAAAAGTCTTTGGCTAGCGCGCGCGCTAGAGGTGAAGCAGCGAACAACAAACTCTGACCTTGAGCAACAAATCAGCTGGTGCACGTGTAAAGGGCGCGCCAAAATCAATTTGTAAACAAAACTACTCAGTGAGAATTTGGGGAAATGGGAGACATGGGATGGGAGAGGAAGAAAATGTCGACGATTTGGCCTACACACAGGTAACTCAATTGAAAGTCCTCACAGATAATCTCATTTCAGAATACCGGTAATGACATGATATCATAATTTAATTTAAAAAGACGGCTATGCTACCTAACTTTACACTAACTTTTAGTCACTACACAGTTAGCTTCCGGGCAAGTTAACTTCAGGGGTAGTATTCTGATATTTATTTTATCTTGATTTTTAGTGAAATCATTTTAATTGTCATAAGTTAACAAAATGCACACTTATGCCTTATGGCGCATCATTCATGTCATTGGTTAATGACTGCGCAAAAGTGGCTGCGTACGCGGAATTGTGCAAACACCAATTAATGGAAAATGAAATGTTGCAAAATAGGCCTAGGCCCTAGCCCTAGGCTAAACTCTTTTCACTAAAAAATAAAAATCAAGATAAAATAATTCTCAAAATACCACCCCTGTTCCTGACTAAGTTCTAAGTGAGGAGTCGACCCTATACCCAAATAAGAGGCTAACATTAACAAACATGACAAACAGACAAACGAGAGACAGAATTTTCGTACATCCCATCCTCCCAATTCAAACGCCTGTTAAGTTTAAGAAACCCGTATCAATGGGATGTCTGCGAACTCGTTCTTATTTATGACGGTTTGATGAAACTATGCAGGTCTGCTGTCCTAGCTGGTCACTTTTTTCAGTGAACATGTGCAAACGTATGGCAGTGCAAAAAATGTGGTATACATGCAGCCCCCCCCCCCCCCCCCCCCCCCCCCCCCACTCAGCCCCTCCACTTTCCAAGACGTTCCGCGGCCCCTGTCCTAGATTCTCTACGTTACATATATATTTACACTTTTGGTCATTATCTCAATAGTCAAAGCTTGTGTCAGACCAAGGAGTTTAATATCACAGAACTAACATTTGAGCATTGTAAATTTAAAGAATTTATTAGGAGTATTAAAGTTCATGACATTTCTTTCCATAATCTTTTCAAAATGTTGCTTTTACAATGTAATTTTTGAATAAGGTCTCAGTTTTTGACAAGTCAAAACCATAAAAGCAGTGAGTACCAGTATACACTACAATACAATATCATTGTGCATACAATGTAGCACCTGCTAATTAAACAACCTCTTGTTTTATACCAGTTTGACTTTTTCATTAACAATTCATGACTGTATTTTTTACTTGCAAATCCTTAACTTCTCAAATGTTGTAGTAATGTACAATAGTGATAAGATTTCTATACTGTCGCACTGTTACTTTCCATTCTTAGCGTCTCAAAGCTGCAGTGCATTTCACCACAGGACAGATCTGTGATGAGCTCGGGGGTGAACTGGATGTAACATTCTCAAAGCAATTCATCTCGGCCTTAGCAGAGACAACCTTCAAACAAATGGGTAATTACCAATCGTCTCTGAAGGCCTAATCTTACCACAATAATAGCAATATAACTAGAAACTATACCTTGAAACAAGTTATAATATTTTAGTTACGCCCCCCCCCCCCAACTATAAATTCACTAGGCGGGGGCAGGGTAACCTCTCTATTCAAAAGGACCGCTATTCATAAGGACCACTTATGCATAAGGATTCAGGAACGCTATCCATAACGTGTGACTAAATGGAAAGTGGTTTTGTATGAATAGCGGTCCTGAATAGTGAGCAAATCATAGACAAATTACCTCGTCCTCGCTATTCATAAGGACCTCCATTCATAAGGACCACTATTCATAACTATTCAGAAGGACTGCTATTCAACATGTGTTGAATCAATAGAGGTTTTCTATGAATAGCGAGCGGACCCGTTCTGGGCAGTGTCTTTCAGAATCTAAGTTTACCAACATTTCATTGGAATATGAGTAAATTTTATGTCGCACATTTCAGTGAGATGCCCACCAACTTACATGTAGACGTACAAGTATGACACCTCGGTTTTGTCGTTGAGCTGATATCAATAGACCTGTTTACTAAGTGATTCAAATTTATGGATGTTTCTTTCCTGGGGACCTAGTAATGAGGTATTCCATTAACCTGTTATTAATGAATGAACTGCAATACTTGGAATTCAGTTTGCATACATTACTTGTTGCTATGTCTGACAAGCCTCTGGCAATTTTTCAGGTTGTCAAGAACAACCTTTGTTTCAAAAGTATGCATAAAATTTTAATCACTTAGTAAACAGGTCTATTGTAAATAATTAGTGATTGGTCCGTGATTAAACAATTCCTGTATAATCGTCGTTGAATGTTACCGTCATTATTGGTAGAATGGAACCCATCAAAACCGATAAGCCATTCCTTCACCATATTGAGGCAGGATTGACAGATTTATTATGTGTAAATACATGAAGTAAAGGTACGTGTACTTATGGGTATACTTTATATTGATGTGTTTTCTCTTGATTATCCTCTCCCCCTCATAATGATCTTGAGGATGTGAATTATTTTTATTTTTATTTTATGAATATTCTAACCCTGCTTCCGTTCCCTTATTTTGTTTCTGTCATATGGTTTCTCTTCCCTCTCTATCTTTCATTCTCTCTCCCTCTAATTCTGTGTCGTCCATATCTATTTCTCATCTCTCGTCCAGCCTCCACCCTCCGGGGGAGTGTTTCATCAAGCATTTTGTCAGTGATTTTTATTGACAAATTTGCTTTCAGCCAATCAGATGCGAGGGTTTCAGTAGATTATAACATTTGTCTGTAAAAATCACTGACAAAACACTTGATGAAACACTCCCCTGGTCAAGTCTGGGAAATATAACTTTCTCAGGTTGTATACATATTTATACATATATTTGCAATTTAAGTCTGAAACTATATTACATGTGCCTTTAGAGTTTTAGGATGAGGGTTATATTCAATTAATGTGAAATCTAGGGGGAAAAAATATTTTTTTTTTTCTTTTTCTTTCTTACTTACAGAAATAATCTCAGGTGATCTAGAAGCATTCTCACAGTAAGTATAGAACAGATACATGCATGTTTTTTCTCATCATGACGATTTTGATTTATTTGCATTTGAATTGTAGGAAGGCCTATATTATTTTATTTATGTCAATCTCAAAAATCAAATGCAGTGGAACCTCGTTATATAGAGCACTGTTCTTGCTATAACAACGTCAATACTGGTCCCACCTCTCTATTCTATTGTTTTTAGCCCTGATATAACTAGGTTTTGATATAAAGAGGTAGTAGCCTGGGAGCCTGTCCCGAAATAGTCACCCCATTTTACATACAGTCAAACCTGTCTTAGTGGCCACCTGTCTATAGCGGTCACCTGTCTAAAGTGATCACTTATATTGCCTCCCTGTAACAAGAAATATGTGCTTTAGAACCTGTCTATAAAGGCCACCTGTCTACAGTGACCCCTGGGTGGCCTTAATAGACAGGTTTGACTGTATATGAGATTTGACCCCTTAAAGTTACTTAGACCATCCATGTCATTTACAAAAAGCTTGTCAGCTCGAACGAAGCCGCTGGGTTTGGCCCCAGAGCCGCCAAAATAAAAGAGTCAGGTCGATATCAACCCATCTGACATCTGCGCCAAACTTTGTCAGAAGGAAGGTGTATGACTACACATTTCCAAAACACAAAAACTGACAAAATTTTCTGTCAGTATAGGTCGTCAGACGGCACATAAAAATTGGGGCAAATTTTCCCCCTTAAGGACCAAATTTTGTCAGAAGGAAGATGTATGGGTGTACATTACAAAAATATGAAAACTGACAAAACTTCCATCGGGGGGGGGGGGGGGGGGCACCAAAGTTCCCCTAAATCAAGCTTTGATGCCCACAATGCTCTGGATGTAGAGAAAACCCATCTTTAGGCATTACAACCGTAATAACTTCAAAGTGTGTCATTCAATTCAGGACAAACTTACATAGTACAATCTGTATGTTGAAGGTCACAGGAGACTTGTAAAATCACAAATTCCAGAGAATTGTTAATTACAGCCATTTGTTGCAAGAACTTGCAAATTGCATAAATTCAATGTGATTTTTTTTTTCATTTTGCACATAAAACTAGCATTTGTGAAATTCATAAAAGTTTCT
Organism: Heliocidaris erythrogramma; assembly: GCA_025617745.1. NCBI lineage: Eukaryota > Metazoa > Echinodermata > Echinoidea > Camarodonta > Echinometridae > Heliocidaris > Heliocidaris erythrogramma. The sequence continues at coordinate 39,749,574 of CM046861.1, forward strand.
AGATTTACAGTTGCAGTGAAACAATTAAGATCAGTATATTTTAAAAAGATAATTTAAATGGTACTAACTGAATATTGAACATTATGTTGCATGAACAAAATGCACTTTTAATCTAGATTAAAAGAGAATGAAACCCAACAAACATTAGCTGATAATCTCATGCAAAATTGTCAGCCTGTTCAAAATATCTTGAAATTACTCCTACTTGATTACTTGATTACTTAGGAAGGACATACAGGGATGCCACTTTTCAGACAAAAGTAGGAATTCCTACTTTTTCAACATATTTTTAGCAATAGAAAACCACTTTTTATGTACATAGGGCCCATTCTATATGACTTTTCCTACTTTTTTTTATCAATTCTAAGTGGCATCGCTGAAGGAGAACACTATTTTCAGTTTATAGTTTCCTTGCTAGTCATTCTCCCATGGGATTGTCATTTTGATTAAAATTGTGATGTCAGCATGGTATATATCCATTGACTGGCATGGTGTTGCATGACTGGCTATTGTGCAACCAAAGCAACCAATGCAAAACGGCAGCCATCTTGTTTCCCCTACATCTCACAATCATGGGTGATTTCTGTGAGCAGATTTCATGTAATCTTTGTCACTCATTGAATAAATATTAATTGAAAAAAAGGTTCGTCTGACTAAGCAATGACCTATGCATGCGTAAAGAACTGCTGCACTATTTGAAACAGCTGGACCAAGATCTTGTCACAATAGGTTATAAGAGAATAAAAATTCGCAATATGAATATATTATATTACCGAAATGGTCTATTTTTTTAGAAAATCCAGTATCTTGCATTCCACAGGCGACTGTCCTACATTGTAGTTAGAATACTGGGCAGTACATGTTTTGTGTTTCAATTGGATGCCGGCAAACTTGTGACAGTTTCATGAAACGATGTCCAGGTCAGTGAGTATCTCACAAGTAGTACTACTCTGACGTTACTGTACTATTTTGATTAAAATGGCTATCCCCATGGAAGGATGTCAAGCAAAGAAAGTGCAAACTGGAGAGATTTTTCTTCTGCCTAAGTAATCAAATAGAATTTGAGGATTTTCCACATGTATCAGCTTATGCTTGTTGGATCAAATTAGCAGTCAATCTTTGTTTTATCGGGGGGGGGGGGGGGGGGGGGGGGGGAGGGGGGTTGGTGGTCTCCTAAGAAGAGGTAATTTAGTTAAAACCTGCTTATCAAAAAGTATTTTATTTTAACTATCAAAGACTTTGAATAGTGCTCCTGGTTTTCATGTGCATGTTATGCATCCACATGTGTTACACTAGAAAAAAGCTAGTGCCTCCAGGGGTATTAGGTTTAGCTATTGCCTGATGATTGTGATGTAGGTCAATAGTTAATTCTATGCCTGCAGTGGCCTAGAATTAATATACATGTATGCAGTATATCAAGTATTATGTCTACCCCAGGGTCAGTCAATTTACATTTGTACTCCATCAACCTGGATAGATGTAGAAGAATGTCGCTCATTTCTGTCCACAATGAGATCTTCTTGACTTTTGTTATTTTGTGGATATTTTCTGCAGGCATGCTAAACGGTCAACCATCAATTCTGAAGATGTCAAGCTCCTGACGAGGAGAAGTAGAGACCTTGTAAGTACACAATCATGCAATCATGTCAAGTAAAGAGACAACTTCCTTAGTTTTTTAAATTTCATATCCGTTCATTGCTTCTCCATCTCTTGCTTTGCTTGCGTTTGACGTCAAGACTACAAATGCGTAATAGATGCATTTTCATCATTTAAATCTGATATAACATAAGCTTGGTGAAGCCTTAGTGGCAAAATATCACAACTTTTTGCTCCAACAGAGTATTGTTTAATCTTATTCAATCTTGTATGCATGTGTATTTGTTTATTCATGTAAGTCTGGGTGAATGTGTGTGTAATTTTGTACCAATGACACAAATTGCATTAATCATTTGAGGAAATAGTATGACATTCCTATTACTATCTCGATGATGAAATGGCAGTATATTTTGTTGTATTTTTTCCAGTTGATTAAATAGTATAACAAGATACATATTTTTCATTGCAAACCTTTAATACTTCTTCTTATAGAATGCTCACATCAGTACCCTGAGTGCTCGGCAAATAGCAGAAAATGATGCAGTGAAAGAGAAGAAGAAAGGGAAGAGAGGAAGAAAAGCAAAACCAGTGGTGGAAACATCTGAAGATGCAGAATGATTATTATCAAGTGACTGGTGATCAAATTGAGTCTTTTTGGAAGCACCTTGAAGTCAGACATTTTAAATCCTTGGACAATTTTTCCATACATGATGCAAATATCTGTTATGACATGTTTCGTTAAGATTTGGAAAATCACCAAGAGTTGTTAAAGGGGAAGCCCACCCTGATACCAACTTGGTTATAAAAGAAGCAGAAAAATGAAAGAATCAGATCAGTGAAAGTCTGAGCAAAATCTGATAAGAAATAAGAAAAGTTATGAATTTTTGAAGTTGTAATCAATCAAACACAAATTGGCAACTCTGTGATGTATTAGGCAAGCTCCTCTCCCATTTGCCCTGGACTGAAAGACCTCATAAATTTCTGTTTTCTCTAAAGAAAATATTTTATCATACATGCACACTAGATATAATCATTTCACTTATGCTTTTACACACCACCTATATGATACAAATCTATTCCCTCATTGGAAAAAAAAAGAAAGTGAAAATCTATGAATTGATGTGTACTGAGCAAATGGGAGAGCAACTCACAAGATACTTCAGAGTTGCCAGTTTGTGTTTGATTGATTACAACTTTAAAAATTCATAATTTTCTTATTTCTTATTGGATTTTGTTCAAAGTTTCATTGATCTCTTTCTTTAATTTTTCTGTTTCTTTTAAAACCAACTTAATATCAGGGTGGACTTTCCCTTAAATTGGAAATTTCAAGTTCACAGGTAGTCTAGCTTCAAGGCAAAATGATATTTTTCCTTGTTAATAATAGGTTAAATGAGTCTGGAATATGTAAACTAGATGTGACTATATGCAATTTCACTTTATAATGCAAGAACCAACCAATAATGATTTCATGGAGAAAGGGGAAAATTTCTCTTAGCTTGAAGTCAAGTTACATGACTGATAAGCCTACGTAGGGACCTTAGTTATGGAGTTCAGACATACAATCAAACCTGTATAGTGTAAAGGCCATCTAAGTGAAACAGAAAAAGTGGCCTTTGTAGAGCCTGGGCGCGCACTTTGATTGACATGACCTGCTATTATTATGGGCAATGGCCCTACTGGCATTTAATCAGCAGTGAATCTTGAACGATCGCACCAAAAAAATTTTTGTGTGACTCACATCGTATGTAAAGCTTATTAGTTTAAAGCTCTAACTAATCAGCTTTACATAATTTTACCCCTGTGTGAAAGCGGGGAAAGAAGCGGGACCGGCAAAAATACCTTGTTATAACGATAGTTTGTTATAACAGTGTTCTTTATAACAAGGCTCCACTGTAATTGTATAAATGGCAATTTTCTGACTTCTGTAATGCATGTAAATGTTCTTGATTCTCGATCCCAAGACATTTCTACAAACAAAACAATGAAAATCTATGCATCCCTATGTTGTATTACATCAGCATTGTTTAATGTCAATGTTCTTTACAATGCATGCTTGCTTCCCTTGAATACAACAGCATAAAGATTTTCTTTTGTCATAAAGGGAAGATTCATGAACTGAAAGCAGATTGTACATTTGAAGAATCTGGTAACTTGATTACAGTAAAGAGCACATCTGGTACCTGGTTTTGTCAAATACATCATCATTATTGTTCCATTGGTATAGACTACAATTTTCATTGTATATTTAAAAATAACTGAGCATTTCATTACCTAGTCTCCTAAAGAGATGAGACTACCTGACAGGCTGTTTGTACAATTTATCTGAAAGCACATTCTGAAATGAAAGAGGAAGGTTACATTTACTGTAAAAGCTATGTTTACCTTGTCTAGAGTGGACAGTTTCAAATATTTAAGGCGTAAAAACATGCTTTAGCGACCACCTGTCTATAAAGACCATCATTTTTGTTTCCCTTGGAAAGTGTTTCTCATTGAAATTAAAGGAACCTGTACTTAAAGACCACCTGCTCATAAAGACCGCTTTTCTTGTCTCCCTTGTGTGGTCTTTATAGACATGTTTCACTGTACATATAGCAGCAAACACTTGTGAAGCACATTTTTTCCTTACCCAGCAATGATATTTTTGATATGCCCAGCATGAAAAAAACTGAATGAAAATGACAGCTTTCTCTTGTTTCACGATTTTATCTCGTATGATATACATGTACCTGGATATAGGTAAATTCATGGGGTAACCTCGCTAGTCATGAGGACCACTCTTCATAAGGATCACTTACTCATAATGACCGCTATCCATAAAGCGTGTTACTATGAATAGCCGTTTTGTACGAATAGCAGTTCTTATGAATAGCGAGCAAACCATAGACAAATTACCTTGCTATTCATAAGGACCACTATTCATAACAGTTCATACAGACCGCTATTATTAAATGATTAGCGGTTTTCTATGAATAGCGGTCCTTATGAATAGCGAGCAGACCTGAAATTCATGAGCTGTATACATGTGCCATAATTACTAGGCAAGTAATTATGCAGGGATATTGAAATACTAATACAAAATGAAAATCATATATTTAATGAATTGTATCAGGTTTACATGATGTGCATTTGAGCAGCAACAGACTTCTAGTCAAACATGTATGTATTTGAATACATTAAACAGAAATTCTGCATGCCCCTCTGTTCTTGTTACACTCGTAAAAACTGCACAGATGATAAGCGCGTTCTGATTGGTAAAAATAATATTTTGTCAGGTGATGCAGACTTTGCCAATCAAATTTTAGATCTTTTTATTGTCATTTGTTGTATAATTTTCCTTCAGTCATTGAGATATTCAACAGCTGATTATGGTAACTTTGTTTACTTTAAGGATACTTAGTATTATAAATACCATTTTATCTTTATTTTCTTGACCGATTGTTCAGAGATTCTTAAAGTTATATACTTGGGCAATAAGATCAAGATTGAGAAGGATTTTATTATATTTAAACCATTGTAGATATAATTGATCCTTCATTATTTTAAGTATGCTGACATAACATACTTACATTTGAATAATGCATATAAACTGTAGTTTCTTATGCTATACTGTGCTCTGTACACAGACAAATGTGAAAATTACATGTAGTACCCATTTTTGTGTTTTATACATACTCTCATGAAATAAATTATTTATGAAAAGAATTTTCCTGTCGCGCTTCTTTTTTTGTTTTTTGATTTGGTATCATGGAATGAAAATGATCAAAATGCTCTTTAACAATGTTAGTAACTTGTTTCAATAACTTGTTCATAACCTGAATATATTGACAATTTCACATAATGCAGAGTTGCCAACTGTTCCGGAATATGTATGAGGTGGATTTCAAGGCTTTCATGACAAGTGAATAGCGGAGAGCATGGTTATTGTTGTCATGTTTTCTCTCACAAGCATTCAACCGTTGCGTAATTCACATTTTAATTTTGACCTCATGCATATTCCGGAACGGTTGGCATCTCTGATAATGTATTGGTGTATCCCACCTCCTGCTTTATTCATGTGTATGAAGTAAAGGGCGAGAGTCAGATGTTACAATTTTTTATTATAATACCTGGGGCCTGTAACATATGGGGTGTTGCAAGAAAGTTGCAATCAATTGCAAATTGGAAAGCAAATTAGAACCACCATTCTGAATGGTTCAGGGTATGCCCATTCAAGAAGATGCGCTTGCAACAATGATTTTGATTGGTCAGTACCGATCAGTTGCAACTTGCAATCAATCGCAACTTTCTTGCAACACCCCAATAGAGAGATACAATCAATCTTAAGATTGATATCAATCGTATATGGCAAACCATGCACTGAAGATTTACAATTGATTGTAAGATTGATTGTATCTCTTTATGTTACAGGTCCTAGAACATGTAACTCAAGTTTTCATGTGAATGCTCCTTATTCTTCTCCTTTTTCCTTCATCTTTCTCACTCTCTTCTCTGTCTTCCTCTTCATCTGTATTTAACCACTCTGATGCTCTTCCTCTTTTCACACTTAAACCCTTCTACTTCAGGTGCACTTGGCAGGGCCATGTATGGAATGAAAACATACCTTATGACTACCACATAAATATTAATGGTCCTCATCCTCCTCTCTTTCTACTTTCATCTTTCTACTCTGTCTTCCTCTTACCCTCTCCATCCCTCTTTTCTTATATGCTCTGATCAACTTCTCATTTTTTTCTTCTTCCTTCTTTCTCTTTCTAGCTCTCTCTCCTGTCTCATTTTTCTTTTCTCTTACCATATAAACATGCCTCTGTTCACTTTCTCTTTCTCTCACCCTCTCGAGATTTTGTTCCTTTTCTTCTTTCCTACTCTTCTCTCTCCTTTCCTACTCTTCTCTCTCCTTTGATGACACAAAAGTTGTAATATTTTTAGATTTTAATGTAATATTATTTTTTTATCATGCATGATCTATGGATGTACATGTATGTTCTAGTCATTCTTATTGTTTATTTTGTTTGTTTAACTTTGCATGTTGAGCAGGTTCAACTGTCCAGCTGCATGTTCTATTATTGTAACAAACCGAATCAAATCAAATATCTGAATACAGTGGAAAGTAGAAACTTGTTATAACATACATGTACCCCTTAGGACCAAGGAAATTACCTTTAGATATTTATGCCTTGTTATACCAGGCATTTTTTTTCTTTTTAATGAATAGAAGACTAAGAATTGGGACCAGCAAAATTACCTTGTTATTACAAGACTTTGCTTTAAGAATGTTCTTTATAACGAGTTACCACTACATCGTATTCAAAGGGAAAATCATATTTATTGGACTAGGCAGATACATAGTCACCTCTGGGAGAGGTGAAAAATAATTTGTAAGCTTTGTCATTCTTTTTATGTCAGATTGAAAGGACATACTAGAAATGTCCCCTGAAAAGGGGACCCCTTCAAATGCCCTCATATTTGAAATATGAGAAATCATATACCCATTTGTGTGTGCAGTACATGTGCTTTTAAGCGAGACTGTGTCAATTTCTTATCATTTTGATAATTCATTTTTGATAATTCCTCACAGTATAAAACAATTCTTATGTAGACATGATCAACCTTTCCCAATTGCTTTGAGACAGTTTCTTTCACAAAGTAATTGCTTGACCAGAACTCTACTTTATCTTCTGTAGCTTTCAAGAAAATTTCAATTAATTTTTGACTTAGATAAGATTTCATGAAATTTGCAGAACTATTTATACAATGTCGAGCAAGCTTAGACCAGACACCAAGAAGAACACCTTTTCAACAAATCCATAATTTAAAGTTAAATATGAATGTAAATTAATGACATCAAGTTGCTGTCTGATAAATACATATTTTACAAACATATTTTTTTTTGTACAGGAACAATCCAAACTCCTCTATTATGGAACATTAAGGATATAACCATGTTCAATTCTTTCCTTAAAAAAATATTTACACTGTAATAAAAAATGAACATTGTATGACAATTCAATTATCATATAATCAAGCATCTAAAAAGATCAAATTGGTTTACATATAAAATGTATACCGTTATACATGTACATACATGCACAGCTTACTTCAATTTCTTTTGCCTTTGTTGTATACTCTCGAAATAGTGAAGAGATTTCTAAAAGAAATACTTTTCATGTAACTTTACATACACATTTATGGATGTAGAATGTAAAATATAATGGAGAAAATTATAATGTTTTTCTAGATTGATATTTGGGCAAGTCCAACGTATTTGGCCTGCATCAGAGATTTTTTATTACCGGTACACCTGATAATTGTATTCAGTCAATAGCCCTACTGTAGCTGGATTTTCTGGAATCGGACAAAAGTATCACGAAAAATGATACTTTCAATGCGAATCATGCTCTCTATTCGTACCATGATACTTGGAAACTTTTGGGACAAAGAATTACCAAATACATTTAAGGTATTACTTTGGACTTGCCCTTTTAGCCCATTCAATACCATGGCTTTTGTATGTGATGCGTGTATACTGGTCTCTGTTAAGATTAATGAGAAGGTAGTACATATATTGCAAGGATTAGCTCATGTGGGGCCCGTTGCATAAAACGTGCGTTTGAACGCAACTCGGGGGGGAAATCAAACGCAACTTTATTTTCAGCCAATCAGAAGTGCGCATTAAGGACTTGCGTTTGAATTTTAGGAGTTGCAAGTAAACACATGTTTCATGCAACAGGCTCCTAGCCATAGACCTCTCCTATGCAGATAATCATTAACAATGTGTATATTTAAACTCATTTAAGTCAAAGTGAGATGGATAATGAACTCAACAAATTCTGTTCATTATCCTATTGTGACTTACCCTGCATGCTGTGCATATTCACTTATGCACTTGCAAACATGAATGATTTGTATGGCACTGTACTTATTTAAAAATGACCCCCAAAACAACTAAAGGATTTTGAAACATGTAAAGGTATTGCAAAGAAAATAACATTTCTAATTACATACACTGTGAAATGCACTGGTGGCTTATAAATACATGTATTTCCTATTTCAACTATGGATTACACACAACAAAGTAAAAACTCAAAATGACCTTTATCTGCCTGTGGTTTGCCTGTAAGTTGTTGTCAGCAATCCTCACATTATATTTTCCTTGTGGCTCTCTTCTAATTTAAAAAAGAAAGAAAGAAATAGATCTCTAGAAATGACAATTGAGGGCTTCTTGGGGACCTACTGGGGCTACTTTACCAACAGAAGCACCAAATACACTTTGCCCACTTTGTATTTTGAGCATTTATGATCAGGTAAACTTTGATTAGCAAAAAGAAATTATATCTCCAACCTGGCTGGCCGTAAGATCAAATCACTATGTTCTGTACTGTTCATCATTGTCCATATCAACTGGCAATTCTCACATTCCATATAACCTGCACTTGAATAACTCCAATTCTTCCATGCTTCTGCAGATCACTCCGGTCAGGCAATTCCTCTCTTAGTTCTGCTAGACTTTTGAGTTTCACAGATACAAACAAAAGACAATTCCTGATTATTCTTCAGTACTATCATCAGGGTCTGAGTGTGCATTCAGTGCTCACAGACTTACACTTAAGACAGTGTGTGACTGTTCTCCATATGCTAATTGCAACATGTTCAAAAGCTCACACATACAAACTGAAATCGATGCGTCTCGATGTGTAAAAGTTCTGGCCAGATCCAACTTTCCGTACCCAGACCCCATCCTTAAAGTAGTCCTGGTCCGTCCAATTTTCCATCTGTTGACTTTCATAAGGTCCATAGATATCAGCGCCATCTTTATTCTCCCATTTGTATTCCCAGTACACTTTATCAGGGTCCATTTCACCCTTTCCTGTGCCACTGGATTCATCTGGATGGAAGAGAGAGAAGACATACAAAGACAATTTTGTGTAAGCAATTTTTTTTTCTCCATGTCACATGTGATAAACTGTAATAGTACATCTGCACGCAGACAGCATAGTACCGGTCAAATAAGATGGCATTGTATTTGAGAGAAATACCCCAGTATCACCAACTAGACTGATAGCAGACCAACAACAGACAGAAAACAATTAAATTACGCCCAAAGGCCAACAGACTGTAAGTTTGGAGTATATTTGGCAGTGTGTATAATAGGGCAACATGTATAACGGATCAAATTCCATGAACCTAATTGTACAATATACATCCACCACTGGGCATTCCCAAAGACTTGTTTTGCCATTATTTACAATAGTGGCTTCTTATCTGGATGTCAACCCTTGGGGGAAGCATTCATGGGCTAATGAATTGTCCATAGACAACTTTTCAACTTTGTTTTGAATAAAAGCAGAAAGATCCCACACATCTTTATGTAAGTAAAAGTTTGATTAACATCTGATGAAGGACAAGAAAATTTTAAATTTCAAAGTTATAATCAAACACACATTGGAAACTATAATGCATGTGTCTATGTAGCTAGGGAACAGGTATGAGAAATAATTTCTTCAGAGAAAAGTTAAAGTTTATGAATTTTCTAGTGCAATCAAATGGAGCACTGCTTGCATAGGAAACTACAGAGTTGCCAATTTGCCTTTAACCAATTCATACTTCCATAACTTCATAACTTTCTTATCCTTTCACAGATATTCCTTTCAGTTTGCTGCTTTATCAATGTCAACAAGATGACAGGGTGGACTTTCTCCATAAAGAGCACCAAGGGATTTCACTCTACCTGTTTTACTTGTGTTTGTTGTGAGTTTCTTCTCATCAACCTCCTCTGCGAACATGTCAAACTCTGCATCCATCTTGGCAGCTTGTGCTTCATCATTCTGTTTGAGTTTGTGCTGAATCTTCTCATATGTGTATTGATACATATCAAACTGTCCCCTAGCAACCAACTCGTCAACCAGGTCTGTCAGTTTGAGCATGTCGGCCTTGCTCTCAGCGGTAACCTCACTGGTAGAGTCAGATTCCTTCTTTGCTTTCCTTTGAGCAGCCGATCCTGACTTCTTCTTGCCACCACCCAACCTTTGCATTGCCTTGGTAACGGTCTCTCCCTCCTTAATGAACCCCAGCATCTCTCGCATCACTTCCAGCTCCGGTCTGACCACTTTTGCATCTCTTTCATCCTCATCATCTGCCTCTTCATCCTTCTCTGCCCGACGCTTCATGGCGTTCTCCTCCTCCAGCCTCTCCCAGTCGATGTTCTCCAGCCACTCGTCACGGACGTCATCACTCTTCTTCTCATGGTAGTTTCCATCCTTGTCAAAGTGACCTTCAGACATTTCCTGCTTGAGATTAAAGGGGGTTATCTTGATGTCATCATCAGATTCTACAGTATCATCTTCATCATCTTCAGCTCCTGTAGAACAAAAAAGTGACAGACAACAAAATGCAGTGAATTTTGAAGACAGTTGAGAACAGTTTCATTTCAGACATTCAAAACAGTATATGTATGAAATCAGAATTTTGATTAACACACTATTCCGATATTCTTTTTTAATAAAGGGTACCAATCACCTGGAAAAAATAATTTGTATACCGCTAGAAAGCATAAAATTAACCTCGAAGAAATTTATCTGGCATGCTATAGGTCAACACTTTAGGAGTATGAAGGAAATAAAGGATAATAACAGTGCTCGCGTGGAACTGAACTTCCGAGTTGGGTTCCGAGTTGGGTTCCGCGCGAACCCTTAACAGGGCAAGCACGTATGGGTGCATTGAGTAGTCTACTCACGAGTCGCTTTTAAGCTTATAGAGAGTGTAAGTAAACTTGCAATATCTCTTTATAGAAGTAATATTTGAAGCCCATATTTTGAAGTATTCAAACATAGTATCATGACCTCTCACATACAGAGCAAAATATTTCATGGTGATTGGTACCCTTTAGGAATACAAATAAGTATAATGGAAAACAGAAAACACAAAACTTATATGTTTATGCACACATGAATCTTGGGTTTATCCATTTAATTTACTACAGTTTTCAAATAAATCTGATGTTAATTGTGCCAATTTTTAATTGCAAGTTGTCATAAGGTATTACAGAAGAGTGGAGAAAAGGTAAGTCTCCAGTGAGTTTGAAGGAGATTCAAAACAAAACCATATCAAATCATTCTTACCTTCTATTTCTTCCTCGTTCATCTGATATGCAGCCACCTCATCAACCTTATCCTCTTCATCACTGTCAAGAGAATGTTTATCTTTGAAGGTTTTGAGTCGCTTTGTCTCTGGCAAACCAGCATCCCCTTTCCCATCTCTTTGTTCCTCCTGTTTCGCAAATGAAACGTTCCTTTTCATTTTCTCTGCCATGATGTCTGTCTGCAATCTAGAGTACAACAGCAACACACAGAAATAAGATCATTAATCTTTGTACCTCACTAGCATAATTGTCGGGCTATAATATTAATAATGCAACCACTCAGCTAGAAAAACAAACAAACATCAAAATACATGTATATGAAGTTATAAAATTACTTAAAGACTAGAGTCTGCCAATACTAGATGACTTGATTTTCTCATCTGACTTTGTCTCTGGTATTTGTACCTAGTTAAAATGGCAACTTCCAGTAGATGAAAATACAACAGAGTACATGTACATGTAGATTAAACATCAGATTTATGGATCCCTCTACATGTACTTAAAAATACTGGTTTTTCCTGCCATAATGTTCACCAACCTGACGATTCTCATCCAAGCTGTAAACAATAAACTAATTGAATTAAAAGGTTAAATGCAAAAACAGTTAGATCTACTTGATCGACATGTAAAAATAATAGTGGGTTTGCACAGACCTATACAGTGCGTATTAAAAAAAATGCAACAAGATTTGATTTCAAATTTGTGAAGATTGTGTTAACTTTACACCAAAGTGAGTAGCAACATCTTAAAACCACATATCTCCTCTTTCCAATGATATCTTATTTATTCATACACGGTCATGGATGGCTGAGTAATCATTCTTTTTGGACAATGGGTCAAATTGGACTTGGGACCAAGTTTAGACACTGCAAGAATCAATGCACCTTATCAGAAATTAACTTAACAAATGGAATAATGAAATTAATAATCACAATTTACCATTGTCTTCTTTCGGATATCTCTTTTTAACATTACATCCCATGCCCCTCAACATGGCCCCCAATCCTTTCCACACAGAGATTAGCTCTTTTCTCCATCTCACGCACAGCCCTGCGAATCACTGGGGCTTGGTGGCGTAGAGCTTCAAACTCATCAGTGATTCTTTGTCTCAGAGTTGCAATGTCAGGTGGAGGGGTAATGAACACTTTGAACACCTCCACCTGACATTGCAACTCTGAGACAAAGAATCACTGATGAGTTTGAAGCTCTACGCCCCCCTAGCCCCAACTGCGGCACTACTGCATACAACAATAAACAAATGCAGATTTCCTCTCTCTACAATTAAGGAGAGGGCAGCACACAGCCAAAACACCTTGTTCTATTATCAAAAAAATATATCAATGAAGGCTAAATTAGACGCTTTGAATTCCACATTTCCCAAATTTATGGTTTAGCTGGTCACCAAAGAAGAGGGAATCTTCCAAACAACTAGCTGTAAGTGTACTTGCAATTTACAATTTGCGCATGTTCAGATAAAGGTCATTTTTACCCAGTACAACTGACCTTTATACGCTTTCATAGTGTGCACACCATGATGCACGCTACAGTATGATTTTACATGTTAAACAAGTGGCGCGTCCACTAGATGCGCGTGCTCATACAAATTGGGGTTTTTTTAATTTCTATCATGTATTAATGATAAACTGGCTTATATCCAGAGATTATCAAGTAGTAGTTTAGAATGTGTATTCATCAGCTGTTGGTCCCTTTAGACCTACTGTATGAGTGCTATCGACATGCAGACGTCAGACTCAGAATCTAAACGCTAAACATTTGGCTGGGAAAAAACTGCCATCCTATTTAATTTAGATAGGCATGCCATCATAAAATTTCATCTTTCAACAATTTGCTCCCAAATTACATTTTATCTTGTACATGATACTCCACAACAGATATATCCATCATGAAAATGGGCAGAATAATATTACTTCGTAGGAAAACAAACCAAAAATGTGTGCTTAATGTGACCTCTTTTTACATTGACTTTTTACTGCCAAGCCAGATCAGCTAGCAATCTCAATACGATCAAGGATGTATTGGGCATTTGGGTGTGTTGATTATTCAGATTTTTCTCAATTTTGAACATTTTACATGTTGCACCTGCTATAAGGAGAATGAAACCCTTGGGGAAAACGATTTTTAAAGAAAAAAAAGGATAGAGAGAAGCAATTTTTAAAAAGTTCCATCAAAACCGATTTAAGAAATGAAAAAGTCATGAAAGATTGAAAAGTCTCAATTTACTTTCTATGGCGATCTTCAAATTGGCAATGTTGCTTCAAAATGACAGGTTTAGTAGGACAACTCTCCATATGTTTTGTACACAAATTTCATATTTTCCCCATTATCTCTCAAGGTGCAGCTTGTCTCCTCAGCTCAAGATATATCATAGGAAAATGTATTTGACACAACATATGTTGAGTTCACAAAAAGACAAGCATCATTTTTAATGATTTTTAATGGAGAAAATATGAAATTTTGTGTAGAAAACACATGGAGAGTTGTCCTACTCTACCTGTCACTTTGAAGCAACATTGCCAATTTGAGGATCGCCATAGAAAGTAAATTGAGACTTTTCAAACAGTATATGGATCCCATGTACAGCTCCGTAGGCCAGTACCAGATTGATGAAGCCAAGGAGCTTGTACAGCTAGGTCCAAGGTAGACCTATTCTTGCAACCGTTTTCTAACTGTTATTTAGTGTGTGTAGTCGGTGTGTATCAGTTTGCACAGCAGAGTGATAAGACTGTTTCTGTCTCTAAATGAAGAGCCGACCCAGCCAAAATAAGAGGCTAGCTAACGAAGAGAGACAGAATTTTCGGTCTAGATTCTAGTCTAGATTCTAGTCTAGACACTAGACAGGGTGTTTCTGTGGCAGTGTTGGGTGCCGCTTAAATCCAAGAAAATTATACCATGAAACATGACATAACTTTATTAAGGCTACTTTAGGTACTTCCACTACTTCTTTCTTACTGATTTCTTATGCTATATTTTGGCTTTTTTAAAATTAAATTTAGAAAATAATTTGAACACAGGCATTCCAAAAGTTTCCCTAGGAGGAGACGCTGTGGTGAAGACCCTGTCAGTCGCGGGAGTTATCAGGATAGGGATATTCCAGAGTATTTTTCATGACCTGCGAACCATGCACCATTAGATTGGCGAAATAAAACACCTAGCTACGTGATGTAAAGGCGTATAGCCCATTTTTTTTTTTTTTTTACACTCAGGAAGCTAGTCCTGGCCACGCGTGTGGTGGTATTAAAAACAGCCATATAAAAAAAGGCCTATTTCCCAGCTTCTGTACTGTCTACTAAAAACTTTTGTAGGCCGGAGATGCCGTGCTTTAACTCCTTGTTTGCTTTGTTCGTTTGTTTGCTTCTCCACGCCCGTAGCCGTGCTTCGTTCGCCGATTTGCACAATAATACACAAGTCCAATACACAGCTATATAAATGCTCGTAGCGGGCAGCATTGATTTGCGGCACGCATTGTTTGTGTTCTATACACCGCTAGCGTTCTTATCATCTTCGTATCGTCATATGGTGTCATAAGGAATATTGGAGTATTTTGCGTTTTACTATCTCAGTATTTTGCGTTTTACTATCTCAGTTTTTTCCCCTAATACGATGGCTCCTCAGCGGAAACGGCAACGTGTTTTCAGTCTGGAGGAGGCTCGCAAGCTGGTTACGATGGAAGAGTGGAGGAGGGACTCTGATTCCGAGGATTCGGACATGCATGCCCACTGTCAGTAGTGGTGATGTAACAATCTATTCACTGTACCCTAATCAGTGAAGAAAATCAATGAGTAACAACAAAAGATACTGCATGTACTTGAAAAAGGTCTCTCCATCGAACAGACCATTCATGGACCGTCTGCTCCCAGCGAGTCAATGGGGAGATTACCGCTATTGTCAAGCATGGCTTAGCCAAACACTCAGAGGTCTCTCCCTATTGAAAGCTCTTTTTCTCTTCTAAAAATATCAACCTTTTCTGCTTCCTGTATACTTGATTTGGGAATGAAAATAAAGCTTAGGAGTTCACCTTTCCAGCAAATCAAGTCAAAATATTAAAAAAAAAAAAAATTATTTTCTACAACAATGCTACACAACACTTTTTATTATGATCACCCAGTAAAAAGTTATAGCCCTTTGAATCAGCACATTCCGTTAGGAACCCCTCTACCAAGTGCGACCCTAAAATAATGTGGCACAGAGGGGTTATGTGTGTGGCACATAAAGAGTTAAAGCACAGGATCTGACAAGGACACATAGACTTTCATTGCGACACCCTCAATGTCACTAAAAACAATGTACAAAATTAAATTAAAATGTCTGTTAAACTTCCAATTTTACATTATACTCACATGAAATCGATTGCTTGGATGGATTTGTTGGTACACCGTCGCTTGGTCTACCACCACTTGGTCCAATTATCAGTTTGTCAAACTCCACGTGGTCTAACTTCATTTTGTCTACAACCAGTTTGTCTACTTACCATTTCGTCTAATTTCCATTTGGCCTAAATACCAATTCGCCTAATACCCAGTTTGGCTAACCCCATTTAGTCTAAAACCCATTTGGGCTAATTTTCACTTCGTCTATTTCCAAATAGTCTATCAGTCATTTTGTCTACAAGCCACATAGTCTAATATCCATTTGGGCTACACCTACTTTGGCTAATACCATATGGTCTACCTATCATTTGGTCCAATTCCATTTAGTCTCATAACCAGTTGGGCTACTTATCATTCAGTCTAACTGTCATATGGTCTAATGACCATTTGGTCCAATATCCAATTCATCTAATAACCAGTTAGGCTACTTATCATTTGGTCTAATTTTCATATGGTCTAATGGCCATTTGGTCTAATTACTATTCATTCTTCTGGCCATTTAGTAGCAAGTTGAGAAAGGACAGGGAAATATGAAACTTTAAAGAAATGAAACTTCAAAGAAGTCATCTAAGTAAATGTGCATTAAAAGAGTTATTCACCTTGTTGCTGCTTAGCCTATATCAAGATCAATCAAAATCCCTACATTTAATGATTTAATTTATTAAAATCAAATATTTGGTATTATTTTTTCGTAATTAAAACATTCATAGATCTCCTCTTCCTTTCATGACTTGAATAGAAGAACCTGATTTTGTATTGCACTTCAAATTATGTTTGTTTGGTTGATAATGTGTTTCTGTTGATACCAATCATGTTTCTTATTTGATATCCGATGTACAAAATGTTTGTGCAAGTAGTCAATAAAAGCTAGGGGCGGTGCCAGGGTATTTTCATAGGAGGGGTAAGACGACCCACATACTTCAACGAACTGGGTACCTTTTTTGAAAAAGGGGGAATTTATAAAGGGTGAATACAAGAATGGAAACTGGCGTTTTGATACGTTGCTGAACCCCTACATTGTATTTAACAGACATTAAATTTTAAGGATATATTTTCTAATCTTTGCACAATAGGCAATTCTGCTCTACTCCTTACTTGCACGCGAGCGACCAAAAATACTATGTTCTTGTGGAAGGTCATGCATGAAGCTTGCAGTATACATGACGAAGATGCCGCAAAAGCAGTTAATTTCAAGCACAATCTCTCAATAAATGAGATACATGTAGATAGGACTTTATGTTACTGCCATGAGTTACGATGAGTGCGAGCGAGCGTACCAAGCAAGCTTCGGGCAGGGGATATCTTAATTGCTGCAATATTATTAAACATTTGGGCACTGTGTCTCCAGCTCTCGATAAGTTCCTGCCTAAAGGTGTCACACTGTTGTCATATCAAGAACTAAATATTCTGCCATTAAGCTTCTCAGATTCTTTTGAGCTATGCAAACTGCTTTTTTCAGGGGCGGCACTACAGGGCGCGATTTCCCCCTATGATTTTCCAAGTGACTAAAGAGAGAGAGATTGAGAGAGAGAGATAGAAAGAGAGAGAAGGAAAGAAGAGAAGAAGAAGAAAGAAGCGTATCCAACAATTATTATTATTATTATTTGTTCATCTAAAGCGTAAATTAACTCGCTCGTTGGCAGGGGGGGGGGGCATTGTTCCCACCTTTAGCACCCAAAAAAGTGTCTCCTGCATGCTACCCACAAAAATGCCGCTTTTAATACTTGTTCACTGCCTTCTCTTTCTTCTTTTAAGGCAGTGGCGTATCTAGGTATTATGACGCCCTGGGCAAACAGTGAATTTGCGCCCCCTCCCCGAGTCAAATTATGTTATGCAAGGCCTTAGGAGGGGAAGCGACCGAGCAGCAATTTTTATTTGTTTATTTTTTTACCCTTCCACAGGGTTCCTTTATTCATCATCAACATAACATTTTTTTATAAAAGATCGTACTTATAGGTTTTGTCCATGATTTGTCATGTAAATGCTTAAAAAATAGAGTATCCATAATATAACAAATATGCAGCCGCACAGCGGTGTATTGGTTAGTTTGACAAAATATACGTTGTGTACAATAATATATAAAATACGTACAAAACAGGCAAAGAGAACATAGACTCTCAGAAACATTTGGTCAAATGAAACCATTTTTTTTCTTCTTTCTAACAGTTATCGGTATTTTTTTGTTTTTGTTTTTGACCTCAGCTCAGGATAGAGTCGAGTCAAGAAAGCACCCCCGGCCCCCTAGGCCCTTTCAAAAAGCTCTGGCCACAACCTGTCCAGGGATGGCCAACAAAATGACGCATAGTGTTGGTAGGTGCGTAGACGAAAAGGGAATAGCCCAACAGGCAAATAGCCTTAGTGATAATTAGACAAAGTGATGTTTAGACAAACTGGCATTTAGACCAACTGACAATTAGACTAAATGGAAGTTAGACCAACTGCACATTAGACCATATAAATGCTACGTAGACCAAAAGGATACTGGACCAAGTGGATTTTAGACGAAATGCCTGTAGACCAACTAGTTTTAGACTGACTGGGAATTACATGTAGACAAACTGACATTAGACGAACTGGTAGTAGACCAAGTGACAACAAAATAAAGTAGACGAAATAGTAATGAGACCAAATGGTAATTAGACCAAATGGTAATTAGACCAAGTGATAATTAGCCCAAGTGGTCATTAGACCTTCTGGTTATTAGACCAAGTGCAAGTTAGACCAAATGAAGAGTGGACCAAAAGGGTTTAGCCCGAATGAAAGTATCCCATCTGGAAATTAGACCAAGTGATTTTAGCCCAAGCGTGCATAAACCGATTTGTTGAAGTTCAATCCCGAGCAAGCCATCAGGCAATGTCCACAGGGTATAATTATAATTATAAAATTTCAACTTTTGACTGCCAAAAACCTGTCCATCGCGGTACCGCTTCGTGACAGTGCTGTGTATATTACGCACGGGTGTGGCCTGTCATGCCTGTGTATAGTTAGTAAGTAGGCCGGTGTAGTTTGCAATACGCATGCGCGTCAGTCATGTCAGTAGCAGCTAAGGGTGGGAGTTTCGGGTATTTTTTTAATTCGGGAACCCGACCATTTTTCGGGCGGGTTCCCGGTTACCCGAAAATCATATAACACAAATTACAAGCTAATATTTACCCCTAAGAAGCTATTAACACTGTGGGAAAACCCCTTCGTGTTTAGCACCTGAAATAAATCATTAGAGGAAAAAAAAAACCGGCGGAAGAAATCTAATCTAAATCTAATCCATATATAGAAATCGTCTATTATCACGCCAGCGCCTAGGTAATCACGTCAACACTAACACAGTTACAGTCCCTCGCGCTTGTTCATTCATGACATGTACACGTACTTGAAAGGAAGGGGAATACTAAGAAATCTTATGAAGAAAAACTCGTTCAAGACTATGATCATGATTCTTAATAAGTTTGCACGAGCAGCCCTTGGGAAGTTTGATATCGTGATCGTATAGAGGCACTTGTAGACAAACTCCACACGTAGTATTGATGTTCCTGGCGAAAATGGCGAGCTTTCTTAGTCTCTACACTCCTCTTACACACATACACATTGCGAGTCCCCGTACGGTCACCAACATTTTCTTGTGATCAACGCGCCAATTATCGAAAGTCACAGACAAACACACACACGCCTACATGTAGCACAGTCTACTGTTACACATCGCCAGTACAAACACACACAGACACGCTCACCTAATCATTTAGAATTTAGAAAATGCAAGTTTTATAATGGAAACTGAAAACAGGTTTTTTTTTTGGGGGGGGGAATAATTCTCTCTGAGATACTCTCTCTCACTCATAAGGTCCGGCGCACACTATACGATCCGACTGCGACCCGATTTTCGCAAAATTGCAGTTTGCATTAAATGTGAAAGTTTAAAAAAGTGAAATTATCTCATTTGAAGTTCGGAATAATGATACGAATACTAATATCGAAATTTTGGTTAACTGCAATTCTTCTGGTTAGAGTAAAGGCCAAATCGGTTTCAAATCTTAGTCCATCGCAAGATTGGTATGAGGTCACTACGATTTGGAATTGAATTCGATTTTATTCCTACACGGGGGCTCGCAGTAGCCCGGAATTTCGATTTTAGTATTCATACTACTATTCAGAACTTTGATCACTAAGATTTTACATATTTGAAGATTCACATCAAATGTTATAACAACTTTTCCCAAATCGCATCGTAGTCAGATCGTGCAGTGTGCGCCAGGCTTAAATGTCACGTTTTTTTGTAAAGAAAAGGAACTCTTTAAACCCCTCTGCCTGAATTGCATTTCAAAATGCATAGCGTAGACCTACTAGCATTTAGACGATAGTCGATATTAGAATTTCTATTTTCAAAATCCATCTTTCAATAACTACCGGTATTAATGTATCGTGATGAGATGAAAATGAACTATCACATCATCATACGATACCATCATATCAATTTATTATGATCATTATAATTATAATTGAATAAATAGAGAAATATCCAACAAGCATAACACTGAAAATTTCATCAAAAAAGGATGTAAAATAAGAAAGTTATGGTATTTTAAAATTTCGCTTAATTTCGCAAAAACAGTTATATGTACATCCTGCTCAGTATGCAAATAAGGGAACCAGTGACGTCACCCACTCACTATTTCTTTTGTATTTTATTATGTGAAGTATAGAATATTCTAATTTCTGTAGATTTCACAATTAGGAAGCTCTCATTGAATTGTGTATAGGTTGCAACAATGGCAATGGCAAAAAGAAATAGTGAGTGGGTGACGTCACTGGTTCCCTCATTTGCATACTGAGCAGGATGTGCATATAACTGTTTTGTGAAATTAAGCAAAACTTTAAAATACCATAACTTTCTTATTTTACATCCTATTTTGATGAAATTTTCAGTGTTATGCTTGTTGGATTTTTCTCTATTTATTCAAATCAACTTTTTGTTAGGGTGGACTTGGCCTTTAACTCATATAATCATATCATCTATTTGTCATGATCGCGATGATTATATCATCATAGTATCATCATTATCATCATCATAATCATCATCTTATCATCATTATCTTGATAATCACATCGTCAAAACAATTATCATCATTCATCAAAAAATATCATCAAGCCAACATTTAACTTCATCCTTTAACGCACCTGATTATCATTATGGTCATTAAGTCATATAATCATATCAATTCATCATGATCATCATAATTATATCATCATGACATCATCATAGCATCATAATCATCACCATCACCTTATCATCATTATCTTGATAATCACATCGTCAAAACAATTATCATCATTCATCAAAAAATATCAAGCCAACATTTTCTCTCTGCTCGACCGTAACTTCTCCCTTTAACACACATGCGGTTCCCTTTTGAAATTTGATCTGTTTATACTAAGCACCTTTCGCCCAATGCCGCCGCTTTGTGAAAGGAACAAAAAAAAAGGCCTAATCTTCATGGGCTGGCTGGCATATTTTTGCGCGTGTCATGACTTGTGATTAACAAATGAGGTCACAAGCCCAATTTTATGAATGGAAATGTTGATCGCGCGCACTCTAGACATTCTTTTCTTCCCACTGCCTTGCTTTTCACTTTCGCATGAATAACGAAGTGGATATATCGCTCAGGTACTCTTAATCTGATTTCAATAATTCTTTGCTAAAGTTTTTCAGGAAATTGTGACAGTGTAAGATCGTGATCGTTGATGTTAAAAACATCTGTTTATGTACGAGTTATGAGATGCCAAGTGCGAGTATGGAGCGACTGTTGAATATGCATGAGTTTGTAAACTTTACGCCCGTTAATCACTCGACTATGACGTATCGTTCACTGCCTGGAAGGGGGAAGGGCACTCAAATGCAAATTATGTCATGGGTTCGATAACCAATGATTAATCTCTGAATTACGGCTGTGAGCTTTGCTCTCTGTGTGTACGAATGTGTAAGGTTATTTTTATAGTAAGTCGAACGGATTGAAAGCGTATCACTACAGTGGCGCGTAACTGGATTTTTACATGGAATTATTGAATGGCAGGTCGACGTTCATCTACCGCCTTGTCATCTACATACATAAGGAATCATTAAATACTTATTTTCGGGAAACAGGTATCTAATATTTTGACCCGGGACTCGATGCTCTCGGGCGGGACTCGGGCACCCGGTTTTTAGTCCCAGCACTAGTACAGCTCCAATGCTTTTACATACATTCTCACTCGCGAGAGACGAGAAGGGAGGATTATATTTTAATTGAGTGAAAAAAGTGATATTTGAATTTTGATCGACTCTAGTCTCTACTCTAGTAGTAGACTAACTAGTAATATTAAAGGAAGTGGCTATTCTTACGACTCGAAGCTCTCGGGCGGGACTCGGGCACCCGGTTTTTAGTCCCAGCACTAGTACAGCTCCAATGCTTTTACATACATTCTCACTCGCGAGAGACGAGAAGGGAGGATTATATTTTAATTGAGTGAAAAAAGTGATATTTGAATTTTGATCGACTCTAGTCTCTACTCTAGTAGTAGACTAACTAGTAATATTAAAGGAAGTGGCTATTCTTACGA
The DNA here is from genome assembly GCA_025617745.1 of Heliocidaris erythrogramma. Taxonomy (NCBI): domain Eukaryota; kingdom Metazoa; phylum Echinodermata; class Echinoidea; order Camarodonta; family Echinometridae; genus Heliocidaris; species Heliocidaris erythrogramma. The sequence continues at coordinate 39,772,281 of CM046861.1, forward strand.
CGAGTCGTTAAGATACAAAATGTAGAAAGTTATAAAAACTTACATTTACAGCCTTGTTTTTCGTACTTGTTACACAGACCTCCATACGTATGACGACTGCTCTCAATATGTTGCGCACTAGTGAGGCCGCTCTATATGGTTACGCACCATAGATACGTACACAGAATGTTACGCACACAAGCTATACGGACAAGGTTGATATTACAACGACGGGTGGCCGTTCTCTCCCAAAGACTTTTTCAATTATTGCTCCTCGCCGTTAAAGCACTTTGCTTAATATCCTTGCACCAGAAGGAATACAGCAGATTGTAGAGAATGCACGATGAGAAGCCTTATCGCTAGACTAAACTCATTAACAACCCCCAAGCTGTCTTAACAACAGGTAAACAACGAGGTGGATATCGATGAACCGATCGCGCCGGTACCACTACGAGCGCTGAGGGCTCCCTTCATCATAATCGTGAAAAATACAAACTGGATGCTCTGACGGGACTCGATAGGAGTTATCGACAGAAAGTACCCAAAATTTCAGGAAACCCTCTTCAAAGGTCACAAAACAAACTGGTAAGTTTTAATCATCTAATTTCACCATAATTATTTAGATTTAAGTAAACTGCAATATATGGGTTTCACTTAAATATAGCCAAAAATGCACAGTGATACATATTAGTACCGTACTGACTATTGCCTGCGTTCCTACACAGTCGGCAATGGCGTGTACCTATGAGTGCACCATGCCCACGGAATGGACGCTGCCACTCATGCCATGGCTACATTACTGTAAAATAGTTGGTATTTTCTGTCGCTCATAGCTACATTCCTATACTTCGTGTGTATAATGTAGGCAGTCATACACCTCATCTTTTTAAAACACCACTGCACAAAAGTCACTAATATTCACTCAAAATCGGCATTTAATTTTCAAAAACCGACCCCAAAATATCCAAGAAATACAATAAATTCAACTCACCAATGTTGGAAAAGATATTTTCAAAAATCAAATCCGTAATTTACTGTTGATTCTCGCGAAACGAGCTATCGGAGTCATTGTGTACATTTCCTGGTCGCCGCGGGCGCTGACATCTCCCCAAAAGAGTTTTGTCCTCAAAAATTCGGTCCCTATGGCGTACACGGAAAAGTTCCGTTTTCTGTGTGCGCGATCGTAAAGATCGATGTGCGCTTGCGATCCCGAGTTTCTTCGTGGACAAAAATTGTATTGGCCGATTTTAGTCTAAGACATCGGCAGTTTGTAAACAACACGCGATCGCGAAACAAATCGGCGGGGATTTCTCCGGTTTTGGACAAGATTTTGACTTTGGATTTTGCTGAAAATATCAAAAGTTCTTCCTAACGGCCATTTGAGGTAGGAGTGAGATTTTTAAGGGCTGAATTTGAAAGCAAGTATTTAAAATATTTATCTTATTTTTTCCCCCATACCTTTAGTACATGCGACAGAAAATACCAACTATTTTACAGAAATGTACCCGTGAGTGATACAGACCAAATTTTTTACGGACAAAACTCTTTTGGGGAGATGTCAGCGCCCGCGGCGACCAGGAAATGTACACAATGACTCCGATAGCTCGTTTCGCGAAAATCAACAGTAAATTACGGATTTCATTTTTGGAAATATCTTTTCCAACATCGGTGAGTTGAATTTATTGTATTTCTTGGATATTTTGGGGTCGGTTTTTGTCAATTAAATGCCGATTTTGAGTGAATGTTGGTGACTTTTGTGCAGTGGTGTTTTAAAAAGTTGAGGTGTATGACTGTCTACATTCTACACACGAAGTATAGGAATGTAGCTATGAGTGGACGCTGCCACTCCTTGGACTGCTTGCAATCATGGCAATGTTTAGCCCCGGGACGCTGCCACGAAGTGGCAGCGTCCTGAGTGAAACCAGTACGATTCGGTGGGTCTCACAATTTACCAATGTTCAAATGACCATTGAAAATATGGCCACATAAGTTATTTTTTGAAATTAAAGTATCATATATACGATGCCACTTACCTAAACAGACCTTCCGCAAATCAGCTTTTCCTAAAAAATGTGTAGAATCGATGAATGTCACTTTTTACTCTCAATTTTCGAAACCAGTCCCATTCGCCATGTTGTTGAAGCAGAAGCGAAAATAGGCACTTGCGCATGCGCCTATGAATATTTATTACAACGACGGCAGAGTTTTCGTCACAGGAATAATGAATATTCATATATCCACTGTGATCCGGCGATCTCTATTCGCTCGAGCTCCTGCCTGCCACTCGTCTTAATGAATATTCATAATGCTCCCTTCTTGTCTGACGCATGCGCATTGCAAGCAAAACACCGACCTACAGAAGTTTTTAGTACAGGCTTTTGGAGACAAATAGGCCTTTTTTGTATCATCCTCATTGAAAAGGAAGACGACAGTCAATCGTAAAGTATTGTAACTTTTATGTAAGTAGGGTGTGCGCGCCGGTATTCGGTCATATTCCAGAATTCGGTCACGCAGCTCTTTGAACAGCTGTGAAGAACTCATAAATAATTTTTGGAGCTCGAAAACTGTACATAACAGACACATGAACAAGGTACCTCTAATGTTGAAAGCAATTCAGGGCGGACGCCCTGGAAAAGATCTCCAAATACCCTCGAAACTAGTCAGTGTTACCCAAGTTTCCGCACTTCCGGGTTCCGTTAGCGCGTGAGTTAACACGCATAGCTATATGTAGACGCCTATGGTGAAATAACTATGTGTGCAGGTGCAATGAATTTAGTATGTGTGTGAAGAGGAGCTTCCGGGTCTTCCCTCTATCGCAGCGAATTTGCAAATGGCGATCTCAGCGATGAGCAAGAGAATATATACCTCACCCCTGCCAGTGAGATGGCGCTCTTCCAGTATTCGGTCAGGCAACATTGAGTGCCTTGCGCCAACGCGCTTTGTGTGCAACTTGTCGCTTTGCGCTTCACCGACGAGCTTTGCGCTTTGCTGACGCGCTTTGCTCTTTTTAGAAATACATTTTGTGCATTATTTCTGACCCTAGAGCTTCGATTTGTGGATTTTAATGGATAAAAATTCTCATACATTTAATTATGAATATATAGAAGCCACAGAAAATGCCTAAAAACGCAGAAATGTGACAAAAATGGTTATATAACTCTCCCGAGATGCAGCGCACTATCGCATGACCGAATTGTGGACGGCGCTGACCGAATACTGGGCGGAAAACTTCTCCTTCTTCTGTCGGCGATATCTTTTGGGGTAAGTTTCCATGTTTTAAATTATTTTGATAATTATTTAAAGGACAATTTTGCGGTTCTTTTGATGGTAGATTGTCAATTTAAAGAGATAGGTATTCATATTAGCGGCGATTTCTTTTTAAGTGACCGAATACCGGCGCGCGCACCCTACCTAAAGTAGCCTAAAATCAAATAATGTCATGTTTCATGGCTATCATTTTGACAAACGACCTTGTAATTAAGAGACATCCAAGCAATCAAAGGACTGCTGATCGCAGCCCGAACACTTAGTGTTCGGGCTGCCGCAGTAAGGCAATCATGGCAATGTTGTTAGTTAGTGCAGAGTTTGCGTGACGCAATTCACAAGGAGTGGGACCGGGCAGTGTATGCTGTGCTTAACTTAGGGCCAAGTTATCCTCAGATTTTTAGTCATCTACTCTAAATTTAAAGACGAGGATACAGACGCAAAATATAATATTCAAGAACACAAGAGTTAAGACCCCTTATGGAGCCTAATTGCTATAATCTTACCGATTAACCAGAGGCAGAATGGTGTGAAGTTTGGGCCCTGGGGGATTGAAGTTTGCTTGTTCTCTTATTTCGACCTTGAAAGTTGAATCTGGCTTCTTCTTCTTCTTCTTTCGTTGTATGGTATCGGCAATCAGTCAAATTTGACTATTGTTGCCAATGACGTTATACATGTAATTCAAATTCAGTAGGCTATGTCTGACTCCTTCTCTCTTTTAATTTACATTTAGAATCAAGTAAACATTTAATACTGTATATGCATCTGTATTTAAAGCTTAATAAGAAAATAACAAAACACCACATGCTTCAGCTCAGTTCCAACTAGCGCTTGCCTAGCCCTTTCATAGATGCAATCTTACCGATACGGAGCGGTACTTTGCGCCGTTTTTTCGGACAAGCCTAGGTAACTCATGCATAGACATAGGGGCGCTGTTGTACCTGTGCTTACTGATGGGTTGAACATGTATTTTGGATAATTATCAATTAATGAGATGAAAACACTCTAAATGCACATAACTGTGTGCGTGCATCATTTATACATTAAGACATAACTTTTATAATATACACAAAGGAAGAAAATACATTTAGCATTGAAACTCAGACCTACATAAAATACAAAATACTAGTATCCCTCACCATGAACACGACAACAAAAGAGAGCGGACAAAATACACAGCCCCCCACCGCACCCCCACAACCGCTCCGGCAGACAAAAGAACACCCCCTCACCGCCATTATGCAAAATAAGCAGAACAGGTTAAAATGCATGTGGCTCCTGTTCCACATAAAAAATTATATTCACATTACAGCAACGAAGGGACGCTCCCCCGCCCACCACAGAAAATGCGGGAAGCACAATTGGGAGCCGTATACCCCGTCCGCCCCCTGCCTGCCATGTTCATGAAGTGCCTAGTTCTTCTTTACTGAGAAAGGAGGGTTAAAGCCTACCTTCCCCGAAAAACGCTTCGTTCGCAGAACGAAACGTGTAATAGCCCTTTGTATTTGGGGATCACTACTTTTCAAATACTCAATTATTTTTCTTTCATTGGTTTCATTCAGTTCAGCCAGGAGCATCGCTCTCTCGATAATATATTTTGGGCAATTTATAAGGTAATGGCCGACAGTTTCATCCTGTTGACATCTGTCACAGAAACCAGTTGGATGAATACCTAGTCTTAATAGATCATGGTTGAGACCTATCACTCCAACTCGAAGACGATGGAGTATAATTTCTTGTTGTCTACCTAGGTTACAAGTGTAAGTCGATGTAATTGATGACTGCAGCTCTTTTAAACTGGAATTTGATTGATTCCATCTTTCTTGCCAGAGTACTTTGGAACTCTGAACTATAAGTTGTTTTATTTCTGAAAGTGTTATTTTGTAATATATTTCAATATTTTTGGATAGAGCAGCTTTTGCGCACGAGTCTACTATTTCATTGCCCGTGATTCCGCAGTGTCCTGGGATCCATTCCAAATATATATCTATTCCTTTGTATTTAAGCCTCGTACTAATCGTTAGAATTTCATTAATAGTTGGTTCATTATTTTGGTTTTGTATGGATAAAAGAGCACTAAGTGAATCACTAAATATAACAACACCCGTGTAAATGTCCATATTTTCTACCCATTCGAGGGCTAGAAGAATAGCAATCAATTCAGCCCTGTAAGACGAAGTGATATTAGTCAATCTCCTCCCTCGATGTATTGAAAAGTATGGTACATAAAAGGCAGATGAACTTACTCCTTTATCAGGTGGTTTGGATCCGTCAGTATATATGTGCAATTGACTTATCCATTTGGTGTGTATTAATTCAAGGCTCTGTTGTTGTAATTGCATGGGATGGTCTGTTTTCTTTAATTGTAAGTTTAATTCAGTAGATATGATTGGTGGACAGAAGGACTAAGTTTTTCGATGATTTCTTGTCCCATCTTACACTGTAACCTGTATCCAAAAGGTTTCTTGCAGTAACTCTTCTTCTGTAATTTCAAGAGGGACTCCGTATATGACTCCCTTGATCCCTATCCTACTTTCAGAAACCTTAACAGGTATGTTGTCTATTGATTGGATCTGTAATATTGCCCTCTTTTGTTTGACATTCGTACATTTTACCAATAGTCCTGTACTAATAGGCTTTACCAATTCTACTGGTTGATTGTTACATGCTTCTCTAATAACCTTCGAAATTTTCAGGTGGTTAAGGTTAAGGTTTTTCAAATTCTTCTTCCTGTCTATGGGTGCTATAAATAGCTTATAATCAGTAGGCCTAGATCGATCCAGTGCTTGTCTAGGAGTACGATAAACAGTGGCGTTATCTGAATCTGAACTTGAAGCCGAATCATTTTGACTAAGATTTTCTATCTGATATTCTAAGCTTTCTTGTCTTTTCCTTTTTTCAGGCTGATGGTAAGTACCTTTTTTGCGTACGGATTTTTGTTTCACTACCCACTGATGTTCTTCCCCATCACTTACAGTTGGCTCGGGTTCTGAGGAAGAACCCGGAGCCATGAGTGGCTGTACTGGTTGGCGGGAAAATTTGAATTACAGGTGTGTCGTTAGTAGGGACCGTGCAAACTAAAAGTACATGAGTGCTGGGTGCTTAAAAGCCCACAAAATGTCTTCTTACTCAAATAATGTTCCAATTTGGTCTGCAATTGATGCTTCCTAGAATCAAAAGGAAAATCCAGACTTGTAGATACTGTAAAATTCCGGTAATTTCAAGTTAGATCCGTAAACGTCAACAGCAGAATAATTAAATTAATTAAAAGTTCAGCGACCAATTAGGGTGTCGCCGAAACGTCCAACAGAAAACAGATTTTTTTCCCCTAAATTATAAAGATCATGTGATACCATTCATTTACTAAATTTGGAATCTATAGAGGTTGAAAATTGGTCTAAAAATAAACTTCGTTGCATCTTAAAGACCTCAGCCTGACCCAAAACAACTATATATTGACGTAAAGCTTAGTAAACAAAGAATATAATTACCCAAATTTTCGTCTCCGTTTATCCATAAAAAATAAAAAAGATAATTTTTTTTGGTCCGCCCCCTCCCTATGGCGTAACAACATAGGAAACTGCAGGGGGTCGCTAGACGTGTGACGACATGTCATGTATACAGCTCCGAGTGCGTCTACACGATATGTCGTCATCAAATTTTCACCCCCCGCAAAGTAGCGTCCCTCAGAGACGGGGCCCTCGTCAGAAAAACCACCGGGGCTCAACATTCGGGACTCTGTTACTCATTCCACAGGAAACGGAATCTCATGAAGATGGTTTCAATTTGTTCAGAAAATATATAGCTCCCCGTGGATGAATAAAGGGTATATTTCAAAATTCGGTCAGGCTGAGGTCTTTAAATAACATGGGCCACACTGTGAGGATTGCCAAAAGTCAATGTGACTGTATTTGCCATTGCCCTACATGCATGCAATGTGAACGGTGCAATGAATGGCAGGAATGCCTTCTAAGGAGTGGAGATGGTGCACACTTGTGTGCAGGCTTGAAATCCAATGACCAGGGGTAATAACAAATAACATTGTAAAGCGCATTGAAGTATTCACATAATGCGCTATATTATACTATATTATTATTATTATTATTATTATTATTATTATTAAAATTTCAAACTAATAATGCGAAATGTATTGCTTTCATGAGAGAATTCGAATACCGTACTTCCGGCGAAGAATTCAAAATGAATCAAGCTAGTATAGTGGTATAGTACGTGTTAAAGAAGTTCGCAAGACATTTCATATTTTTAGCTGATTACAGCATGAAATAGAGGAGATATTCAGTTTTATCATGGTATAGGTCGCTATGCTTAGCAAGTTGTCTGGATCTTACTGTTTAAACTTCAACACGGCACATATTCTCGAAATATATACACTTCGCATGAACAATAGCGCCAGTGCGGCATTATGGGGCTTCACGTAACGCAATAATGAAGTTCTGAAGAAAAAGTATTATAAATGTTCGCAAGACATTTCATGTTCTTAGCTGAGTACACCATGAAATAGAGGAGATATTCAGCTTTATCATGATATAGGTCGCTATACTTAGCAAGTTGTCTGGATCTTGCTGTTTAAACCTCAACACGGCACATATTCTCGCATTACACTCCGCATTAAAGCGCTGGTATTGTATTATGGAGCTTCGTAACTCAATAATGAAGTTCTGAAGAAAAGTATAATAAATATTCGCAAGACATTTCATATTCTTAGCTGATTACACCATGAAATAGCGGAGATATTCAGCTTTATCATGGTATAGGTCACTATATACTTAGCAAGTTGTCTGGATCTTACTGTTTAAACCTCAACACGGCACATATTCTCGAAATATTAACATGAACATTCATAACACTTTTTCTTCATAATTTCATTATTGAGATACGTGAAGCCCCATAATACCGCACTGGCGCTATTGTTCATGCGAAGTGTCATTTATGTATTTCGAGAATATGTGCCGTGTTGAAGTTTAAACAGTAAGATCCAGACATCTGGCCCAGGTATGTGGCATATATACTACAAGAAAGCTGATCTCTTCAGCTTTCATTTAGTAAATCAGCTAAGAATAAAAAATGTCGATGGAAATTTGAGAGAGCTTTTATTTAAACACTGTATTTTGCAGTCATTATGCCGACTGACTCTAATTCGTTGGAAGCCGGGTTATTTAGTGGGTGTCTAAAGGACTAAGTTAAAATAGTAAGATCCAGACATCTTGCCCCGGTATGTGGCATATACCATCATAAAGCTGACTATTTCACACGCTCATTAATCCTGGGGAGCATTTCATGAAAGGAAGTTGTCGGATATTTTATCCGACAATTGTTATAAGCTACTGAAATCCTTGCATCTGATTGGCTGGGAGCAAATTTGTCGGATAAAATATCTGACAAGTCCTTTCATGAAACGCCCCCCTGGAATACAATTCTGCATCTACCTACTGCCTGAATTGAAGTTTCCGACCGGTAACGAAACGGATTTACCGTGTCAATATTTTTTTCGTTTTGTTTTGTCTCTTTTGAGGCCACCAGCCGCACCCGAGTGGTCGCTGGAGTGGTCGCCAAAGCAAAGCCAAAGGTAGCTCGATTTCTCTTTTTATTTTAATCTTAGAAACAACTAACTTTAGTTTTGTCCTCGCCTCGTGCATGCATTGAATATTACGATAATATTATAATTAAGAGCAAATAGATTAAAACTTTACATATTTAATTTTTTTTTAAATTAGGGCCTTGGGCATTTTTTAGGGCCTAACGTTAAAGTTAAGTTAGCCCTAACTTAGTTAACTTAGGGGCTGGCCCTAGGCTAAGGCTAACGTTAGGCCTATTTATATTTTGGTAGCCTAGGCTAGGGGCCTACCGGTACGGTATTCCTTATTATTTTTTCATAGATGCACTAGGCTAGTCTGGGTTTTTTTTTTAATAAATGTAAAAGAATATTCACCGTTATGGCGTGGGGTTTTCAAAAATGGAATTTATCGTCTGCTAGCGTAGTACCAGCCAGCCACACTGTACCTGATCATCACGTTTAGCATTAGCCATGTTACTGTTAGATGTTATCCATTTAATCGCAACTCAAAAGTTAAACGGAAGTCCCAAATACGCGATTCTGATTGGTTGAAAATCCAGTTGCATTAAATTTGTTGACTTGCGTTTTAAACGCAACTTTTTATGCAAGATTAAGAGGGCCCGGCACTAGGTATACTATTAATAATAATAGCGCGCCTATTAACGATCTGTAATGCAAGGAGAGAGTTTTTAGAGGTTGGCCTGGGAATTTAACTGTTTACAAGTTCAAAGTTGGAGCTTTATAACGATGCGGTCATAGTCGTGAGTAATAGGCCTATAAGTTAATAACTAAGTTAAGGAATATAGACTGACGATAACGTGAGACAGAAATAATCGTCTGTTAATTATGGGGAGGCTGGGAATGACATCTAGTAAAATAAATTAAAACTGACATAGGCCTAAATTGGCAACCTTCCCGTCATATGTATGGAGGTCAGTGGAGCCAGACGTAGTCGTAGTTTCAGAATCAGATCAGTGGAACAACCGACGATACTGAGCTGAAAGACTAAAGCAAGTTTTGCTGTAGACTCGACTTACTGTTAGCCTACTTGTTACTAAATACTAGATAGAACGTTAGAATGTTAAAGTTAGACCCTGTATAGGCCTAGGCTAGCCTAGGGCTAGGCCTATAGGCTAGTCTAACTTTTTTTTTTGGCTTGTCAGAGAATTTTGGAGGAAAACAGGACGCACAAAATTTTAACTTAGATCTAGGGCCTACTTTTCTTCCCTTTTTTTTTGTCAGAAAATTTTCCTGAGATTTGCGCCCCACTTTTTCAAAATCCTGGATCTGCCCCTGTCACGTGTGGCTGGGCCGAGCTACGCTGTACGACGACTCAGACTTTGTTGTCTAACGTACGGTACCAGTAGTACCGTATGCCGTAGTCCGTACCGTCCTCATGCATAATTTGATGTGACTGCGTCTGGCGTAGATCTAGGCCCTATAGTATAATAGCTCTGACATAGGCTCTGACTTTAGCATGGCATGGGCCGCGGAACCGGAGGCCTAGATACGACACGTTTATGAAATATCAGAAAAAAGGTTCGAAAATTGTCATTAATGAGTGAAATCAGATCAGCCGCCCCGCCCCCCCAACCCCCCCCCCCCAACCCCCCCCCCCCACTTTCAACAACGCGCTCCGCGGCCCCGCGTTAACGTAGTTTGACCCTAGGCCTAGGCCTACTCATTTTCGTTCTGGGATCGTAAATAGGGAGTTTTCGATTGTGTCAACGTGAACGCCGTCCTTGGCTAGCTCCTCCAAACGGCAGAGGTGAGGCCAAAAAACGATGATTTATTAGGGTACATGCCCACAGTAGGCCTACGCCTATATCACCTCTGCCGTTTGCGAGACGAGATAGTAGAGCTACTGTGGGCAGACATGGCAGACGACGCAATAAACAATCGTTTTTTGGTAAGTTGTAAGTTAACTAAATTTAAGTTAGGGAGCGCAATAAAGTAATAGTTTAAGCTTGATTTGGTACTATAATTACTTCAAGAAAGGATGTAATTTAATCAAAGCATGTAGGCCTAGTCGCTATTTTGTAGTCGCGGTTCGCAACGCTTTTGAATGGCCAGCTTGTACAGCGCTGTGTATAGTTAAGATCCTCCCAGCTACGCGACAGCGCTGTGTATAGTTAAGATCCTCCCAGCTACAATGGACTGTTTTGTGTTAACTGCATACCGCGCTTTGTTCAAGAACGTCTCACCCGCCCACTGGCTTCTCCGTCGTCCACTAGTCAGATCGAGAACGCGTCAAACATGGTTTAGCCGTCTTCTCTAAAACGTGAACCTCGCTTCACCCATTGTTGGCTTCATGCTTCACCTACATGCAGTCAATACATCCATTGTCGCGATCGCTGGGACGATCTGGTTGACACATCCGAAAACTCCATGCTGCCCCCAGTGTTCCGTCTTTTATAGGGTAAAAGGCCATATATTGGGGGATAGTTTTTGTGCGCTCTTGCAACGGATTTCGTTCAAATTTTGCATGAAGGTGTCTCTTGGTATAATCTAGAAACCTATAGATATTGGTGATGCTGCCTCCTGTGTTCCGTCTTGTATAGGGTCAAAGGTCATACTTCGGGGAATGGCGTGAGTGCACTCTCCAGACCACATTTCCTGGTGAATTTCTTTCAAATTTTGTATAGAGATTTAACTTGGTATAATCTACACATCTTTACTTTTTGGTGATGCTGCCCTCATTGTTCCGTCCTTTATAGGGTCAAAGGTCATTGTCCATTTCTTGCACTCTTCTGCATTTCTTGACAGATTTCGTTCAAATTTTGTATGGAAGTGTATCTTCGTAAAGTCTACGCACCTATAGTTTTTGGTAGTGCTGCCACCAGTGTCCCGTCATTTATAGGGTCAAAGGTCATACGCGTGCCGCGTGAGTGCACTCTGCAGGCCACATTTCGTAATGGATTTCTTTCAAATCTTGTATGGAGATGTAACTTGGTATAATATACACATCTTTACTTGTTGGTGAAAGAAAATATTAACAATGTTATATAATGCTTTTATTCTGCCTCACATTATTTATGGATTAGAAGTTTGGGGAGCTGCAAACAAAACATTTTTAAATCCTTTATTGATCCTTCAAAAACGAATTGTACGAATGATATCTTTCAAAGGTTTATGGCACCACACAGCTCAGTTATTCATTAATTTACAGATTCTAGATATATTTAAACAATATAGATATGTAATCGGAATGCTTATATTTGATCTCATAAATGATCGACTGCCTCATAAATTTTCAGATTATTTTTCATTTATCAATCATTCTTATCAAACACGATGTAGGGAAAATTGTAACCTCAAAGTAATAAAAATTAGAACAAATGTGGGGAAACAATCTATTTCATATTCAGGCCCTATTACTTGGAATCAGCTGCCAACAGGTTTAAGAAGTATAAATTCCAGAAGATCATTTAGTAGACAATTAAAAAAGATAATCCTCTGTCAATGAATTTCAACTATATATGAATAACAAAAAAGTAATTAGTATTAATGCTTTTTCATGTAAATATTGTAAATTGTAAATATATGTATCAATTGTAAATTGTAAATATGTTTGAATGTAAAATGATTAATATGTATAATAGTGATAATGGGCTAACCTAGATTAGCATTATGCTATTTTGTTAGCTCATTTTACCAAAGTATTTCGATCTGTATTTATGCACTGTATATTCGTTGTATTCTTGTATTCTTGGTAATAAATAAAATATATATTCATAGGGTCAAAGTTCATAATGTCTATTGTCTTCCACATTTCTTGACGGATTTCTTTCAAATTTTATATGGAGGTGTGTCTTAGTGAAATCTACACATCTTTAGTGTTTCCTGACGCTGCCCCCAGTGTTCCGCTTTTTATAGGGTCATACGTCATATTTTGGTTGCATGCATTCTGGAGGACACATTTGTTGACTGATCGATTTCTTTCAGATTTTGTATTGAGGTCCATCAGTGATTACTCTAGACCTCTACAGTTTTGGTGATGCTGCCCCCAATGTTCCGTCTTTCATAGGGTCAAATGTCATATTTTAGTTGGATATCTGGTGTGTGCTGTGAGGTCACATTTCTTGACAGATTTCTTTAGAATTTTCTATAGAGATGCATTATACTCTAATCTACACACATTGTTTTGGTGATGCTGCTCCTAGTGGTGACAATAGTCCGGGTCACTGGCGGCAATCTTTACGTCATATCATTTTGTTTGAGGGAGCTGGGGAGGGGGAGGTGTCCCTCCTTCGAATCGCTGCCAATGCCGGGGATACATTCGCATTGCGCGGCAATGGACATTTCTAGTTTCTTATAGCTTTTTTTTTGTTGCTCATTTTATGTTAGCTAGGCGCCTTTATGGCTTTAAATTTAGTTTATCTATATGCTAGACTAGAGAGGCTCTACTTTGGGTTTGGAATAGAGTCTAATAAATAATAAATAATATATCATTATTATATGAAATATCCCCTGAAAAGGATTGCTCTTCTAATGCCTTCAAACTAACTGCCAAACTACCTACCAAGGGTCATCATAGTCGAAATATATCTAGATCTATGGATGACCAGAATTGGATGAAAAGTTTGGATCAAACTTTCATGCCACATCACGGTGTATCTGAAGGCCTATAATCTAGATCCTGTGACTGTGTGCATGTGCATGCATGGGCGGAAATCCTAACCTTAAGACTTGGGGCGGGGAGCCGTGTCCCCCCTCCACGTCACGATTTTGTCAATTTAGATCATTAGATAATTTTTCCTTGTTATAATGTGAAACAAGGTTTGATTCCTCGCTGAACATGTGTAATTGCCATTCTTGCAACCTATACACAATTAAATGAGAGCTTCCTAATTGTGAAATCTGCAGAAATTAAAATATTCTATATTTCACATAATAAAATAGAAAAGAAATAGTGAGTGGGTGACGTCACTGGTTCCCTCATTTCCATACTGAGCAGGATGTGCATATAACTGTTTTGCGAAATTAAGCGAACATTTGAAATACCATAACTTTCTTATTTTACATCCTATTTTGATGAAATTTTCAGTGTTATGCTTGTTGGATTTTTCTCTATTTATTCAAATCAACTTTTTGTTAGGGTGGACTTGGCCTTTAACGTTAGACTTAAAAAACGTTAATACTAATAGTAAGAAATCTAGTCCTAGTCTACCTTTATAAACTTATTTTTCCAAATTAAAGGGAAACTCAAGTTCTCCCCCCCCCCCCCCCCCTTGCGATGATTTTCAATATTCGGGCAACCATCGGCGTGTAAGTAGCGAGGTTCCTTAATACATGCCTGTATATAAAATATAGGGGTAGATCTATATGTGGAAATGTATGGAAATAACATATTTGCCAGTTATAAAGAACATTTTGCTCTGTCGATCGCGCTAGACTCAGGCGCGTTAGCCCCCCCCCCCCCTTCTGAAAACGGGAGTATAATACTATGCCGTTTTTCCGAAGGTTCATAATTCCGACGATTCGTTTTTCTCGAAGGTTCGTATTTCTGAAGGTTTATTACTCCGACGGTTCGTAAGTTTTTCCGGAAATGAAATAGGACATGCAGGGTTCATAATTTCGAAAATGAATTCAAAAGGGTTCATAATTTCCGAAGGTTCGTAATTCCGAAAAACTATGCAGATCTAGGGCTCTATCATGTGCATTTTCGGAATTAATTACGAACCTTTGGAATTATCAATCCTTTTTCATTTTCGGAATTACAAACCCTATAATTCATTTTCGGAATAACGATCGTTCGGAGCTAGTTCGGCATTATGAACCCCCTGCTATGGTATATTCGAACCTTCGGAATTGCTTCGGAAAAACTATTACCCCCCCCCCCCCCCCTTTCGTAATAACCGGTAGACTCTAGATCGATATATTTTTAGGATGTTTTCATTACACAGAACATTTGACCACGTGCACATGTCCCTCATTTATCTAAGTCTGCTACAAATATATACGTACATTCTATTTTAATCCAAGAAAAAGACGAAAGCCGGCCAAACGCTCCTAAAAATGGATGGATCCGGGCATACAGTTGGTCTTTATGAAATTGCTGAATCACATTATTGGACACCATCGGATGACGTTCTTCCTTTGGATGAAAGTAGCTGCAGCACCGTGGTGGCAGATTCAGTTGATTCTGATTTTACTCCATCACCATGTATACTCGGAGGTCTGCAATTGTAAGTAACTTGTAGACGCTTCAATCGACCCAATCCATATAGTAAGCTTATAATTATCGACACAAAGTAACATACACAAGCGCTGACAGACTTTATAGTGTAATATTTCACCTAAATGTGAAATTTAGAGACTCCAAATACATCAGGTTTTGTCTCTGTGTTTTTAAAAAGACAAAGAATAGACCTACTGACTAACACTATTATTTGAAACAAGAATCTTTGCCGTCTGACGATAGAAACGGTGGGACTGCTTTTATTTTCACGAATAGTTTTATACTTAAGACGTGCATGTCAAAAGTTTTCAGGATAACCAATTTTATATTAAAGATTGATACGTGTGTAACCCTCCTGATGTACAATGTAGATATGTAAGCTGGTTCGTTCATCTTCTTACGTAATCACCAGAAAATGTATGTAGACAATACCCCCGGGGTGGGGGGGGGGGGGGGGGCATGTGCGGTGGGTATTTGCCGCAGAGAAGACCCCCATTTTTACACTCAAATTTCCGTTCCAAAGCATACCAGTTTTCCTCCTTCCCGTTCCGTCGTTCTGGCCGTTCTTGCCCGCCCCGGCCGCGTATTTTTTTCTGGCAGGACTTGCGCCATTTATGGAGGGCTCTGGTCTGGTCAAGAGTCCCCGCTTTGAAGACTTTGAGAGAGACAACAACTTTAAGACTTGTATTTTCCCAAAGTTTCACCCTATTTTTATTTCAGCAAAAGAAAATTTTGTCAATACTGAATATTCAATCTGATCCTGACCAATCTCGAACTCGATTCACCTACATGACAAGCGCGTTTATCCAAATGCGCCTCACAAGCAACTGCACGTCAGGTTCGCTCTTTTTTTTCCGATGACCCTAGCATCATACATGTATTTATATGGTAATCCATTTACAAAGACCCCCTTTTCCCAAAATCTTAGTATAGTTCCGAAGACGATAATTTGCACGATACGCTCGTTCCAAAGCACCCTTTTTTGTCTTGCAAGCGGCACATACCTACCATTTTTCGGGGTCAAGTGCCCCCCTTCCCCTTATAATATAATGTGAGGAATCAAAATAATAAGTTTCTTTCTCACATTATGTAAATTTACCGGTGAGAGTTCCGATGCTTTCGCATTTCTCTCATATGATATATGTAGGGGAGAGCGGGGTGAACTGGGACGTGGAGAACTGGGACACCATGCACCTCTATAACTAAAAAAATAATTAATCTATTATAAATTAGTTTGAATCCTACGAAAGGTCTTAACTATACATGTAAATGTTCACAAATACATCTACAGCTATACTGCAATTTGCTTTCACTTCTTTTATAGGAGCACCTTTTTTCTATTTTTCATCATTCATTGTCAATTATTTTAATTACATGTATACCACTTGGCTATATATAGTAAATAACCCGCATACAAAATATAAGTCTTATATGACCCTATAATTTGCAATAATATTTTTAGCGATAAAATACTAACACTAATATTTTGCAGGCATTTGTTGTTTTTTACTATCGGGGTAAACTGGGACATCTTGTCCCAGTTCACCCCGGCCGGTTACTTTTTGTGTATGTAAGGAAAATGAGCTTTTATCAGTCATAATCCATAGGGAAAATAGGAAACAAGAAAATAAGAAATGCTACCTGCTGCATACCTTTACTGATATAATAAGTTTACAATGAAGAACAATTCCACTACAAACACAAGACTGATCGTAATTCCGTTTCCATGGTAACAACACTTTTTGTTAGCGCGACAGGACGGAACAAATGGTGAAATGGTGAAATTTTGTAAGACAGATTCAAAGCTAAAATTCTATCAAAGTTAAAATTGAAGACTAGCTACGTATCGTAATTTTTGATTAGCATGATAGAGCACATGACATTCAACCATGAAGCTAAGATTTTGGCCCATTCAATTTTTTTTTAATTTGAAAATTGATGAATGCATCGCGCGACAGGACGGAATGCGACGGGACGGAAACTTTTGCACCATGTACAAAATGAATGGGGATTTAATTTTTTTTAAATATTGTCCAACTGTACTTTTTTCTTTTATACTATGGTAGAACTAAAATGTTAAGGCACAGGGAAGTGGCAAGCTTTATTGTTAATTCAAATTAAAGAGATAAAATCACTAGAGAGGATGGACACTTTTGCACCATGTACAAAACAAATGGGGATTTTGAAAAGAAATTCATGACATAGTTTTTTTCTTTAAAAAAATATGGTAGAACTAAATTGTTCAGGTAAGAAAACTGTCAATATCTATTGTTTATTCAAATTAAATGAATAAAAACTTCCTCTGGTTAAAAAAAGTATACTTACATCAAATGACATACATGTGACTGTATTTCTCATGCAAAAGTCCGTCCCGTCGCGCCTAAAATCCCTTAAATACCCACTAAATGCGACGGATCACATCACAATTCTTCTCGAAATATAAGGGAAATATCAATTTTAATGGTACAGAAGTGATGGCACGATAGTTCATTGATACTTTATAAGACCTCAGTCTATAAACTACACTTTATCCTACAAAAAAATAAAAAGGGGGTGTCAAAGTGCCCCAAAATACAATTTTGCACAAAAAAGTTCATGTTTTAACCCAATTATAACAGAATATTACCAGAACTGGCATTGGGCATTGAATAATATTGTATATAGTATTCCAACTCCAAACTTTATTTTTCAAATGCCCTTGCACTTTTTACTTAATTGCTTTTTCTAGTAATTCCGTCCGTCGCGCTCTGAGGGCACTTTTTTCCATTTTAAAGGTTATTTTTTTAAAAACGAAACGCAGTCATGAAGAGACATGTACATTTTCATAAACTACAGATTCTCAGCTTTCGTGTGATATACAAGGGCAGACACAAATCTTAAATTGAAAATTTAGAGTTTATGTTTATGTGGCTCAGACTCATAGACATATATTATTATGAAAATATCTTTGGGTCTACATATAAATCATAAAAAATCATATCGGTCAATTCCTTTTTACAGATCATTCATACTACTTCAGACAAACTTGTGTAAATAAAAAAAATTATAAATATTATGAACAATTATTAATTTTTGCCCCAAACCGTCGAAATATAGGTTACAATTTACAAAACGCTCATCATTTCATCCATTATTTTGTTTTCATTCGCATGAATCTTTATGTTAACTTTACAAGTGACCCTTAACCAAGTTTTTTAAAAGTGATATATTAATTTTAACATTCACAGCACTTATTTTAGACATATACCAGAAAAAAGAGTGATTCTAGCATTTTCAAGAGTTTTGTCCAATTTCTCCCCGACTATCCCACTTCACCCCTATTACTGTCCCAGTTCACCTCCATGGTGTCCTGCTTCACCCCGTTCATGTACCTCATTTTTAATGGTCATTTGCAAAAAAACAAAAATATGTATATAGGGATTGTGTCAAATACCTTGTTTTGTAGCCTACTATTGATATTATTTACCATGTAATAATGGAGAGGCTACGATGAATATTTTAGAAGTTACAAAGCAAAGAGTGCCAAATCACGATTCTTGTCCCACTTCACTCCGCTCTCCCCTATACATAGCACATATTCCTCAATGAAATGAACCTTGTGTGATTCATTAAATCAAGCCATCAGTTGTATTCTAGATGCATGTGTATATGATGATACACCGAGCCAATTTGATGATCACAAGAGGTGTGTTTTTGTTTCATCCATGTACTCCTCATTTGCCAGTGTATGATAATAATATTGTCAAATCTCGTAAGATTTCATTGTTGTTATTATTATCATCATCATTATTATGATTATAATTATGATAGTAATTGCTTTATCTTGAAAAAAAAATGAAGCATGTGAATTTGTACTGTTTGCTGATATTTGCTCTTCCTTTTTATGGCCACACGAATTGTCATTACCATACTCAGTCATTGCCCCGGGAAAACGCCAAACGACCACCATGCGTTAGAAGCAATGATGTAAATTGTAATCATGAGTAGAGTTGATTTATCTTGTTAGGCCTACATCTCACCTTTGATCGCTCTACATACTGTATATTATTCTTCCAGCTTGAAAAGAACAGAGCTCGGTAGACAGTGCGAGTCAGAATACACTTATTTTACAGAATCCGGTAAGATCATAATATTGTTCTTTACTACATTCAGTCGCATTTTTACTTGTTGTCCCATATAAATAGCACATACATGTCTATCATTAGATCTATTTGAATTCAGAACAATTAACAAAAAAACTTATACAAATACAAGGGTTACTTGGAGAACTACGAGATGATTTCAGTTGCTTATTAGGGAGCAAAACTATCTTGAGTTTAAAAGTGCTTTCCTTGAATTATTATCTATTTCCTGGCCATATTGATGTGGTATCCTTAAAAAATTCTGTCGGATTAATAGGTGAGATTAAGATATTGAAATTCGGTGTTTAATTATTCATAGTATCATATATAAACTCCTTGATTCTGGAAGGAAAAAATGATTGTACATGTATTAAGAAAGGTTTGTAGCAAGGAAATTAGAAATCATTGAATAAATCATACAATATTTCCCATCTGACATTTCCCCGTCGGCTGCCCGCAAGAAATCCGTGACAGCTATGTATTGTCAATACCAGTAACGGCCTCTCTCTCTTTCTCTTGCTCTTCCAGATGTTTCGCAAAGCACAAACTGCTCGGAGTCTATCTTAGACCCATCAAAAAGGTAACAAGCTTATTTTCAAAAGTAAGATTAAATTTCAGGGGTTCATGTCAGATCAAGCGCTTACAATAAATCTTGGATTGCCGTTTACGTGTAGTCATGATCCCCTTTACCAATTTTTTAAATTGTAAATAGATAAAATTTATGCTCGTGTGTCTATTCGCTATCATTTGAATGCGCTACAAAATTTACATCCATGGGGCTCGAAGATGTGTCATTAATGTTAGCTGAAATATTAACCTTGTCACGAACGACTTTCTTTTCTTTTTTTTCTCCGTGAAAATATGGAATTAAGAATATATCTTCTCATCTGCAATAGGTTAAAAGGCCTCAGTATCAAAGAGACAGATACCGCGCACACCAGCAACCATCATTTTACGCATGATGCCGGAAACGAGAGTCCTATCATTTCTGTTACTTCCCATCCACCATCAGACCTTCAGCATCAGATCCCATTACCCAAAATACATCAAAGTGATGGAAGAGAAGGTCAAGTCGACGAAAAAAGCTGTTTCATGGTCACTGGCAATCTTCTGGGAATCGCCGAAGATCATCTGGCTTCCTGCGGCCGTGATGTGCTCAGTCCCGATTTATCATCAGGACAAGATAGAAGTCCTATCAAAAGAAACATATGTCGACAGATTGATGGATCGGGATGCAGAAAGAATTCTGGAGCTGCCGGAGGTATGGATGACATCTCCTCACACCCTTGCATCGACGATGTTCCTGTCGGAGGCCCTTTATACAGCACCATAGATTCTAAAGATCAAACCTTTGGAAGATCAAATGATAGCTTCGAACATCAGTCAACTGCTACCCCAGAGAAAATGAGGAAGCTTTCAGATGGATCGGGTTTCTATTTGTCTGATTCTCTTGAAGATGTCACTCAGGTTGATGGGAGCGCCTGTATGTTTTCAGATTCAAGTCAAGGAAAATCTCCATCAGATCATTTGCTGCTTCCACAGAGTCATCGCAATGCTACAGGCGACAATGAAGAACACATCTGTAGGATTGAGCAGCAACACAGCGAGTCCAATGTCGCCGCAACTGATCATCTGATTACTTGCGAATCTGATGATATGCCATTCAATGAATGCCAGAATACCAACTGCTTACGCACGAAAAGTTACCGTTCCGGTTGTCAATTACAACGGGGGACAAGTCCTATTACCCAACCATCCCCATCAGCACATGTCAGCTGTAGTAGCAAAGCTGAGTCGAAGCATGAAGCAGGAATAGAAGATAACTTTAAATGTCATGAATCAATCAGTTTAGTGGAGATGGAGAGGATGGAAATGAGAAATTCTCAAGATGTGAACAACACAGTTGTGACAAGCCCTCTTCCCGACAGAATATCAAATATCAGTAGAATGGAAACGGAGAAAAAACAGAAAAAGAGTCATACAAAGTCGGAACATGGTGATGAAGAAGCGACAGATGTAGAACGCTCCGTGAATGAGTTCCTACGATCAAGTAAGAGGAATACAATTTCAGAAGCCATGACAAAGGCGGCTAAAGGACAAGGCAGATCTGTTCATAAGTTTGGCAATAGAGGGAAGGGAAGTAAGAGGTCATTACAAACCATGAACGAAAGAGGGAAATGTTCACCCATCGATCGGAGTCAGGATGAGGTTATGACCAGAAGTCAGCGACAGAATGCTGGAAATCATCGGAGTGATATATTGGTAAGTACACTATTTTATGTTATGATCGTGTTTCTTTTTGCCTCTTTTTTAACAATTCCCAAATGTGTTAGGCAAGAAGAAACCTGCTTTTAACAAATTTCTCGGACTGCCTGTAATGATATTTTGAATACACCATTTGCATTTGAATTTAGCCATTAGACTCTAAAAAAATGTTTTTCCTTTTCCTGGGTATTCACCTTCCTTATCATGCTTATGTCATTTCATCTGCAGATTCACGAACGCGTTCTTGTACTACAGGAGAGGTTGACGAAAGTGAAATCAAGCCAAAACACACTCACGCAATCTCTCTCAAAGCCGAAAAGGGTCATTAAAGGAGAATTAACCCCTGAGTACAAATTTACTTATATTGAAAGGTGTAGTATATTCCTACTTATTGGCCTAAATCATTTTCCAATAAGATATCAGAAAAGGGTATAATAAAGATATTCCAACACCCGGTATCGTCTACTACTCATTTACATGGGGGCTGCCATTTTCTTGCTGATTTGGATTTGTACATGAACCATTGAGAAATGTTCCGGTCAGGAAGATATTTTGAATCCAAGACCTAAATTGATTTTCTTCATTACCTAAAATCCCATATGTGACGAAAAATATAAAGTGGGTGTTTACATGATTTATAAAAATTAAATCTTTATAATGATACTTTTAAATTGTCTGGTTTTGCTTAACAAAAATCTATTTTCTTGGGTTTGCCAAACAGAGCAGAGCATAATATATGCAGCATGCATTCTGACTTTTCAAGTCCCATTATCCGAAAGCAGGTGAATGCATAGTTTGCCGCTATAGATGCTCAGGGAAGAAGCATCCATAAAATTTGAATTAATTTGCTCCGTCCATTGCGTCACAGTATCTAGAAAATAGATTTATATTAAGCGAATATCGATTTTCAACAGAAATATATAAGGAAATCTTCAGTTTAAAAATAAATTGACATATCTATTCTATATTTTAAATCTCAAATGGGTTTTTAATTTTGAAAAAGGCAATTGGGCATTTGGATTAAGAAAATCTTCTTGTACACATAAAAAAAATGGCAGCCCCCATGTATTGCTAGCAGACGATACATATTGCTAGCAGATGATAAATTTTGCTCAGAAAATCTTGATTCGTATCGATCTCGTATATTTTGACGCGAAGCCATATAGTCTAACAAGTAGGAATAAATAACACCTTTGAACACTATCGTCTTTATTGTTTGAGGTTAATTCTCCTTTAAAGGTTGGATATTGTGCATTTCGTCCTATTCTTGTAGCATTTAAACATATCTTACAAGTTCGTTTTTATACATGAATATAATGCTGGCTGATGATCAAATGAGTTCAAGTGATATCATTGTACACATGACTTTTGCACTTTCATTATGAAACATTTTGTGTTTTTTTTTTATTTCTCGCCGGATTAACCCTAATAGAGCCGGGTTATTTAGACCCATCTCACAGCCGGGGGGGGGGGGGGGGGGGGGCTGATTCCGCCCCCCCCCCTAAGATCTCGGCCGTCCAACGCGCATTCGCAACGAAAATCGGCACACACGTCGCCGACCACGTAATCTACAAAACTGTATAGTCAATTTCTCCGAAAAATGTCACAACTAATTAATTATGCTAATTTATGCATAAAATTAATGGTTTGCTCTAATTAATTAAATAAAGCCCCAAAACTGCTAATTTTTTGTATAGAGACTCTTTGTCAGATTCTGATCAAATAAACCAAAAAAAAAATTCGGTGAAATCCTTTTTTTCTTATGTATTTTATTGTTTTTTTTAATTTCTTATGTATTTCTTTGTTTTTCGACTTTTTATTTTTTGTTTTTTCGATGGAATTCGTCGGCGACACTATTTTAATCATAAACAACATAAAATTAATTGTTTTTAAACAGTAAAAGTAAAAATAATGAAACATTTATGAATTTTAGCTGGAAACACAATTTGCATTGGATTTGTACACAAAATCACGTTTTTGAGCAATTTTGGGTCTGACATGCACTTACGAAATGTTGCGTAACTCCGGAACCGCACGCGCGGACATCACAAATTTGGTCTCAAAAGTTGCGCAAGACTTGAAAGAAAAAAGTAGTGAAGCGGCGTGGTGACTGCTTTTCGCGATGCGAACATATTACGCGAAACGTCGAGGGGGGGCGGAATCCGCCCCCCCCCGGTCCTATTAGGGTTAAACGAACATGTGTAAGCATTCATCAATTAACGTTTGTCTAACTCATACCTGAATAAGGGTGCTGAAATATTTTTAAACTATTATACAATTAGTTTACTTCGATTCTATGACGTTAACATGGTTAAACAAAATGAAATACAATATTTAAACATGTATGTACATATGCTAACCAAAAGTTTATTTAAATTAAGTTCTGCGTGTATAAATTATCTTTCCGTTTTTAGGTCTCTATATATTTATGGGCATGATATTTCAATTACAGATGCTGCTAAGGTGGGACAACAGCTCCGTAGCATCCAGACCAACCTCCGCCAGATTGCCTCGGATCTTAAGGAAGCCAAGACGGACCTCGAACGCTCCCTCTTTGACCTACGTTTCGTCTACAGTCAGAAAAAGCGCAAGACCTACGTCCAACAGGAACTGAACAGTGTCCTCGAGATCCAGCAGACCTTGTGGACTCAGCTCAAGGCTCATCGAGAAATTGCATCCCAGTTGAAAGATATCATCCGGAGGCGCACGAAGGAGATGAAAGAGACCAGAAGACCAGATGAAAGAGACCAGAAAAAGCATGCGACTGAGAAGACAAGGGGAAAACAGGAATCGGTGGGACTGCCTTCTAGTGATGGAAGTTCTGGGAGCAGCTGTGATAATGTAAGGTGTAGGCCTCTACAGTATGTTATCATTTATGAGAAATGTTTTAGTATCCAAATGGTAATTAAGACTTAATTTCATAAAATTTTGCAAAAGATCTGTATAAAGTTTTGTAGAAAGGCCTATATATATATATATATATATATATATATAAATGGTACGCACTAATTTGAAATTATCATTATCCATCAATTTTTCGTTTTGATCTAATAGTTATCGTCATATATTAACATTATAAACTGAGTAGGCCTGCACTAACTTTTTTAAATGATGAGTTTACATCTACTGAAGACAAAGTGCGAATGAGAAAAATAATGCCAAAGCTTGATATTTGATAGAACTAAAATGTGAAGTATTCCATCGGTAGTCTTGGCAAATTTTCACACGAAACATTTTGAGGTACAAACTCCCAAGAATATTGTACTAGGAAAAAGAGAACATCCCTGATAGCAGAAAGTGTTAAAAAATGACGTGATATTTACGTCGTGGTTTTCGTCTTTTTTACGTCCTGTAATTACGTCAATAAGACGACAACTTGCACCAACGCAAGACGTCAAGAGGACGTCTTATTTTGACGTCATCTCTACGTCTTCATTCCTCTTCCCTGATAGCAGAAAGTGTTAAAAATGACGTGATATTTACGTCGCGGTTTTCGTCTTTTTTACGTCCTGTAATTACGTCAATAAGACGACAACTTGCCCCAACGCAAGACGTCAAGAGGACGTCTTATTTTGACGTCATCTCTACGTCTTGTACACTGTAAAAACTAAAGTGCTACTTTTAGGGGCATGTATAGTGACTGCACCTGAAATGCTGTTTATAGCACTTGTAGTGTGCTAATTTACCAGCAAAAAAATGTGACCGTGGCGAGCCTCGAACCAGGTTGCGCTGATTGAGAGGCGCTGACGTTCCCGATGGACTAACGAATGCTTCTTGCAATCCAGTTTAGTCATGGGAGTCAAGTAGATAACATGAACTATGTGGTGTCGTAAATTCACTATGTAACAATGTGATCTGCTCTAAATTGTACAATGTGAGTTAGTCTAGCGGTAATGCCAGCAATTCTCGATCAGCGGACCCTGGTTCGAAGCTCGCCCAAATCATTTTTTTAATGAATGTTTAGCAGTTTAAGGAGCCGGTCCAGCTCCCTTGAAATAGTGCTGAAATAGCACGCTGTGTGCATTCAATAGCACTCTGAGTGCAGTCCCTATGCGTGCCCTCAAAAAGTGCTATATACAGCACTTCAGTTTTTACAGTGTACAGATGACGTCAAAATAAGACGTCCTCTTGACGTCTTGCTTTGGTGCAAGTTGTCGTCTTATTGACGTAATTACAGGACGTAAAAAAGACGAAAACCACGACGTAAATATCACGTAATTTTTACCACTTTCTGCTATCAGGGATGTTCATGTAACGACTTCCAATACATGTACTTGATTAAAGTTATGTTTTGGGGTCACAATTATTCTAATTTGTTATATGTAACTGATTTTTACCAAGGTTAAGAACGCAAGCTCAGAATCCACAATTAAAGAAAGCATCGCTGAGGAAAGACAAAGTGCCCTACTTCAACAACTGTTTGATACTCTTGACGAGTGTGAAGGGAATCTGTTGGTCAAGTTCATGTCCATGCTGCAAGGCAAGGGGACAGACCAGCAAAAAGCTTCATTTGATCTGAAGAAAACTGCACCAGCTTCATCAAGTTTAGGAGATCTGGGAGAGGAAAGTAGAAGAGGAATGAAGAAGAGCGTGAGTTTGACCAGTGCATTAGGTGATAGATGCGTCTCAGCAGATAGCACGTACGTGAGAAAACTTGGAGAGATAGAAGAAGCGGAGGCAGGGGAGATTTTGAGAGGTGGACACGACTTGTCGGCATCATCTCCTCACCTTAAGGAGGATAGATCGGGGTCACACTGTAAAGTAATTCCCGGTCTAGATATGGGTGATAAAGAGCTAGTACTTGATGATTGTTCCTCTTCAGGAGATAACGCTGAAGGGCAATGTTTGTCTAGTAGCGATGATGAGATATCAGTAGTGCCTG
This sequence comes from Heliocidaris erythrogramma, assembly GCA_025617745.1. Taxonomy (NCBI): domain Eukaryota; kingdom Metazoa; phylum Echinodermata; class Echinoidea; order Camarodonta; family Echinometridae; genus Heliocidaris; species Heliocidaris erythrogramma. The sequence continues at coordinate 39,798,548 of CM046861.1, forward strand.
AGCCCTCGGAAAAACTCCAAGAATCTCTCTCCTTCGAAGAACCTAAGACGAAGGGTACAGTGGGAAAAATGGCCCAGGTAACTCCCATTGGACAAGTGGTTTCTGAAGTGCTTCATGTCCATGAAGACGTAATCAGTTCCCTTACCAATTTCCAGTCGTCGACGTCCATTAACAGTTGTGCTTCAACAAGTGTTGTTGAATTGGATAGCCTATGTTACATTAAGGAGACTTTACCGGCATCAACCTCGCAGTTTTGCAACGCTGTTCCTTCTTCAGTGCAAAAAAATGCATCTTTTCACACTCCTTGGAAAATTATCGGGAGCAATACCCAGAGAGACAATGCAACGGTTAAAGTCGCTGAAAGTCAGCAAGTTCCATCCTCCCACTCATCTAGAAGTGCACCGTCATCAGTTAATTCTGTTGGGCTGCCAGGGGGATATTCCAACATTCAGACGCTGCCCTATGTTAGCACAGATAAACCACAGCCAATGGCGACAACACAATTCAAATTGATCACCATTCCCGAAACAATATCATCAGATAAAGCACAAACATTGCCCAGTTCCCATCCACAAGTATCAATACCTGTAGTAGCCAGAATGGAAAATCAGACTAGACGGGGATTGCCCGGTCCTGTTGAAATGGTGTCACTGAAAGCAGTGTCTCTGATGCAGAATACGACAAGGACAAGAAATATATCCGATACGCCTGAAAATCCCTTTCAGTGTGAGCAAAATCACAAGAAACTCTACAATCAAGGTGACATTGGCATTTCAAGTCCTGCTCTCGGGTTACAGTGCAAAGAGAATATAAGGATCCAGCAAAATATTGCAATTTCGCGTGGTTCACCCGACATCTACGACAGTGAATTCCCCTTATCTTGTGATGGGAGAACTGGACTACAACAAAGGAATGTAGACAACTTTTCTTCACACAGTGGACCTTCTACTCAGAGAGATGTTCTAGAACAGCAGCCTTGTATGCCAGATATAAAGTTATATAATAAGGTATGTGTCGATTATATTGTACAGCGGCAAATATCTTTTGTAAGGTTCAGTGAGTGAAAACGTGCATACATTTATATATTTACACTTTTGAAAATATGTTAAAAGAATAATAGAGAATAAATGCTTACATTAATTAAGCAAATTCTAAAGAAAGATTTTTATATAATATATATCATGTATAATCGTTGAGATCAGGATTTCTGTATGAATCTCAAATTGCATCAGTATGATTTGATATACATTGTAATACACACAACTTCAGAATAACTACATGTAGATGTATTCATTTGTATTGCACACAGAGAACAGTCAGAACAAAACAGTCAAAGCACAATGACATCCCTTTATTGAGTATTTAAAGAAAAGGAGATGTGCATCATAAGATTAGATACACAAACAAGGAGTATTGTTGCCTATATGACGTCATAGTTCTCGGTTCGAATATTGGTATGAAAAAATCTTAGATCTTTGCACTGTAGCGTTTTTAATCATAAACCCCTTCTTATAATTCTCCATGACCCTTCTCTTGCTCTTGCTCTCTCTTAATAGATTCACCTGATAAGTGAGAATGAGCTCATGCCATATACAGAAGTCCTTCCGATTGAGATGTGGAGTACAGATGATATCAGCTCTGTAGGAATGCCTCGAGAATTCTTCGATAAAATAGACTCATGGTAAAATGCAAATGATGAATAATGTTCTATTCTGTATAAATGTTCTATCAACATTCCTGTTTATCAAATGTTTAACTGCTTTGGCTTAAAGTGGAAAACATTGTTATTCAAATACACGTTTGTGGACATGTATACAAGTCATGTATTTATTTATTTATTTGATTTTTCAGTGCCTTTTTCTTTTTTTCTTTCTTTTTTTTAGACTGAGTTTCTTTCTTTTTTTTCTTTTTTTATTGCGATTAGATATCTGACAGTAGTTAAAAGTCACTTCATTTTTTAACAGCATGTGGTAAAATAACGAAGGACCTTACAGTATGTCAACGTATGGCTATGTTTGTACATATACATACAAAACCCTCCACTCTGATCAATCCTGAAAATGATTGTTAAATGTTGCATGACATCGAAGCCCTACTTGTTGTTATTATACAGACTGATCAAAATTGATTCGTAAATTTTTGAGACATGTACTGTAAAACACGAATCTGTCGCCTGCACAAAACTTTCTCAAGTTTTTACGAGTATACCAGAATGATTTGGCGAAAGTTGCTTGCCGCGAAAATGCTCATCGGTAACGTAGTGGAAGTTTAAGGTCACGAAAGTTTTTTACAGTAGGTACCACTCATTAAATATTTTACATGGACATTGTATTTTAGTATTTGATAAATTGATGTCTTGAATGTATTTACTTTTAATTTCATGTTTTAATTGGGCTTAATTGGTGATGTTAATGAGTTGAGAGTATAATAAACATAGAGCACAAAGCAACGAGAACTATATCATGTATATGTTTCTTAAGATTTGAACCCTTTGAACCCTTTTAAAACGGTGTTCAATATAAACTACTTTAAATTAAAATTGCCGCGAAAATGCTCGTCAGTAACTTACGTGGAAGTTTAAGGTCACGAAAGTTTTGGTTTTTACAGTAGGTACCACTCATAAACACTATGAACATGACGGACAAAGAAGCGGACAATTTATGCAGCTCCTCATTGTACGATTCACAATTGCACTGGTTAACAAAAGAACATCCATTCATTGCTATCCTGTAAAAATATGTAGAACAGGTGTCACATAATAGCAGTGAAGGGATGTCCTTTTGTATACTAGAGCTATTGTGGAGGGTAGAATGAGGAGCTGCATAAATTGTCCGCTCTCTTTGTCATTGTGTTCATAGTGTAAGTATGTTACATGGACATTGTATTTTAGTATTTGATAAATTGATGTCTTGGATGTATTTACTTTTAATTTCATGTTTTAATTGGGCTTAATTGGTAATGTTAATGAGTTGAGGGTATAATAAACATGAAGTACAGAATAAAGGATGCTTCATTCGGCAAGAAATGCAAAAGAGTGAACAAGAAAAGGAAGACAAATTATGAAATTTAAAGATTATGCGCCATATCCGCGGGATAAAGTGCATACGAAATACAATTTTGTTAGGGTTTAAAATGCGAAACTTTTCTAACGCTCGGTCGCTTTGCTCCCTCGCTTATAATTTTTCAGGATCTCAACGACACATTATGATACAGTTTATATTAAATAGCGTTTTAAAAGGGTTCAAATCTTAACAAACATATATACATGATATAGTTCTCGTTGCTTTGTTCTCTATTGTACAAGTTTCATTCTCTTTATATATTACGACACCTATATATTCCCGATGTAGAGTTTTGGCGCACTGGTGTAGTTTGCTTAACTTTTAATCAAAATATTGATTCACATTGTCAAAACCCTATTCATCATGACAATGCATTTCATTTGTAGTTGGAGAAGGTGGTTTAAATGAAATAAATATGTTTTCATGTTTCCTTGAAATTGTCTTTCTTTCACATTGATATTTGAAATCATTTCTCATACGTATCGTGTACATTCTCAGTTTTCATATCAGGTCTACTGTATACATAATTTATTCGGCGTAATGGATAATACGTTATACCGCACAAAGTGAGTTCGTAAATTGATTTGTCAGTTCTCGAGGAGGGATTCTCTAAGACACAAAAAGCTTAGTTCAATTTTGTCCATTTTCCAAACAATTCTTACACTTATGAATCCTTGTGTTTCTATGAACATATACGTGACAAAGGATTGAGTTACAATTTTTCATTTCATAGTATCTAATTTGTTATAAACAGAATCAAACCAGCTAGCTAGAAACCAAAAGAGGTTATGCCTACATACTGTAGCTCCCTAAACAAGGAAGTACAGCTTGAAGTGGTGTCATAAATAGAGCATTAGAAAGGAAAGGGGTGTGATTCATACCCAACAAAAGGAATGGAGAAAGATTAAATGGAAAAAGAGAATACAGAAAGTGGGAGAGAGAGAGAGAAGGTCTCAACAATTTAGAGTAAAGACGGCGATCCGACCCAGGCTCCTGCGACGTTGGCCCCGGGGTTCATTTCGCCAAAGATAATGTAAGGGTTATCATTTATGCATGATTTGGTATCAGATTACATTTCGGGTTAAGGTAAGGTATAATATTAAGTCCAAGGTTAAATTTCGGAATTTTGTTATGAATTTTCGCCAGAGCATGTCAAAGTGAAGACGTATGCCTATAGCCTTCTCAAATTCTTTATTGGGCTACTGACATTTCTGTGGTTTGTTAGTATTTATCACGTTTTCTTATCATTCATTTTCATGTCTATATAGCTCAGATTGTAAATTAGGCCTACGCAAGTCACTACTTCAGGAGGGTAGCGGGTAGATCTTGATACTCGGTCATTGGCGTAGACGGGTCCTCATAAGTGAGGGGGTATGGTTTCCCTCAAGGACCATATACATACATATACACATACACCCACACACACACACACACACATCTATGTTTTCTATTGTTCGAATTTCAACCGATGACTCCAGTGCACTACTGAATTGCGTCACAAAATTCTTTGACGGAATAAACCTCACCAATTGTTGACACCCGATGACCTATTGTTCTCTTTGTTCGATGTCATCGGTTTGAACGCGCATACATGTACACACACACACACATATATATATATATATATATATATATATATATATATATATATAGTGTGGGGTGAGGGTGTGTAAACATGTATACGGTTTTTCTCTTTACATGTCTAAGATATAACTTTAGCTTCATGCTTTGCAGTTTTGTACATGTAGTATGATTCGAATATTAAGCGAGCGAGCAAACAATCAAAATTTGTGAGGTCGCAATTACATTGTAATATAAAAACGGGGGATCACAATTCTGATGGGGTTTCATTTTCAAAATTTCACAATGATAATTTATTAAATAAGCTATACTTTAATACGAGCGAGCGTAGCGAGTGAGCATTTTCCTTTTTTTTTTAATTGCTTTTTTATATATTTTTAAACGAGTTGCAGTGAACCATTGATTAGCCTTCTGGATCCTTGGTGTTTTGGCTGGCTATTATTCACACTTTGCATGTTATATACAACAAAAAAATACGACTGTCTCATTTTGCGTGTTGGCTCCACATACCTCTAGAGGTCAGTGGTTGGCTGCACTCGCACTTCGAAAGCAGAAATTCTGACATTACGAGATTGGCCAATATGACGTCATGCTCCAATATGGCCAGGAGAGTCGTGCATTGAAACCATAGGATTATTTTGTGCTACAATTCATCCGAAATAATCAATTACAGATTCATAATACCGAAAATAAGTTAATTTGAAATAAAAACAATATGAAGTAACAAATACGGAAGGAAACTAATAGAAATATTTACTGATATTAATTGCGTTTAGATTGCTTCATGAATTCAACCCAGTCTGTCAATAGTGGAATTGCCCACGCTACAGTCATGAATATTCGTAGCTTATGCTTTGGCTTGTTAAAGGGCAATCCAACCTTGGTAATAAGTTGATTTGTGTGAAAGCAGAAAAATAAGAAAAACAGGATGGTGAAATTTTGAAAGAAATCGGACAAGGAATAAGAAAGTTATGGATGTTTGAAAAATGAGATCACTACATCTATGCGAATCTCAAATTGGCAATTTGGTGAGTCGATTGTGACATACTTGTGGACAACTCTCCCATTTGTCGTACACAAATTTATCATTAATTTGCGGTTTTCTCCGAAGCACCTTTACCCTCGGGGCAGTACTCAAAATATATTGTAGATAGCATATTGTTATAGGTCCTCATGAAAGAAAAAGATCCTACTAATTAAAACATTTTGAAAAAAAGTGACATTTTAGTCATTTTATGTGTTGGAGCGAATGGAGGAGTTGTCCACAGCTACATCACAGTGACATTACCTATTCGGCCAATTTGAAATTCCCATATATGTATAGTGATTACAACTTTCAAAAATTCATAACTTTCTTATTGCTTGTCCGATTTCGGTTAAACTTTCACCAAACTTTCTCTGATTTTTCCTCTTTCTTTCAAAGCAACTTGCTATTAAGGTCGGATTTCCCTTTAAAAGCATGCTCTTCTTTGCTATCAGGTACGGTGGGGGTGGGGTGGAAGAAATGGGCGTGACCAGTCAATTAGGACTGATGTACGATAATGGAGGCATTCTATCCTGGCTGTGCTTGCTTCCTTATGGCTTAGTTCCGTGGCAAATGGCGTCAAATACCCATTGACTATATTACAGGGACGTGATGAGACTTATTTTTGATTGGGTACGGTGGGTGAACTTTCAAATCGTATAGGACATGAAAGGTCCAATGGTGGATAAAGCATCAAAGATTAATCCGGTTAATGTGCTCTTTTTTTTTAAATGAGAATTTGATTTTTTAATCACTGTTTTTGTGAAATCCCATTGTCTACAACGTTGCACTAATTTGCATTGGACGTTAGGTAGCGTTGGTCAATGAGAAAGAAACGTATCAATATGCATGGGGAAAAGGAGAATTATTAGAAAAATAAAATGTGTAGAAAAGGCAGTTATCAGAAGTGAAAAGGGGCACTAATTACAGCTGAAAAGGGGAATTTATAAGAACAGAAAATGTTCTTATAAAGTAGACAAATTAAATCAGTGCCTATAGACCTACAGTGCGTCTCAGAAAAAAAGAAACCCTAAAACAAAGGGTTATTGTACATGTTTGCACACATCATCCCCCACACACCTGAAAAGTTGGGGGATGCATACCCCCCCCCCCCCTATCTACGCCCCTGTACTCAGTACATGACCTAGGCCTACTGAACCTGACAGTCTTTACTCCGTATAGGCCTTCGATTTAACGTTTATGCCTGTAATGTGGAATAGGATTTGGATAATGTCCAAAATTCCACACCCCATCGTCTGGGTTGCAAACTCACTTGATGTACAGGGGAACGACTGTCAACAAAATGCGGGGAACCCCCTCTAACCCCCGCTAACCCATTATTGAATAGGGGTCCAATCGACAGGTATCACAAAGGGACTTTGACGGAGGGAAAACAATCCCTATTCTGACGTTTTGATTCAATAAAAGAAATATTTGAGGGGCTTGTTTACATTTGAGTATTGATTCCAGCAATATTTTTTTGTTTTATTCCAGGCGTTACAGAACTGTAAAGAGATTAATTCACTGTCCTCGATCCCCTCCATCATTGTATGTCCGACAAAACAGCACGAAGTCGACTCGTTGAATTAGTCTATATTGCAGACCCGATATACACCCGTCCTTTTTTTTCTTCGGGTCTCGGACTACCATGAAGATTTTGAACTTTAACATTTCTCTTGTCTGCCATTATGTCTGACATGTTTTTTCATGTGACTAACATCAGGTGAATGCCTGAACTGTTGTGATTGTAAAATACAAATGCTCTGGACCTACAAAAATATATATAAACACGAAGTTAAGTTTAGTTATAACGACTACCAAATGTAACTGAGCATGTGAATGGCATTTGCTCCTTTCCACCAAACTTATACTACGATTTTTTATTTACATCTTTTGAGGGAATGAATGATCTGTCACATGCACTACGGACTTTAAATCTTCGCAGGTTTTGCACCAGTTTGTGTTTTTAAACAATTTTAACCATGAAGCTACATTTTAACATACGCCATCGATCGAACATGGGCTTGTAATCGTGGCATGTGAATGGCATTTGCTAGTTTCCACCAAACTTACTACGATTTGTTTATTTACATCTTTTGAGGGCTCTTTTTTTGAGGGAATGAATGATCTGTCACGCAGGTTTTGCACTAGTTTGTGTTTTCACAAATAGCAGCTTTAAGAGATATGATACGTGAAATTCCATTGTGTGGTGGCATACATTCAATCAGAAATTTATGAAACAAGGGTCAGTAACATATTTTCAGCGGCGACAGGGGCATATGCCCCCAAAATTTCTAATATCAGTGAATATCCCTTAATAGATGAAAAGGTTCCCTTCCTGTGATGGAAAAGGTGCCCCTCCCGAGGTGGTATTTGCGATAATATTGATATATTTCTGCATTATGTGACCTTTCTATCTTGTATTTTCATTTGATGGCAATGGAAAGTGTCACTCAAGTTACTTTTAGTAAAATATATTACCTTCCTGTCCGCTTTGTTCTGAAAAGAAATTTCAGTTCAGAAAAATGCAAAAACTTGCTTTTCATATCGATTGCAGGTACCATTCATTACAAAACATGTCCTTTCTTTACCCTCAACATTGACCATTCTTATTTGATGATGAGGCCATTATCCTTACCCTCATTATTGAGAGAAACAGATGAAAACAGTCTTCTCATAGGATTTTACAAATCATGTTGTATTTGGATCATGATCGCATGTGATCCTAACGTTTTCATGGTTTTTTACCCAAAACCGGCACAACTGAGTTTTTACACGTCATTTTCAAAATGCCGCTGCTCGGTAGACCATGTACGGATGGATGCCATTAAGGTATCATTTAAAAACATAATACTTATTATAGTTTATGGAAATTAGATATTTATTTATTGTCACGGAGCACATAGTGTGGCAGGGGCCTGGGTGCGGGGGGTGCTGCAGAACCCCCTGGAAAAAATCAGGGGGTGCACATCACCCCCTGCAATTTGTTTTTTCTTTAAAAAGTAGTTAAAAAGAAACCCTAAAATGCTGAGGACCTTTTTTTTTTTTTTTGCTTGTCAGAGAATTTTGGACAGAAAAAGAGACACTAAAATGCTGAGAACCTTTTTTTTTGGCTCACAGCACCTCCAGTAACAAAATCGTTCCTAGGCGCCTGTATAGTGTGGTCACAATAACCCTTTGTTTCAGGTTTTCGGGGGGTTTTTTCTGGGACGCACTGTATATTACAAAGAAAAAAATGACTTGTTACATGTAAAGGGATAAATGCTCTTGTCGAAACAGGAGCATTTATCAAAGAAAAGTTGAGGGATGAGGTGTAATTATCAAAATCGGCAGTTATAAGAATTCGGAGCGGGAACTCATTTTTTTTTTTTTTTTTTTTTTTTTTTTTGGGGGGGGGGGGGTGAAACTTGGGGAATGTTTGTACACATCATCCCCCACACCTGAAAAGTTGGGGATGCATACCCCCCCCCCCCTCGCTATCTATGCCCCTGTTCTCAGTACATGTCCTAGGCCTACTGAACCTCACAGTCTTTACTCCGTATATGCCTTCGATTTAACGTTTCTGCCTGGAATGTGGACTAGGAGATAATACTTATTATAGTTTATGGAAATTAGATATTTATTGTCACGGAGCACATAGTGTGGCAGGGGCCTGGGTGCGGGGGGTGCTGCAGAACCCCCTGGAAAAAATCAGGGGGTGCACATCACCCCCTGCAATTTGTTTTTTCTTTAAAAAGTAGTTAAAAAGAGACCCTAATATGCTGAGGACCTTTTTTTTTTTTGCTTGTCAGAGAATTTTGGACAGAAAAAGAGACACTAAAATGCTGAGAACCTTTTTTTTTGGCTCACAGCACCTCCAGTAACAAAATCGTTCCTAGGCGCCTGTAGTGTGGTCACAATAACCCTTTGTTTCAGGTTTTCGGGGGTTTTTTTCTGGGACGCACTGTATATTACAAAGAACCTCACAGTCTTTACTCCGTATATATGCCTTCGATTTAACGTTTATGCCTGGAATGTGGACTACGAGATTTGGATTATGTCCAAAATTCCACACCCCATCGGGGTCTCACTTGATCTCATTTGATGTACATGTGAACGACTGTCAACAAAATGCGGGGAACCCCCGCTAACCCCCGCTAACCCATTATTGAATAGGGGTCCGTTCGACAGGTATCACAAAGGGACTTTGACGGAGGGAAAACAATCCCTATTCTTAAGTTTTGACTCAATAAAAGAAATATTTGAGGGGCTTGTTTACATTTGAATATTGATTCCAGCAATATTTTTTTTTGTTTTATTCCAGGCGTTACAGAACTGTAAAGAGATTAATTCACTGTCCTCGATCCCCTCCATCATTGTATGTCCGACAAAACAGCACTAAGTCGACTTGTTGGATTAGTCTATATTGCAGACCCGATATACATCCGTCCTTTTTTTTTCTTCGGGTCTATAAGACTACCATGAACATTTTTAACTTAAACATTTCCTTTGTCTGCCAATATGCCTAATATCAGGTGAATGCCTGAACTGCTGTGATTGTAAAATACAAAAATGCTCTGGACCTACAAAAATATATATATATAAACACGAAGTTAAGTTATAACGACTACCAAATGCAACTGAGCACGTGAATGGCATTTGCTGTTTCCACCAAACTTACTACGATTTGTTTATTTACTCTTTTGAGGGCTCGTGTTCTGAGGGAATGAATGATTTGTCACATGCACTACGGACTTTAAATCTTCGCAGGTTTTGCACCAGTTTGTGTTTTCAAACAATTTTAACCATGAAGCTACATTTTAACATACGCCATCGATCGAACGTGGGCTTGTAATCGTGGTTCAAGCATCTTAGAAATTCCTATTTGTACCTGTGATTGTTGGCGTCTTCATCGTTGCATTTTACCTAGTCCTATCCTACGGTGGTATCATAATGCATGTGTTCGGGATCAATTTTGCACTCATTCTGTACGTGGTGAACTTCATGTGTTCCAGCGCAAAGCGATTCTCTCCTCCGGCGGAGACTGGGAATGGGGAGCGAGATGAGAGAGACCCAAGCATCCCATGGCATCCCAGTCTAGATGCTGTAGTAAAATGCATCCCTGGTGAGAGGCATCCAAGATTTTCTGCGTGTTTGTGTGGTCAGTACGCAAGGAAGGTGACAGGTGAAGAGATGAGGGAGAAAGATGAGGAGGAAATGAAGCTGCTGCATATCAACCTGAAAGGGCGCAGAAATGAGTAAGTTTTGTTTCTCCTGTTTTTTTCTATGAGAATTCCTTTACCTGCATTTTTCATATTAATTTTTCTCTGTTGTTCACAACCCCCTCACTACGTGCTCTTTCCATCTTCACGTTCTTCTGATTTCCCTAAATTTGTGCGCTTGTTTTTTGTTTTGTTGTCTTTCGCATCCCTCAGCAGGTCTAGTGTAGATTTTAGCAGGTATATGAACTAAATTGCCCTATAATACATGGTGTTCTCACTTTTGAAAGCAACTCGGTTAATTTTTATCATGGCTTCAGACATTCCCTACACCGAGTTTCTTATAGCAAAGTATCGGTTCTTTACAATTTTAAACCACCGAACGTTTCTTTTTTTCTCTCTCTTTTCTTCTCACATTTTGGATTTTCTACTAAAATTGACACAAATGCTGGGTAGAGAATTTCAATACCATTTGATTTCCCCTACGATTCTGTTTCATCATGTATGGCACGCTCGAATAAGTCACGAGATTTGCCCAATCATACGCAAATTAGTTTAAATGACGTCATGTTCCTTGGCAGTGAAATGCAAGCAGCATGAGCAAGGCTGGGCTAAGCTCTTTACAACTCTGTATTGTATTAGAGGGCAAAGTTTGTCAATGGTATTGTCACGATCATTGTATATTCGTGCATATCCGCCGACGACTATTTGGAAATCTGCCAACAAACTTTCTTCACGTAATCCTCCCCCCCCCCCCCCATTTTCTTCTTTTGTTTCTTCTTTTGTTTCTTCTTTCAGTTTTCGAATGTCAGGGATCGGGCATTAGGAATCAGGAAGAGAATATCAAGAGAGTAACAAGTAGCAAATCGGGAGGGGAGCCCCCCCCCCCCCCGCCTTGGCCAAACCATTGTTTAAAGATATAAGCTATAATTACGTTTCTGAAGAAAAAAAATTGTGAAAAGCGTTTAATTTCTTTTTCTTTCTTTCTCTTTTTTCAGAGATTTTCGAAACATTATGTTTCTGATAAATGAGAGGACCCCCTCCCCCCTATTTTTTAACTTGTCATTTCTTCTTGAGGAATGTGCCCTTCGCCCCTCCGTCAGATAATCCACTGCACAACGCGGGAGGTATTTTTTAAGTATGGGGATGTTTCAATAAAAAAAGAAAGCCAATCATATGTTTATGAATTTATTGCACCCCTTTGCCCTATTTCTCAGCATTAGACTATGAAGCTACATGATTAGACTTTGACAACCACGAGCTCATAACAATGTTTCGGTGTGTGGGTGTGTCTAGAATAGAAAAAAAAAATCAAAGCCACCGCTCTCTCCACCGTATATTTTTGTATTAATGTTGGCGGAACAATGTACGTTCATCCCCCCCCCCCCCCTCCCTCTCTCTGTCTCTCTCTTGCTCTCCACTGCATGTCCATGAAATGTGAATGATCTCATTTTCTTATCTAAAGAAGAAAAGTAATTGACTTCACCTTTCAACATTCCTCGTTGTGATGTAATGTCCTAATCACGGCTGTCCATTATAACTTATATAACAAAGAAAAGAAAGAAAAAGGGCCTGTTGGTATGGGCTTTTGCTAAACAGTCGGGTAACGTCGCGTCGCGTTGGTAGAAATTTTCGTACATTTTTCAGGAAGGTGTCTTCAAGGGGACAAATTGAAAAAGAGTCCATCTCAGTATGATTTTTCCCGTTTTCAGGCTAAAAACGACAAACAAGGGAATAAAGAAAACAATAGAAGGATAATGCAAAGAAAAACATGAACTATAAAGAGAGAATAGAAGGGTAGGAAGGATGGAAGAAAATATGATGAAAGGAAACAAAGAATACAACAAAAGGAAAGTTGGAAAGTAAAAATAAGTGGATAAAAACAAAGAAAAACAAAGAAAGATAGAGACATAAATGATAGAAGGATAAAGATATTAAGAGTAACATAAGGAAAGATAGAAGAGAAGATGATAATTTGAATAAAGGAATAACATAACGAAAGAAAAGATGAAAGGAAAACAAAATGATAGGATAAAAGCAAATAATGTTTTAAGGAAAGTAAATAAAGATGGGAAGCAGAAAATGATTTTAAAAAGAATAATATGAAAGATAGAGAGAGAAATGATAGGATAGAAAAAGTTTAACTTATATAAAGAAAGACAGAGAGAAATGATAGAAGGATAAAGATTAACGTGAGGAAGGTGGGGGAGAAAATGATAACAGGAAACAAAGAATATCATAACGAGAGGAAGGATGGAAAGATAATTGATAGATAGATAAAAGCAAGAAATGACAAAGCGAGAGATAGAGAGAAAAATGATAAAAAGATAAATATAAACATGAAGAAAGGTGGAAGAGAAGATGATAAAAGGGAACAAAAAACAAAGTGAAGATGGAAAGCAATAAAAAAAGAGGATAAAAAGAATAAATATAAACAGTAACATTATGAAAGATGGAAAAAAAAAATTGATTTCATGGCGGGGCGGGGGGGGGGGGGGGGGTTATGAATATTAATTAACAAATAAACATGGGTAACTTCGGGGTTTATCATAAAGAGTATCACAAAGGATTATGAAAAAAAACATGGTTGTCATGGTTTCTATATGCAGGCCAGTGGCCAGGGTTTCTAAAGGGGAAGTTGGCAAAGTGGACCTTTTTGTAAGGTCCTTGCTTGGGGTCCGGGTGCATGCCCCCCCCCCTCCCCCCGGAAAATGATAAAATATAGATGCTTACTGCTGTAATTTAATGACTCCAAGGGGAAATTTAGGGGTTGTGAATGATGGTGAAGTGAGTTGCAGTGTTGCCAATATTTTTTTTTCATGAAAAAGCAGATATCATCCCAAGAAGGTGGGGGTGGGAGTCGTCCTACCCCTCCGACCCCCTGGCTAGGGGCCTGATATGCAAATCGGAAAAATGTTCATTGTGACGGACGGACGAGATAGAAATTGACTGCTTGACTTCCTCGTCCCCTTTTGTAATTACAATCCAAATAAATTAAACTTGTCAAATATTTTCTTATTAAATGTTAGTTACATAAACAGGGTTTTCAATCATCTGCCAAGTTTATGTCGAACCCCTGAATTTGTAGCGAATGCTAAAGAGGGTGTAACGGATTTTTGCTAAACATGGCGATTTTTAACAACACCCATGCTGAAAATTGTATGGCCCAAATAAGTAGACATATCAGAATTTTCTAAGAAATCATTTTACCAAGATACGACCAAGTTAGGTAAAGCCTCTCAACATGGGATATCACAAGTGTCACGGACGGACAAAATGCTCACTCTTACCTGATCAATCTCTTCTTTCTCTCTTTTTTCCCATATCCTTCTGTGCACTGAAGCTCCATTTCTCGCTTTCTCTTTCTTCCCCTTGCTCTTGTTATTCGATCATCTTCTTTGTCTTCGTTGTTTAACCTGATCTACTAGTTCTTAATCTCTACATTTTCTCTCTATCTCAATCTCGTTCTATCCCTCTCATATCTCTCTAATATATGTAAACCGCAAAAGGACAATATAGCAATGAAAAACAAAATAATTACCCTGTAAAAAAAAATGGAACACACACACACACACACACACACACGCTACCCCCCCCCCCCCAAAAAAAGAGTTGAAGTTAGGACTTGCTTTAGAATTATTCATAGTTTAATATTTCAGAACCTTTTTTTCTGAGAAAAAAAAAAAAAAAACATTACTAAATCACTATTTTTCTGAATGATTTTTATTTTACTATTCATTACGTGATAAACATTGGATGCACATTTTATTTGTATAACGTAAAAACTTCATAAGTATCCAGTAATAGGCCTACAGAAAGTGCTAAAAATGTGAAAAGAATCTCACAGCTAGCTCGCTCGAGTCTAGTCCGGCACGCGCGCCAGCTTGCCGCAATTGCATCTTCTCTTCTATCTTTCCTTATGTTACTCTTAATATCTTTATCCTTCTATCATTTATGTCTCTATCTTTCTTTATGTTTTTCTTTGTTTTTATCCACTTATTTTTACTTTCCAACTTTCCTTTTGTTGTATTCTTTGTTTCCTTTCATCATATTTTCTTCCATCCTTCCTACCCTTCTATTCTCTCTTTATAGTTCATGTTTTTCTTTGCATTATCCTTCTATTGTTTTCTTTATTCCCTTGTTTGTCGTTTTTAGCCTGAAAACGGGAAAAATCATACTGAGATGGACTCTTTTTCAATTTGTCCCCTTGAAGACACCTTCCTGAAAAATGTACGAAAATTTCTACCAACGCGACGCGACGTTACCCGACTGTTTAGCAAAAGCCGTTGGTATGTAGTTATACGTTTCTTGGCATGGCGTAGGGTAGGTCCAGTCATTGAAGGGGTACCGTGTCATGGAGAATGGGTCTTACTGGGTTAATGAAATGCAGGAGAACCAGGTCATCTATTAAGTGGATGGTGTTGGAGGTGGGGGGGGGGGGGGGGGGGTCGCATCATCCCTTCTATCTCCCTCCCTCCCTTTCATGCGCCTTTTTATTTGGAGGGGCACGTAACATCCGCCCCGTAACTCCACCACTGGATTCTCCTACCCTGGGTCAAAGTCCATATCTCACAAGCTAGCGTTTCATTCTTTTTATCCCACCCCCCCCCCCCTTTGTGAGACGTCTTCCCCTCCATCAAATTGACGTATGTAGGTACTACGAGTGTATGTGGTGCACAATGTGCCCAGATGGGGTTATCATGACAGACCGATGTCGACAATCACATGACACCCAGTGTGATGAGGAATTCAAGTGCCAGGACGCCGATCACGTCTTCGATGACCGAATCAAGGCTTGCCGGCAACGGGAAGACCTAACTCCTGAAATGGCAAATGCAGGTATGACGCCAACTTGGAATTAGTGCATGCTTAATCAAACTAGTAGCCCGATAACAAATTATTTAATAATCAATCCCATGAATGACATGACATATAAAGATGAATTACGATAGTAATCAACAATAAAGCAAAAAACTATATACTTCTCTTTAGGCATTTTACTCCCAGTGTTAAAGATCGTATGCTCGATCTGTAATGAAAAACACAAGTCACAAGCAGTAGATGACAGGTTCGAATCCCGCTGGTTCCAATTTTTTCTGACTTGTGTTTTTCATTACAGATCGAGCATACGATCTTTAACACTGGGAGTAAAAATGCCTAAAGATTTGTTTATAAATTTAAAAAAAAAATTCCTCCCCAGTTAAGCTTCTTCGTTTATATACTTCTCGCTTGAAATGAGATAATTATGTTACGGGTCACGTGCATATCAAAAAGTAAGTGAATATCAGGTAAATCAGGTTAAAATAAAGACTATACAATCTCATTTTCCTAAAATAAGGGAAATTAATATTATACTGAAATACATGTATGTGTAGTCCTGCAAAGGTTCTTAAGCATTTAGGTATTACACGAAATGTGAATCAGTGTAGATAAGAAGGGGTGAAGAAAGACAGAAGGTTGTCGTGGTTATCCGTGGTGTAGTTTGAAATGCATGTATTGATTTTGGTTGGAGTATTTTAACTATCATGTAAAACATATTTTCTGCTTGATTTCAATTATAGACGCGGAGATCATGGACCATACATCCACTACAGAAGCAACCACTAATACAAGTCTAAGGCCTGTACAACAAAATACAGAAGGTATGTATTTACTTAACAGATAATTTGATGAAATCATGAATCCATACACATTTCTATGATTTCGTGTAATAGATTTGACATTATGAGTAGAATTGTAAATGCACTAATTTCTATATTGATAATTCAACACAGGTTGCAATTTTGGCTTGAGCTTGGCCTGTCTGCACTCTGCAGATATATACCACCCCCCCCCCCCCCGGAAAAGGGGGAGATTTTAAACGATTGTAACTTACGTTTTAGCGAGAAGCCTCTGAAATAATCATATTCATGAAAACAAAGCATTTGATACATCGTTAAAACGGATATAACAATACCACATTTTTATTCTGAGTATCTTATAGTAAAAAAACAACGAACAAAATAAAACAGAAAGCCATTGAAAATTAGATCAAACAGGCAGTATTTAGGCAATAATTATTCTTAAATAAACTTCTTTATTATTATTTTTTTTATTGGTAATGTCACTTTTATTTCAAGGTTGCAGTAAAAAAAGGGGGTAACAAAAAGGACGTCAACAATACATTGTATAAAGACAAGAATATTTTGGTATCTAGTTTTTTTACACCGCAAACGTCGCTTTAACAGTGACGAACAGGCAATATTAGTATGTTACTTTTATTTCAAGGTTGCAGTGAAAATATGGGGTTACAGATATATTTTTTTAAATCCTTGGATTTATAAGTGAATCAGACCACTCCGAATTGTAAATGTATAAGATCGACCTTTTTAAAAATATTTGTAACTTTTAATTATAACAACAATCAAACAAATTATAACATTTACAAGTGATTGGTGCATTGAAAACAAATTACAAATCAAGTGATTTAAAAAAAGAAATTAAAAGAAAATGAAAAAGAAAAAGAAGAAAATAAAAAGGTGTGGCAGAGAAGAAATACACAAAGGTCGCAGTGAGCAGCTGCACATGATTATACATATACATGGGGTACTTGAATTTCCCCCCAAAACACACATAATAACGTCATCAGGAGGAATACACATCTGAACTATATCTGTACAATATACAGTGGAAATTTAACTACATGTACAAGGGAAATAATTATGAAAGGCATATAAAATGTTAACATGCATGTGTAACTTTCTTTTAAATTCTTAAATAAACTTGACATGTATGATAATGATAGCTATTGTAAATGTCTGAGGTAAACGCATTACAAGCTATATAGTCAATAGATGTTTCTCTAAACAAAATGTCTAGGTCTATAAAATATTGTTCTCTCTTTACAAATTTCCTTTCTCATATACTTCTTTCACTCCCTTACTCTTTCTTTTTCTATTTATCTATGTATATCTTTCTTCTTTCTACCTACGTTTATCTTTCAATATTTCTCTGCCTTCCTCGCCCCCCCCCGCTCTCTCCCTCTCTCTCTCTCTCTCTCTCTCTCTCTCTCTCTCTTTCTCTAATTATATGTATGCATTCTTCGATCTTTGTCTGAATCTTCCTCACATCACTCTATCTCACTCTCTGTATTACCTAACTCCCTCTCAATACCCCTCACTTTGAATATTTGTCTCTGATACCAGGACTTAAGTTAACAAGCACGCAGCCTGATTGGTTCCACATCGCAATAATCGCAGCCATCGCAGTAGGCATCTTAGTTGGAGTCGAACTCCTTGCATTACTGGCTTACCTCGCCTGTAAGAAAAAGAGTTGTTTGAGATCTATCAACAAGGCACCTAGCACCACGTCTCTTGATTCAGCAGTAGCTACAGACTGTTCTTGTATGATCAAGAAGGTGGAAACGAATGTATGACTAAAATCAAATTCATGTCTGTTGAAGTACACCTACACCCAAAGACTTAACTCTTTCACCTATTAAATATCTTTCTGTTCTGTGTACATGTATTTTGTTTATCCCATGTTTTTTTTAATCTTGTCCCATTTTTTAGCTTTTTTAGCCGCAACTTCAAATCTTTATCTTTCGCTCTCAAACTCACACACCCAACTCTCTTTTTTCTTCTCTTCCACATTTCCACTTTTCTCTTTCCCCCAGCTCTGTAGCTCCATCTCCCGCCCCCTCCTCCCCCCCCCCACAACAACTCTATCTTTCTCTCAGTCCCGGCAACTGTTTTGTGTTTCGGTGTGTGCTGTTATGAGCTCTCTATTTTAAACTCTTTTTTTTTCGTGCTTCTTCATGAACATGCTCCGGCCCGATGACGAAATTAACAAGCTTTTTGTGATGGAAAAATATAATTGTATTAATCTGTGAAGAGACACGCAGGCTGGAACTGCTTCTCTCAATTTCTGTTTCTATGTCCAGTATAGAAGTATGTGTAAAGATTTTTGCTTATCAGAGAAAGAAGTCTGTTGCTATTTGGTCATAGCAAATATAATTATGTGGAACATATTAGGCGTAAGTCTGTGTGATATTATGAAAAGAAATATACCTACATCTTCTTTTTTGAAAAGAAAACTATTTTCGTTTATGTTTATATTACCAATTAGCATTATTTGCATTAATATTGCAGAATTGTAATGTTGCTGCAGGCCAAATACAAATATGAAGGGGGAAAATGACAAAACTAATTAGGAGTACGACGCAGAGGGCGGCTGGTGCGGCTGCACCCCAGTGCCGTATATAGACACTTAGAATTTGAAACTATTCAAATTCTGTTCTTTTTAAATGAGAAAAAGGGCTAGCCCGTATGGGATATAAGCACTGGATGCAAAACTGGTTTTATCAGGCATTTTGTTTTAAGACCTTAAATGTACGTGTTTACCCATGTCCAGTCATTACAATAACGCCCGTTGCTCATAAGGCGAAATGTCAATTGCGTTATATTACCTACGCCTTTGAATGTAGTGCCGGGAACCTAAAACTTTGACTGAAAATTCAATATATATGTGTGTGCTTTTATTGACACTGATACTGCTATGTTTGTAAATATATGGTACGTAATTTATCTTGGAAAAAATAGGTTTTACCATAAGAGAGGCTGAAATAGAAAACGTTTAACGATTGTATATTTACCTATGTTTATACATACTTTGAAGATTTTGTATACTTTCAGACTTTATATAATTATGTTGTACTTTATTTAGTGTTATAATGGGGTTTGAGTATAATTCTCCCATTGTGTACTTGCTTCATGTTAATGTGAATACATGTATAACTTTTATATGTTTGTCTTATATTACATTGCTAAATAAAATGATCATATTAATAAAATTAACACTGGTAATACTTTTTTTTTTCAATAATGATAAAAATGCTTGTGCTAAGGGCAGATATCAAGATTTTGCAAAAGAGAGAGTGTGGAGAGAGAGGCAGGGAGATAGACTGTAGGCGATAAATAGAGAGAGAGAGAGAGAGAGAGAGACAGACAGACAGAGACAGAGAGAGTGTGTGACAGGAGGTAGACAGAGAGAGAAAAAAATCATACCAAAGGTACATCTCTTAAAATGTTCATGGTTACTGAGTATACATTCGCTAAATGGAGCCAATGAATAAGAAAAGCTAGTCAATATTGGCACCGTTCAATACACCATAATTTATGACAATAAATCAATCATTGGTTATTATCATTCAATAATAAACAAGTATTCTTGTCCGAGTAAAATGTCACCGTGTTCTCCAATTTGGGGTAAGGCGTTTCTACTGCTGTTTTTGTGAGGGAATGTCGTTTTCAAAATGCACCTTTTTACAACATTGCCTTTGTCATTCTTGAAGCAGCGAGAAATTTGCTCATGACAGCTTCCCATACAGTCTGCTTTTCATTGTCGTCTTCGATTTCAAAGTGAGATCATTCATGCATTTATCGGCACATCTGGGTAGGTATTCTGAGATTTATTTTATCTTGACTTTAGTGAAAAGATTTCAATTGTCAATTAACAAATTTTGAATTGCAACATTTCATCGGTGTTTGCGGAGATGAATTCCGCGTATGCAGCCACTTTGCGCAGTCATTAACCAATGATGCGCCATAAGTGTACATTTTGTTATGACAAAACTATTTCACTAAAATCAAGATAAAATAAATCTCAGAATACCACCCCAGATTGTTTGGGAAGCCATTATGAGCAAATTTCTCGCTGCTCAAGCATGACAACTGTTGCAAAAGTACCAAATTTTAATAGGACCTTACCTCAAAAATAGTTCCAAAACGCCTTACCTAAAATTGATGATCCTAGTGTCATTTTACTCGGAAAAAGGTTTTCTACCCAGTAAAAGAAAAATCGATGACACTGTGTCAATGATGTTGAAATTGCAGATCTCAGGGGGGCGTTTCATGAAAGGACTTGTCGGATATTTTATCCGACAAATTTGCTCTCGGCCAATCAGAGGCAAGGATTTCAGTAGCTTATAACAGTTGTCGGATAAAATATCTGACCACTTCCTTTCATCAAACGCTCCCCAGGTGTTGCGTTCTTTCTTGGCCACCCTGTATAACTCAAACATAATTATCCACCATGTGCTTTTAAAATACATCTATTTACACGATAGGACATGTTGCGATAATTCTCTTCAATTTGTACAATATTTACAATATACCAATCAATTTTATTCTTCGAGACGATCTTTTTTAAATGGTTGTCTACAGTTTTCCATGATGAACAATTTCTTCATTAAATACATACACCTCAAAAAGATACGCGATATGAATCTTATTTTCATAAAATTAACATCATGATTTTCATTAGCAGTTACTTGTCTGTTATGGAACAGTCACACGGCCACTTACGGTAGCTGCTTTTTTTGCTTGTCAGGGAATTAAGGAGGGAAACTGGACCCCCATAACCCCCTACTGAGCGAATTTTGAAGGTTTGGCAAAAAAAAACAAAATTGTCGCCACCCCTCAGTTCACTTAATAAATTCATAAATATTTCAAGCAAGATCATACATACATTCTTATAGGGAATCTCTTCCTCCTCTGTTCCTTTCATTTTAACCCCCCCCCCCCTCTCTCTCTCTCTCTCTCTCTCTCTCTCTTTGTAAAAAAATAATTTAATGATACGAAATGTGGTTATATTTCTTCATTAAAGGAGGTGATCAATATTTTTGAGGCGTTGCATTCATTGCAACTTGTCTTTATAACAAACTAAATAATGCATGTTGCCACATAACTTGATAGGCGATCCGACATTTTGCTCAGACGACATTTGCCACGGGCTTCATTTTGCCAAAGACATATAGGGTTGGGGCTTGGGTTTCGATTATGTTTTGGGTTTGATTTATACGGTTCACTAGGTTTAGTGTTTGGTCAAGGGCTCAAGTTTGATTTGATTTAATATATTTTTTTTAAGTTGAAGTTAAGAGTATGATAAATGTTAGCAATTACAAGTCAACTTTAAAAAGAAATATTTAAAAAAATATATAGCACGCCGATTAAACACACGTTCTTAAGTACCCTCTTATATCATTATCAAACTATTACTGACGTTTATGTTTACAAATGGAGATGCGAATTTAACCAGCTGTTTGTTGCAATATTTGGGTAATTAGCACGTTATCAAACATAAGTAATCACGAATTAGGATGTTTATTTCTGTTATCTTGGGTACTGTTTGCAATTCGTTCAAATTAATGAGCAGGTCTATTATATGGAAATCATTTTATCATGAATATTGGCGCTAATTGCCTCTAATGGAAAACTTGAAATATATCAAACATTGTTTAAATAACCATGTGTTTTATTTCTCTTACATGTTCTATTTCCTTCATTATCAGATTGAATAATATACAGCAGATGCATTTCACGTCCCTAGGAGGCCCTGGATCCTTACACCCGACCTCTGTGCTCACATTTATAGGAGAATGACCGCATGGGTTTTGTTTTGTTTTGTTTGTTTGTTTGTTTTGTTTTGTTTTGTGTTGTTTTGTTTTGTTTTGTTTTTTTTTTTTTTTTTGGGGGGGGGGGGGTAGGGTGTCTGGTTCAACTGAAGGGGCTACTTTCAAACTCATTTTATTGGGTGAAATCCAAACGTACAGGATCGTACTTCTGATGCTGCCTTTGTGAAACAGTGGTGTATCGACATAGCAAAGAGTGAAGTCAGCTTATGACTTTTGAGGCTCCCCTAAAAAGAAAATGGTCAAAAACAACTTATTTTTTCAATGGGGTGAATTAAAAGCACGCGAGGCTTATAATAACATGGCTCCCCCCCATCGGTTGATAAATCTGTATCAAGAAAAAAAATCAAGTGGGAAAGAAAATGAAGCATACTGCATGTAGATCTATGTGAATCCATAGAAGAGGAAATCCCGTATGGAGAATTTCAACCTTATATAAATAATGTGTATTATTTTAAGTATGGATTGAAAAATACCAATCGTTCTGCAGCAAAATTCTGGTTTAATTTATTGTGCCTTAGTTTCCCGATTTTTAATTTTATTTTCTCATGTGACATAACATTCAATAGGCCTATAAGAGAATCGCCAATCTCCATAGACATTGGATACACCTTAGTGTAAAACATCCCTAGCATGCCAGCATTTTTACTATCTGTGAACCTCTACTGTATCACCCAATTCAAATCCCTGGTATGGCCTATCCACGTGTTGACTTATTACCCCAAATCGTGAATAAATCATTGGAAATATTGGGGTAAAAATGTGCCCAGCATGAGGTTAATTATGTATCAAGCCAACTTTGGGCATTAATTTTTTTACCCAACTTGGCTAATATATTGTCCAATTAGGGTTAATAAAGAATAATTACCTTAAAAATGAGCAAATTACTGCCCAAGTTGGGTAAAAACAAATTGCCAAAGTTGTTCGGATACATAATTAATATGTTCTTTTTTCTTCAATTTTACCCAATATATTTTACAGTGTAGTGAACAAGACGTGAATCAACGTTTTTTTTTATGTAAACATGTAGTTAATCACAGGTTTGCGTGCAAAATCGTGCGACCATTCTAACCAACGACACCTGTTACGGCTGCTTTTTTGTAATGCCTGGTAAAAAAAAAAAACACACAATTTGCCTTCTACCTTAGATTATAGCTTTCCTTGTCTACGCCAGGTCATTCCCATGTGAATTCTGTTAACGTTAACCATGTTAACTACATTTTATCCAATCATGCCTCTGAACAAGCTGATAAGTCATGTAGTTATTGGTGCGATACGGAACTCGTGTTGGATTGGATAGAATCGACGATATATTTACATAACAACATTTGACCTAGCCAATGGAATCCATTCTAATTATGTTCTGTTATTTCATGTAGTAGAGTTTTTGAGAATCCTGAATTATAAAGACAGAGAAATAAACATTCTCTGATCATTATTTCGCGAAGAGTGAAAATCTCGTTGAGAGGAAAACAGCATCCGTACTTTATCGAGCAACCAGCGACTGGGCAACGACGCCAAAATGGCGCGACGTTCCTCAGCTTTAGTGTCAACTGTTTGGCTCAGCATTTCTATCGTTTTGCTTCTACTGCCTAAAACAAGTGAGTTTTCCTAGCATTACTTGTTCTGATGTTTTCGCTTCCTTTTATTTATTTCCAGACTTTAAAAAAAATTACGTTACCCTTAATATTTTTGCAGTGCTATAGGCCTACATGTAGTTAAGTCATTTCAAATCATTTCCATGAATGTTATTTCTCACTGCAATGTCTTGAAAAATGTTAAATCCTAAACTTATACGGAGTAAGATATTGATTGAAATGATACTAGAATGATAATTCATTTTACTTCAAGAATGTCAACTGCATTACTTGACTTGATAAATGATGAGTTTAACTTTATAGTTTGCAATTACATTCTATGTCCTACACTCTTATTTCTGCTGAGTCAAATTTAACTGGGGAATGGCGTCAGGTGGGAGTCAACTCCATCCTTGTCAAAGTGACTCGTTTTCCGAGTTATTATTACTCTAATTAAGTCGATTCTCAGTTGATGGCACACCATTCTGAGTCAAATTAATTCGGAAATCCGAATCACTTTAACTCAGAATAGAGTTTACTCCCAGCTGACGCCATTCAGAGTCAAATTTGACTCCGCAGAAATAAGAGTGCAGTCTTCTGGAATTTAAAGTAGCGTAAGGGAACACTAGCAAATTGAAATCTTCGTCATTTATTTTTAGTTTTTCGAATTTTCTTGGCTTTGATGTTTTTTAAATAAAAATGTAATTCATTTACATCACATCAGACTTAATTACTATTTAAATGATACTTGTATTAAATTTGTTTTATAATATACAAGAAAAAAATTAGACAAAGAAAAATGTGAAAACATATTATTTTCAGGGAAGGGGTAGGCCTACACCTCATGGATGGTATTTCCATATCATGTCCATATAGAGTCTACTGTACTAAAAGGCAAAAGCTCGCTTGCAAAAAAAAATGTATACGTACACTTCGCGACTCTCTTCCAAAACATATGGAAGAAAAAAATATATTCACATTTCAAACTTGAATTTAATCGATATAAAAAAAACATCCCTTTCAAAAATATATATGAAATTCCTGCAAATATCAGTGTTATTTATTTACTGGCGTATTATTTCTTGTCTGCTATATTTTAATCTATTTTGTTTTGTCCAGCATTTTGGAAAATAGATTGGCACTAGCTGCCCCATATCTCTGTATTGATATATTTATGCTTGGCGAAATAGAGATATTAATGATGATGATATGATGATGATTACTATTATTATTACTACTATTGTTGTTTTTGTTGTTTTTATCATAGTCATAACCGGTGATCAAGATGATGTGAGTCTAATTGAGAAAAGTATGAATGAGAGAACGAAGCGTGTATAGATTTTCATTTTTCGAGGTAGGCCTATATGTACATCTGCAGAATTCAGTTTAAGAAATTATATTACGAATAGCTTTTGCAAATATTCAGAAAGGGGGAGAGGTTTTCAACAACAAAAAACGCCTTAACATTTATATTGAATAATGACCTTGTCACATTAGTTGCATGATATATTTTATGAATTTAGCAATATTTATTCTAATGGGTTATACTGAAAAATTATATTTTTTAGTCGCTGAAACTGCACTTCCGGTGCTCAGTCGAACTAATAAACTCAGCTCCCGAAGAGTCCATGTGTAGGACTGTCTTTAATCAGGAAAAGTCAGGTTGAATAGATTAGGACATGCATCTACTATAATGACAGTACAAACCAATATAACTGTATAAGGTGAAAAAGTATGTACAACAAAATATTCCAGGTTGAGGAGAGTGAACACGAGATGATATGAAAATAGATAAGAACTAAACAATATAACAATAATGTAAACGAGAATTGTGTGTGGAGACTGAGAGTTAAAAGGTAAAAAATGTGGTACGGTAAATAATATGCTGAGGTGTGAAAGGTATATGAAAAAGGATGCAAATTAGTTATAATAAGAGAGTATGGAAAACAAATAGTAAAAGATAACAAAATATGGAGAGGAAATAGTAAATATACAAAATGACAAATTAAATCCTTCAATACAAACATTAAAATACACGAAAACAGTAACCAAAATGGCTATTGCAAAAATATATTTGCAAAGCTTGTAAATAACTTGATAGGAATTCTCTTTACAAATTATTAGAAGTTGTGTAATAACCTTGCTAATTATCCATGATCTGCATTATATTGACAGATATAAACTAATATTTACATAGTTAGCACTTAGAGTAAGTCTCTTTATCAAAACTTACTTCTGATAGATGTTATTGTCTTTCCTTTATTTTAAACAACACCATAATTGATTACGCTTTCAAAGTCTAATTCAATTTTTTATTCAAATTTATCAACCCCATTTAAAAGTCCTTAATTACATCATAGATCGGGGTGCTTTCCGTGAATGGAGTTTTCCTTTGTAAAGAACGTTCATTTCTTGAGTCAGTAAAAAGATTATAGGTTTGATGGTTTATTTTACCTGACTGCTAAGAAAGCATGTGTATGCTTGTAAGTAAGCAACCAGATCTAGGACCGACGGCTTTTAGTCCTCTCCGAGGGATTGGTAATGAGGATTAATGCCTTACCAAAGGGCACTATAGCGCATCTACTTGGTTTCGAACCCGGGTCCTCCAGTTACGAGACCACTGCCCTACCACTAAGTTACTGTGTTTAATTACATTATTCGTAAATATAAATGTGCGTTCATTGTGCATTTGAAATTGTAAATACAAAGCTCTCACTTTAGTTTCAATAGACCTGTTTACTAAGTGATTCAAATTTAAGGATGTTTCTTTCATGGGGACCTATAGTAACGAGGTATTCCATTAACCTGTTATTAATGAATGAACTACAAAACTTGGAATCCAGTTTGCATACATTACTTGTTGCTATGTCTGGCAAGCCTCAGGCAAGCTTTCAGGTTGTCCAGAACAACCTTTGTTTAAACAGTATGCATAAAATTTGAATCACTTACTAAACAGGTCTGTTAGGATACGTTGCCAACCACTTTGTCAACACGCATTGGATATTTTACAGTAGTACCGAACTACTTGTTTTCTTCACATCGTTATAGGGGTCCAATCACCTAAAGGAGTCGTTTGTGTACAGGTAGGCTAGTACGTAAACAAAAAAAACAACACTAAAATATTAACCCGACATTCTACTGGTGAACGGTTAAGGAGTATGAAGAAAATAAAAGATAGCACAGAGAACCCACGTACGGAACCCAAGTGGAACGAGTCGGACCATGAATCGGACTTCGGTTCAGTCATCGATCTCTACGGTTCCGTGCGCCTGCGTGCGCGTGCACCCTATGTGCGGGTGCATAGAATAGTTATTATCATAGGTTTATTTCATACGATTTATTTACATGTCGCTAGTTAAGAAAGTAATAAGAAACACTCTTTTCGGAATGATTATTTGACGCTGGTATTTTATTATATGAAATTTCAAATATTTCAATTTTTATAGATGTGATAATAAAGAATCCCTTCCTTGTATGAAAATAAGTTACAATAATGATGATTTTACATGTTCCATATGGAGTCAAACCATGTTTTACATTATTGAAGCAAAAAAATGAAATATATGATATTTCATATAATAAAATACATAAGGAAAAGTGAGTGCATGACGTCATCGGTTCACTCATTTGCATACCGCCCATGCTATGCATATCACTGTTTCATGAAATAATGCAAAACTTCAAAATGCCATAACTTTCTTATTTTACATCCGATTTCAGTGAAATTTTTACTGTTATGCTTGTTTAATTTTACTCTGTTTATTCAAATCAACTTGATATTAGGGTGGACTTGGCCTTTAAATGAAATTTGGACGTGGTTATCAATTCCTATTTCACAACGTTCATCTTTCCCCGTCATTTAGTTTTAATGTTCAGTCTCATATTTTCATGGTCATAATTCCTGCTATGGTCAGGGCGGTGGAGCGTCTTCCAAATTAGGGGGCACCTACAAAGGGTGAAAACAAGGCGGAAAATGCCACTTTGAGACATCAGTATACCGCTACATTCTGATTAATACACTATAATTATAGAGGATCATTTTCGACACATTATTGTTTATGCCTTAACATGGTTGTAGATTTTAAAAAAAAATGCTTTGCAGTTGAGTGTAATCGTCTCATTATTCATTTGCGAGCGAGCGAAGCGAGCAAGCAAAATATTGAAGATATTTTCCTAGTATGATAAGAAGACAATGGATTTAGGGGCACTGCTCATTCTTTTTTAACTTAGGGAACTGTTCCCCTCCTGCCCCCTGCTCCACTGCCTTTCATTGTGCTGATATCAGTAAGGGAATCTATTATTATGAAGCCTCTCTGATTATTTGAAGCTACGTAGTCCTATGTGGCTCTTTTGTGGACTTTAGGGCACAGTTTGTAAGCGACAACGGAGTATATAGGTACACTATATTAAATATATATAGGTATATAGGTAGGACACTTATCAGAAAACAAAAGGGGCACTGATCAGAAGTAAAAAAGGGGCACTTTAAAAGAGGCATTTATCAGAGGTGAAAAGGGCACTTATCACAAAGAAAAATTGCACTATTAGAACGAAAATGGGCAGCAATCAGACGAAAACAGGGACACTTGTCGGATTTCAAAGGGGAAACTAGTCTTATCTGAGCTTAAAAGGAACACTTATCAGAAGGTGAAAGGGCACTGATTAGAAAGAAGAAGGGGCAGTCATACGGAGAAAAGGGGTCAGTTATCAGAGGTGAAAAGGGGAACTTATAAGAAAGGAAATTTGTACTATTAGAACGGAAAATGGGCACTAATTAGACGAAAAACAAAGGCAAACATTTCAAAAGGGGCAGTAATGTCTGAGGTTAAGGGGGGGGGGGGGGGGGTACTTATCAGAAGGTGAAAAGGGAATTTATCAGAAAGAGGAAGGGTCGCAGTCATACGAAGGAAAAGGGGCACTTAGAAGGGAAAATTGCACTATTAGAACGGGAAATGGGCACTAATTACACGAAAAAGTGAAATTATTAGATTTCATCAGTGGCAGTAATGTCTGAGGTTAAAGGGGGCACTTATTAGAAAGAAAAAAGGGCACTATACGAAAATAGTAGCGCTATGAAAAGGGGCACTTTTCATAGATAAAAGGGCACTTTTGGGGTACTTGAAAAAGTGGGGAGCACTTTGTCCCCCCCCCCCGGCCCCGCGGGGGCTAAATTTTTTTTCCCACGAACTTTTTGTCCCTGTCCTCCCTGGCGCATGCGCACCTGATCCTTTCCGATCTAAATCAATTTCGCAAATAGGGTTTATTCCGTAAAGGGGCCGTTCCACTATGCCGATCTGGCTACGATTTTGCGAATTTTTCAGGTCGGGCTAGATCGGGGAAAAATTGAGTCGATCCACAGCCAACACGACGGAGCCACGCTTTCCAAACGCTGTATCTACGACTAGCGCGTGCTCGCTACGCTTTGCTTACGATTATCGGGATCCTGAGACTAATAGCCGGCGCTCAGGTTACGCTCAATAATGATGTAACTACACTGTTTGCACGATCTTGCCGATGCTGTCCAATGTATGTACGCTCTATATTCGACCTAATCACGCTGTTTCCCCGTTCTCGCATACTTTATAATAAGTATCAGGTGAGGGAATTAATGTCACTGCTGAACAGCGCACAGGAGCAGCGTAGCTAACGCGAGAACAGCGTTGGAAGCGCGGGAACTGCGTGGTAAGAGCGAGAGCGCAGCGCAATAAGAGCGTATTGGGAACTGGATAAGCGAGTCGGGTGCGTAAGGAGAGCGGCATTGCAGCGGGAAGGTCGTGATTCGATCTGCGTGGAGCGGGGCGGCAGCGTAACTATATCTCACGAGAAAGGCGATCATGGCGACCATGGCGATCTGTGAAAATTTTGCAAAGCGTGGCAGAATCGCCCTCCAACTCCATTTTTGGCCTGCGCGGCGATTGCGCTGCAGCGTCGCTGCGATCTACCTGCGCTGGAGACAATGGTAATACGATGATAGTGCGACGCTGCTGCCTTCTTGCCCCATTTCGAGGACGATGAGGGGCGCTGCTTCTGCGCTCAAGACGATGGTATTACGAGGCTCATACGCTTATTAAGACCTCGCTACAGTGCTGCTACGAGAGGGGCGACTGTGATACGCTCATGCTGGGCTCTTGCGACGATTTCAAGCGATCATCATATAAAGTGGGAAAGATGACATTTCTTCAGTGACTGTCGATCTGTTGAGAATGTGATGTCTGTTGAGAATGTGATGAAGCGCCGCTATCGCCGCGGCCATTTATAGCAGCGTGGATGGTCGTTGCGCCATCTCAGCCTAATCGGTAGCAGCGCAGCGCGAGCGCTGAAGAAGCGCAGCGCGTACGCCTTCAGCGTGATGGGAGCGCGCTCCAAGCACCATTCAAATAATGTCGCGTCGCGGCGGAAGCGGTTTGAAGCGTGCCAAGCGCGAGTCCATCGTGTTGTTAACGTAAGCAGCGTGGTAGTATCGTCTTGGGAACGGGCCTGAAAGCACCGGCGAGAGGAGCCGCTTCCAATGCGCTTGAAGTACGCTTAAGGCGATGCTGATACGTTAGAGCTACGGACATGTCGCTTTTAATACGCTCTTGAGACGATTGTGGCGTGCTTTGCGACCTCGGCGCTCTCGCTACGGAAGTTTTGAACATGTTCAAAATTTGTGGCGACAAGGAAGATGGTGGCGATCATTGACGCTTCAGCAAGGCTCAAGATACGACGGAGAAGATTGAAGAAGCTCAAGCCACGATCCACCGCGCTTTGTCGATTTTTGATGATCGCAGCGGAATCGCCTTCTCGTGAGATGGGGGTATAATACCCCCATCTCACGAGAAAGCGACATGTCCGTAGCTCTAACGTATCTCTCTAGCGACCGACTAAGATTTAAAGCCGATTTGGCCTTTACTCTAACCAGAAGAATTGCAGTTAACCAAAATTTCGATATTAGTATTCGTATCATTATTCCGAACTTCAAATGAGATAATTTCACTTTATTAAACTTTCACATTTAATGCTAACTGCATTTTTTTAGAAAATCGTGTCGCAATCGGATCGTATAGTGTGCGCCGGCTTAACCCTAACTAGGCCGGGGTATTTTGGGAGTTCTTATGGCCGGGGGGGGGGGGGGGGGGGGGGGGGCCTCGCAGGCCCTCCCTAAGATCTCGGCAACGGTTGACTCTGCGCGCATGAAATTTGGCACAGATGTAGATTAACTTGTGTAGAACACAATCCCGGTGTAATTTTTTCGATTTTTTTTTCTCAAAATGGTAAATTTTGCTATATGAAGATGAAAATGGATTGAATATTGGCTGTAATTGGACGTCTAAGACTCACAAATACATAAAAAGAAAGAAAACTGGGTAAAACAGTGTTTTATTCATTAATATTCATTAATATGCAAATTAGCCGTCTTGTGTATTACAAGCCAATGATGTATTTCTTTGTTTTTATTCTTATGTATTTCTTTGTTTTTAATCTTATGTATTTTTTTGTTTTTGAATTTTAATGTATTCTATTGTTTGCCAACCATAAAGCATATTTGTTAAATGAATATTGTGATAATAAACAAGAAATTGTAATGATTACTAGGAATGGTTACTTTTTTGCCATAGGCTAATACACACTTGAATGGAGAATTTGATCATTTTGCTTGACATGTGATCAATAATTGTAATCTGACACCAGAACCGTATGACCGATCCACATAAATGAGGTATCAAAATGTGCGTGAAACATCACGGAAAAAAGTCATGAAATTTGAGCGCGAATTTGAGCCGTCGCGAGGCCACGTACAAAATTCAGGAGGGGGGGGGGGGGGGGGCCTCCCAGGCCCCCCCCCCCCGGCCTAGTTAGGGTTAAGCGATATAATGACGGTTGCTCCCAGCGTCTTGCTGTGGCGAGATGCGTCAGCCCTCGGACATTTAACCTGAGGTATGTTCGACTCTCAGTTTGGACATTACAAAAATACCGTTTTGTATTTTTATTACTAAAAGTGGGATGAAACTTTGAAACCCCATCCAACTCCAAGCATTGTAGGGCTATTTCAAAGTTGCGCATGCGTCAAGGACGATAGTGACAAAAGTTCGTGGGGAAAAAAAGTTCAGTTTCACTTTCCCTTTTAGGATGGTGTGAAATAAGGTCATGTTTAAATATACCAAACTCTTTATAATTTGATAAATAATGGCATTGTAATTACGTTCATTCATTATAGGACGTCGTCTGCTTAAGCAGGATCGGTCCCTATATAGTGTGACGACATCAAAACATCGCTATATTTCTGGCGAATCCTCGGATATTCCAGATGCTGAGAAGAGCTTTTATTTATGTTGTTTTTATAATCATCAGATACACAGTTGACATAAAACTTATACGATTGCCATCTGTAAGCTTCCCAGTTTCTAGTGATACACTAATTGCCATATTTCCTTCCATGGACACAGTCGAAAAGCTTTGACATGAGAACAAAGCATAGATGAATCTTGTTTAGTAGGCCAATTTGTTCTCTCGTTGTTATCCACTATTGTGTTCAGTTTTAAAAAATATCGTGTCTGTTGCCATGAATGTAGACCATATCTGATTTTCACATAATTTTCTTTATAATCATCACTAGATTGCGAAGACCTTACTCCATGCGGGGAAGTAATCCTTCTGGACTCGGACCAACCCACTGCCCAAATCACATCTACGAACGAGCACTATCTTCTTGAAGGGGCTGACGACGGTGCAAGAAAAGAATGCCTCTGGTATTTCCGCAGTCCACCCGGAACGACCATTCAACTGGACATCGTGGCCATGGAGCCCATGGCTAATCCCTTGATCGTCTATGACGGACCGGGGATTGAGGCCGATGATGACCAGGGCATCCAACTCGATGGCGGTCATGAGAATAGCTTCACATCCAGTGGTCGTGGACTCACGTGTAAACTACCGACACAATCAACCGATATCAACCAGGAACATTCGGTAATTCTGCAAGCAACTCTACAAGGTAGGCTCCTTTATTAAGAGGACTTTGAGTTCTGGTAAAGGTGAAAGATAATTTGTGAGCTTTCTCATTCTTTTTATGTCAGTTCAGAAGAATACCATTATTCTTATGGAACTACATTTTATTATAATCAACAATTCTCAGTTGCTTCCATGCAGAGTTTCTTTTACAATGTGATCGCTTGACAAGAACCCAACTTAATTTTATCGTTAAAATCTTTAAAGGGGAAGTCCACCCTGGTTTCAAGTTGGTTTTAAAAGGAGAAATATTATTTAAGAAACAGATCAGTAAAAGTTTGAGCAGAATCCGATAAGAAATAAGTTATGAATTTTTGAAGTTGTAATCAATCAAACACAAATTGGCAACTCTGTGACGCATCTTGAGAGGTCCTCTCCCATTTGCCCTGCACTCAAAATATCATAAATTAGAACTTTTTCTAAAGAAAATATTCAATCATACATGCAACCTAGATATAATCTATGCACATACGTTTTTATACAAAACCTAAATGAAACAAATGTATTCCTTCATCAACAACTAAGAAAATGAAAATTTATGATTTTTTTCTGTAGAGACCAAATGGGACAGTAGCTCGCAAGACACGTCACCAAGTTGCCAATTTGTGTTTGATTGACTACAACTTCAAAAAATTATAACTTCCTTATTTCTTGTCGGATTTTGTTCAAACTTTCACTAATCCATTTTTCTCATGTTTCTGCTTTCATTCAAATCAATTAAATACAGGCATGCCAGGGTGGACTTCCCCGCTATAACACTTGAGTCTACTGTGCAAAATATGCTTATTCGTGAATGGTTAACCAAGTTTATATTATTCATCATCATTCATCATTATTCACTCATCATTCTCTCTTCTTTCCATGCAGGTGAAATGTCAATCGAAGCTGCTAATCCCGGAGAGTGTGGAGGAACAATTTATCTCAACCAGGATTCTCCGACATCTCAATTCACTGTGACCAACTCCTATCCATCTGGTGGGGCTGCATACTGTAACTGGTATATCAACAGTCCGTCCAACACGAAGATTGTTGTGGAGTTCTTTGATTGGCATTCACTTGAGTACAGGGAATATCTGCGCATCTATGATTCAAGAGGAAGACAGATTTTCTATGCATATGGTGAATTTGATCAAGCGCCAAATCCAGTGGTATCTGATTCCAGTGCCCGTCTCTTTTTCGACGCTTACTATTCTATGTCTGATACCCTTTTCACCGTGAAAGTCAGTTATACAGGTAAACAGTGGAGTAGACATTTTTTTAGTACACTTTTGTACGCAATATCCCGTGTAAAAATGTTGTTGTAATGTCTTGCACATATAAGAAATTACTGATTGAGTGTCACGTGATAACTTCTCAGCCAATAGCATGCTCTCTAATAAACATTCTATAACGCATGAGATTCTTTCATTAATTGAAAGTATGAACCTACGGATTTGTGAATCCTATTTCATTTTCAGAATTACGAACGCTATTTCATTTTCGGAATTGGGAACCTTTATTTATTGTATCCCCTGGCAGAATGCAGGATACATTGGATTCAGCAGCGTTACGCCGGTGTCATAGTCGATCGGTTCCTGGTTCCGGTGGAACAAACGGACTAGTCGATTCGTTCATAATACGGTTTTATTCCGTCAAGACTAGTCGGCATGGATCCAATCGGCGGGTAAATATTCAGGCGATTGGTACCGGAGGATCCAATCGCCTGCCCGGAACCAATCGCCTGCCCGGAACCAATCGCCTGCCCGGAACCAATCGCCTATGACACCGGCGCGCCGCCGCGTCATATTCTTGTGTGCGCTCCAACTGCCACATTCCTTGACGGATTTCTTTCAAATTTTGTATGGAGGTTTTCTTGGTATAATCTACACACTTATAATTTTGGGTGATGCTGCCTCCAGTGTTCCGTCTTTTATAGGATAAAAGGCCATATTTTTGTGGATGGTTTGTGTGCGCTGTTATGTGTGGTCTATCTTGGTGTATCTTGGTAAAATCTACGCACCTATAGTTGATGATGTTGCCACCAGTGTCCCGTGTTTTATAGGGTCAAAAGTCATACTTTAGAGGATGGCGTGAGTGCACTCAGCAGGCCACAATTCTTGATGGATTTCTCTCAAATTTTGTATGGAGATAGGTTTCTTGGTACAATCTACACATCTTTACTTTTTGTCCTGTATAGTGTCAAATGTCATTTGTCCCTTTTTTGCGCTCTTACTGCCACATTTCTTGACTAATTTCTTTCAAATTTTGTATGGAGATGTATCTTGGTACAGTCTACAAATTTATACTTTTTTGATAATGCTGCCCTCATTTTTCCGTCCTTTATAGGGGCAAAGGTCATATATCTTTTGTGCTAACTGCTACCTTTCTTGAGGAATTTCTTTCAAATTTTGTGTAGAGGTGTGTCTTAGTAAAATTTACACATCGTTAGTGTTTGGTGATGCTGCCCCCAGTGTTCTGCTTTTTATAGGGTAAAATGTCATATTTTAGTAGCTGTCTTGCATGCACTCTGACGGTCAAGTTTTTCGACTGATTTCTTTCAGATTTTGTATGGAGGTCCATCATTACTATAGACCTCTCCAGTTTTCGTATTGCTGCCCCCAGTGTTCCGTATTTTATAGGGTTAAAGGTCGTATTTTAGTGGATATCTTGTGTGTGCTCTGCAGGTCACATTTCTTCACAGATTTCTTTAGAATTTTCTATAGAGATGCATTTTACTCTAAGCTACACACATATTGCTTTGGTGATGCTGCTCCTAGTGCTGACAATAGTCCGGGCCACTGGTGGTGATCTCTACGTCATCCTTTTGTTTGAGGGAGGGGAATTTTCCCTCCTTCGAACAATAGGATGACGCAAAAATCGCTCCCAGTGCCGGGGGATACGTTCTCATTGCGCGGCAATGGACATTTCTACTTCATTTATTTATTTATTCAACTCTTCTTTATAAAGGGTGGCCCTTTCAATAACGAATATGGCTCTTCCAAGGGACCCTGTCTATACAAACTTGGAGTAACGAACCTTCAGAATAACAACATTTAATCGTCTTTTGTGTCACTCTTGTTTAGGCGGCACCGTCAACATTCATTCTTCATTCTTTTAGGCACTGGCGTACTGGTGGAGGATCTGGGGCTGCAGGCCCCTTCCCCCCCCCCCCAAAAAAAAAAAAAAAATCGACGTCAGAAAAGAAAGAAACGAAAGAAAGAAAGAATATTCCTTTACATGCCCTCTTTTACCCAGTGTCACTCTTTTTTGTAGTTAATGATTCCGTTGATTACAAGTACAAGTTAATGTAGCTAGCTTAAATTATGTTTAAGATTACATGAATATACCACTCTAAATGAATTATCTAAATGGCCAAATTTTCTTAGGATCTCCTCTATAATAGATACATTTCAAATGCAGTGAAATAATTGTTTTACCCATATAGGAAGGAAACTTCCCCCTCATACAATAAAAAGTCCCCTTTTAAGTATCTAAGGGGGCAGGGCGCAAATAATGCAAAAAGGAAAAAGAGAAAGGGGAACAGGGATTCAAGGACAATTACCCCCTGAACAATTACCCCCGCATAATCACCCCGTGAGGACAGTTAATCCCCGGACAATTACCCCGGGCAGTTACCCCCGGTCAATTACCCCCAGGACAATTATCTCCTGGGACAATTCACCCCTCCCCCCGGAAAATTAGCCCCAGGATGATTACACCCAGAAGGTTATCCCCTACTGCAAGTAGCCCCAGGTACCCCCAGCCCCCCCCCCCCATCCTAAGAAGGGCAGAGGCGCTGCTACGGGAGGGAGGGGGTGGGCTGATGCAGAGTGTTTCCCCTGACACACACTTGTAAGTACATGTACCCTCAAGAGTGCCCATTTTCTTCTGATAATTCCCCTTTTCTTCTGATAAGTGCCAATATGTTTGGCATAGTCGCTTACGTGATATGCCCTTTAAAATTTCTCTAAAAGTCATAGATTGCTTTGGTAAAGCCACTTATCAGAAGCAA
This sequence comes from Heliocidaris erythrogramma, assembly GCA_025617745.1. NCBI lineage: Eukaryota > Metazoa > Echinodermata > Echinoidea > Camarodonta > Echinometridae > Heliocidaris > Heliocidaris erythrogramma. Next base: position 39,835,418 of record CM046861.1, read on the forward strand.
AAAGGGCATTCATTGAATTTGAAAAGGGGCACTTATCAGAGGGAAAACGGGCAATTATTAACAGGGAGAAACAAAAAAGGGCACTTATCAGTTAAAAGCGGCCCTTATCAGATTTGACAAGGGGCACTTTTCAGAAGGGGGCAGGGCACTTAAAAAAGTAAAAGTACACATATCAGAAGTTAAAATGGAGCACTTATCAGAAGAAAACAAAATTGTTTTTTGAGGGTACTTGAAAATGTGGGGGCCCTGTGCCCCCAGCCCCCTGCCCTTATTTAGATGGGGTGGGAGGGGGGGAGCTGTCCTTGGGCTACCTGGTGCTAATTTTGCTAAGGTGCTAACTTTCCGAAGCGTTAGTGTAGTGGGGTAATTTTCCGTCCTTGGGGTAACTGATTGGGGGGTGTCAAGGTGGTAAGTCTCCTAGGAGATGGGGGAGGGGGTAATTGTCCAGGGGTAGTTGTCGGGATCCGGAAAAAGGGAAGAAAAGGAAAAAAATTATGATCTTTAGGGACTTTCGCGCCCCCAATCCGCAGAGTAAAGTGAATTCAAAATAGTTTTTCGGGTTTAAAATACGAAAATTTTCTAAAGCTCAGTCGCTCTACTCCCTCATATGCATGTCATATATTGCTTAACAATCTCGTAATTTCGCGCCCGAAATATACAGTATGATTTGGAAATTGCGTTTTTAAAGGGTTTTAGTGAAATGTACATAGGGAAATGTAATTCTCGTTACCTACACCACCCTCTTGTTAGATACCCCCCCCCGCCCGAATACATAATGGTAAAAAAAATATATAACATTTTCAAAGCTTCAACATTTGAAGAAACCTTGATTTTGGCTGCGTTTTTTGAGGGTTATAAATGCAAGAAAATTTACCGCTCGGTCGCTTATGAAATCAAGTAGATAAGTTTGTGCAGGGTGGGGTGGGGGTACGTGGCGCAAGTGCATTGTTTGCCCCCCCCCCCGGCGCCACAGTCCCTAGATATGTCGCTGTGTCATGTGTGTAGGCCTACTAAAACTTTCTTTCAAACCAGAGTGAAGACATACAAAAAAAAATTGTGCAAGTATCAGACCAATTCCTCCGAATGAGAAGCCATCCAAACTCCGTTCACTTTCTTAACAGCATTTTGTTTTGTACATTTCTGTCAATGTACATGTTTCATAATAATACAACATTGTGCAATAAGCCACTTCGGGGATGCAATCTGAGCATGAGCAGATAAAGGTCATCTGTACCAAATTCTAAAACCCACTGACACTAATATTCGATATGTGCTCATGAATGTCATGTAATCATTATTCAATTATGCACTAATGCTGCATTCCATGATATCCAGGTGGAAGTATTCGTTTTAAAGCGGGAAACAAAAGCTATTCATGAGGCACCTCTATCACTCCCAGAGTTATTTTTCTGAAGTGCACATAAAGGGACCCTCCATGTCTAAAATATCTGTGGATATTTGGGGTCATTTGTACAATCTCAGTACCATGCGCTAACCCCGAACTGGCTTATTCAATACACCTCTTTTCTGTACTGTCTTCACTTTCATGTCTAACGTGATGAAATGCAACCATTAGCTTTTTGTCAATTCAAAAACTCAGAACCCTAAATGTGTAGATTTTATTATGACCTTTTACACTTCAGATTTCAACGAAATTCAAATGGGATTATTTTTTTTTTATGACCCACTCATTACACCCCCCTCAAAAGAATTAAATAAAACCTCAAATTACCTTTATTGCTGTCACGACCCTCAGGTTAAGAAGCTATGTTTCAATGTAAGCAGCTTCTCTTTACTTTTTGTGTGGAAATATTTATCAAAGTACCATATTTCCAGAGTAAGCATCTTTAAAATGACAAGTGTGACACACAATGAGTGTTGCTATGTTCTGAATAAATTACTGATACAAGGTCAAACAGTGAAAAATCAGCTTTTTGCCAGCTTTAAAAGAAGCTGGAAAGAAAATGAAAAAATATTACTCCAATTTGTTGATATGTATAGAAAATAAAATAAATTTACCAAATTTCATCTCTAGATTACGTGATGCTCAAGGTAAAAATCAAGGTTAAAGCAAATATCAAGAGACAAGATGTCATTGAAATTTATATTGTTCGGACATGGAAAATAATGGCAGATTTAGATAGCTTGTGTAACTATATACCTTTTAAATAATTATTGTCAATATCAACAAAATTGACCAAATAGTTACAGAGATATGGTCATTTCAAAATTGAAAAAAGTGTTCATTTTTGGCCCAAATGCCTGTAGAATGCGTGCCATAGCGCAAAAAGCTTTGGAAGAGTCGATTACCCCTTATACCAATTTCGGGCCAATTTGAAGGGGGTAGCATTTAACCCATTGGGTGATCGGACATGGAATGACCCCATATCAAGAAAAGGATTACAATGCATAATCTACCCAATGATTTTAAACCGAATGTAATGTTAAATTTAACATTTCATCTATAAATTCAATATATAACTCAAATGTTCAGATTAGGGAATAATTATGATACTAACACTGGTATAACTGAAAAATCTGGTTTTAATTCATTGGGTGAATCCCATTTCTTTATTTCACTGACAATACGCCAATCAGTGGACACAATACCTGCATGTGTAAGAATTTTTGAGTTAAGCAGAAAAGTAACACGATTATTTTATGTATGTTCATGAAGCTGTACCTTTCTACGATATGTTCTAACTGCAGTTTTTAACATTTAATACTCATCTCTATGTATATCTTAACTCTATTGTTTTCATAGATGCACTGAGACACGACACTGACAGCGTCCTCCGATCATCGGGTGGGGTCATTGAACTTAATGAAAATACGACATCATTGACCATTCAATCTACCAATCTTACTTCTACTTACGTTAATAATATGTACGGCTATTGGTTTGTTACTGGCCCTGTCGGAAGACGCTTAAAAGCTGAGTTTCATAATCTCGGAACAGGACAAAATGAATATTTGACGATATATGACAGTTCGAGCACAAGTAGACCAGTCTCCAGTTATTCTGATCCATCTTCCACATCTGAAAACGTGTTCATGGAAAACGCGGCAACTATGGTGCTGAATATCAACTCAAACTACGGAGGAGACGGGGTCCTATTTACATTAAGTGTTATAGGTAATCCGTTTTTTTGTACACATTTGCAAGTTATAAATCTCTTGGCATAGGTTAGGTTTTGTTATTACGAGACCTTTCACCTAATTTATGCATAACTATCCAAACGTGGTTTCGAAACTTTCAGGATAACATAGGAAACGATACTACTTGTTTGATTTAAACTATGCGTATATATATATTTCAAATACACTATATGAACATGGTACTGTGCACTAATTTGGTAGGTAGAACAAAGCAGACATGACATAGTAAGCATTATAAAACGGGTTCAAGAATGTAGCCATCCTGATTAGTCAAATAACACCACGTGACCGTGCAAAAAAAAAGTGATAACATACGGCAAAAAGGCTCTAAACCACGGATGAGCTGCACGTACGCGTACCTCTGGTGCGTGCAAACTTAAAACGCAATGAAATTGTGTAGTTTAATTGTCATTTAAGCGCAGGAATTACGGTACATGCGCGCACTGAAACGGGCATGACTTTTGTTGGCTGCGCTTCTGTGATGTCATCCAGGAAAGCAAATGGCAGCCTCCATGACTGTGCGACTCTTGGCGTTTCTATGGGGTTCGTAACCATTTTTATAGACTTCATAATCATATTGCCGACCCGTTTTATAAAACTATTAATACATGGTTGTGAGTTCGTGCGTTAGTGCGATCTGGCAAGGGGCAACACGCAGGTTTTTATCCCGGTTTTTATCGTGGTGTCAAACACACTCGGCTTGCGCCTCGTGCGTATACCGTAGTACACCACGATAAAAAACCTTTGTGTTGCCATATGGCACCAACGCACTCCGAACCATGTATTAATAATATACTAGGGTATCCTAAAACGAACATCCTATTAATATCCACTTCATGAGCTCAGTTCTGTACGTGATATTGATCTTTATTACGCATTTACAATTACAATATATTGGAAGTAATTAAACAGGAAAAGATCATCGTGAGCAAAATCTTAGAGGCATGTTCTTGAAAGCAAAGGGTTACAGTTTATACATTGTGCACTAAACCGAGTGTGCCCCCCCCCCCCGAATGATACACTTTTAATACGGCCCCCAAATATTTTTTTAGTGAATTTTGGGGAAATTTATATATATATATGGATAGCTGAACGTCTCTTCTATCATATGACACAAAAAAAGTCCAAAAATATTTCATGCTTGGGTGAACACTGCCCACTTTTGTAAAAGACGTGAAAATTAGGTTGCGCAGGAATTCACCGCTTTGGCTGAGATGAGAAGATCTCCAGCTTAGAAATTGCTTATGGTATGATGAGTTTATGATAGATGATGATAGATATGGGTTTGTGCGGTGTATGACATGGTGCTATGTCATCAAAAGTTTATGTATCAGTGATCATAATTTGACTGTGGAAGTTTTAAAAGCATTAACCGCTGTTGATCTGAGGTAATTGATAATGAATTATTAGAGTTGGGATTTGTGATGGGTATGGCATGGTGTATGTCACCATTATTCAGGAACAGAAATTCGATAATTCAGAATCAAACACTGTTCCAGTCAATCAATCAATCGATCGATCAATGAATCAATCAACCAGTTTTGGAAATGGTAGTTTGGGCAAGGAAAGATGGGATGAATGGTTTGGAATGGAGCAAAATGCCTACGGATGGACCTAAGACAATGAAAAACACCTCCCGGAAATGTGACACGTCACACACACACACACACACACACACACGTTTACATGGCTTTACTTCCGAGGACAGCTATTGTTCCTCTATTGTTACTCGTCCTCGGACAGTCGACGGAATAAGGCATAAATTCATTGTTCGACGTTCGAGGACTATTGTCCGGCTTCCGAGGACCATTGTTGTCATGATTTTTTTTTTCTCTGTCCGAAAATGTCCTCGGACATAATGCTAAACAAACGCACACCACACACACGCACACAACCACCCCCCCCCCAACACGAACTACCAGGAGCACCGCTACAATTACCACAGACATCAACATCAGATAATACGGTTCCTGTCAAAACGGGGCAACCTCGCTAGTCATAAGGATCGCTACCTGTAACGTGTGACTAAATGAATAGCAGTTTTGTATGAATAGCGGTCCTTCTAAATAGCGAGCAGACCATAGACAAATAAGGACCTCCATTCATAAGGACCACTGTTCCGTGAAATAAAAATTTCAAAAAATCTGGATATTTTTTTTTTTAATGGTGGGTTGTGGTCTGTTCAATGAGATGACAATATCAGTTTCTACATAGTTTTACTGTTGTGTGAGCACCGGCTTCTTTTGTATAAAAAAAAAGAAAATGATAATAATAATAAACAAAAAAATCAATAATTAAAAAATATATATATAAGAAAGAAGTGTATCCACACATTTAATGCATTGTAGCCAGTAAGGTTGATATAAGGTTGATATATATATATATATATATATGCAGTGCGTATAAAAAAAAGTATACCCAACTTTGTTAGCTTCAAAATAAAAAGTTATAACCTATATTAGCTTGAGATTTATTGCATAGTAAAGAGCAACATATTCTGTGTAATGATACCTTATTCATAACTTTGCTGCCACGGATGACTAAGCAGCAGGCTTTTCAAAATATATTGTCAAAATCCTCTTGTACCAAGTTTGGGGTGAAGCAACGCATGTGGGTCAAACCAATTATGCATTAGTTACTTCAGTTAGAAAAAAATTGCTCAGTTATTTTCAATTGATTTTGTGCATTTGAATAGGAAAGTCAACTCACTCTCAAGAAAGGGCTTAATTACAAGCTAAATTTATGATATTTTATTTGCCATGATAACACAATCTTGGTTTCGTCCGCATCCCTTTTTTAAGGTAAGACTTTTTCCTGAGTCATTCTTGAAAGTCTACTATCATTTACCTTGGTAATTCTCAACATACATATCCTTTTCTTTTTTCTTCTTTTTAGTCTTTAAGGTCAGTAAACCTTTGAGTTCATGTGCTATTGGAGAAAAACACAAATGAGCAGAGATTTTTTAGTGATCACGAGACAAGAAGTTACAAGGCTGATTAAATAAATTAAAGATTATCATATGGATTGAAACAAGGTCATTTGAAAGCTTAGATAACTGGATCACTTTAAAGGGAGCGACAAGTCGCAATCTATGGGCGCTTTTACAGTTGGCTGCTCCTTTCTCTGGATCAAAGTTCAAAGCGACTTCAATTTATCGTGCGCAGCTAATAAAAGTTCGCACATTGACCCACATTTGAGTAAACAAGATCGCGCGTTCTTTATTCCAGTATTTGAATCTCATTGGTCGGTTGCGTATGGAGGGATTCGAGTTAACGATCGCGCGAGGAATCCGGCAATAACATTCCTTCGGTAGTGCACGATTGGACCTGATTGTATCCGAATTTCCCCCGAGTCAGGCCAACTGGTCAGGCCCATGGATTACGACTTGCCACTCCCTTTAAACAGGGAAACCTCGCTAGTCATAAGGACCGCTATTCATAAGGACCACTTATTCATAAGGGCTGCTATTCATAACGCGTGACTAAATGAATAGCGGTTTTGTATGAATAGCGGTCCTTCTAAATAGCGAGCAAACCATAGACAAATTACCTCAATATTCATAAGGACCTCCATTCATAAGGACCAATATTCATAACTATTCATAAGAACGCTATTCACAATGCGTGTTATATTCCACATACTAAGAATCTTGCTGTTAGATTGGTCAAAAGGTAATCACGTGATAAAACGTAGTTTTCCCAGTCAATCGTCCCGAGAAGAAAAGTTCGTGACCTTGACGGAATAGTACTTATATGTTTCGCTGATCTTTTCAGTCCATACAGAGTCACAATGCGTTATCAATATTTTGGGTACGCGCGAAATGAAAGTGCGTGACCTTTACAAATAGTCAAATTGAAAAGTGCGTGACCTCTACGAATACTAGTAGTCAAAATGAAAAGTGCGTGACCTTTACGAATAGCTCTGTAGGCGTACTAAAATAAGTTTGCATTGCCCAATCGCGCGCTTAAAATAATGATAAAACAATGGTGCGCACCCAGGTATAGGGGTATGGTTTATGGTGTTTTTTTACATCTTTTGTGAATTCTGGCCTAAATGTCTTTTTCGACAATAATTGACTTTCTCGTACCAGTTAAAATATGTTTCAGATGTGGAATATAAAGCAAATAATCACCTTTTGATTTCAGGCGATGAGACGTACTATCACTTGCTCGGCGATCTGAATGTATAACGCTATCTTTCCTCAGCTTCGCTTCGGAAAGATATAGCTACATCCAGATCGCCTCGGAGTGATAGTTTGTCCCATCACCTTTACCAACGGTAATTATTTGCTTATTAAATGAATAACGGTTTTATATGAATAGCGCTCCTTATGAATAGCGAGCGGACCCCCTTTAAACAATGAAACATAAAGTAAAATTCAACTTTTAAAATGATTTTAGACTAAAGTAGCACATTCATATGGCTTGACCCACATTCGTTGCATAAGCCCAAACTTGGAACAAGGAGATTTGACAACACTTTTTGAAAACCCTGGTGCTCAGTCTTCCATGGCAGAAATGTCTACCCTTCCAAGGCTGTTCTCTCTGACTTAAACCATTGCTATGACGTCAATCTATTCAATAAAGTGTAGATTATTTTTACGAATGTACTGTTATCGGTAGCAATGGTTTAAGTCGGAGAATAGCCGAGGAAGTGTAGATTCGTAATTCCGAATCTACGAGGCGTACCCGAGTAGATTGGGAATAGCGAATCTACACTTCCAAGTACATTCGTAAAAATAATCTACACTTTATTGAATAGATTGACGTCATAGCAATGGTTTAAGCATGTATATTTTGATACCAGTAATTTTCTACAGCTTCCAGGACATTGCTAGATAAATTTGGAGTTCCAAATCTACAGGACTGAGCAGCAGTAATTAGGAAAGATTTACATAGAAATACAGGTTGAGACAGCTTCTCAAACCTCCATGTTTACTACAGACATGCATGACCGACCGGTCCGGACATTACAGCAGTTTCTTTTGTTATCTGACTGGCTAATGAGAACGCCAAACTTGACCGCATTCACACAATGGTATAGGCTACATGTATATGTAGCTGCTGAGTCTGGATCGACTTTCACTGCTTGCCTAATTATCTACACCTTAGTAAACGAAGAAGCTTGACTGGGGAGGAATTTTTAATTTGTAAACAAATCTTTCGGCATATTACTCCCAGTGTTAAAGATCGTATGCTCGATCTGTAATGAAAAACACAAGTCAGAAAAAATTGGAACCAGCGGGATTCGAACCTGTCATCTACTGCTTGCCGGGCAGTAGCTGTCGAACCTGTCATCTACTGCTTGCCAGAATAGCCTGGTGGTTAAGTCGCTGCCCGGCAAGCAGTAGATGACAGGTTCGAATCCCGCTGGTTCCAATTTTTTCTGACTTGTGTTTTTCATTACAGATCGAGCATACGATCTTTAACACTGGGAGTAATATGCCAAAAGATTTGTTTACAAATTAAAAATATCTACAACTTGTATATCACACGCACCGTGAATCGGGCGCTTGGGCCTACGGAGGTTGCCCATCCTCTATGTGGCCATCAGGCGGATTGACACCCGTCTGGCTAGTCATCGGCCCATGCCCATCCAGTTGGCTGGTGACCTAACTGCTCGAGGATCTGGTGTGTTATGGTTCCTGAGAAAACATCATCACTGGAGGAAGTTACAGAAGAAGATGAAGAAGGACCTGTGTAGTACTGATACATTTAGAGTTGAATTGAGGACATGTGTGATAACTGATAGGTGCACCTATCCAATTGCTCTGTGGGTGCCAGTGAAACTTTCGCAAAACACTGTTGTGGTCAGCTGGTTGTATAATTATGATGAACACTGGTGTCTTGAGAATTTGGTGCCTGTATAGGTTTCACTAAAAAGCTATGGGGGCATATTCCTGCACTGCCAAGTCTTCTGCATACTCCTTTTTGTACTTTCAGTTGTTATATACGTACAACAAAACACCACTCAGTACAGTCCTGAAGACCTGACTAGGATTAAAGCAGAGACAAAGAAAATAAGAGTTCCTCCCCATCTGTACCAGTGCTTAAAAGACCTTAGGATCTCATCGGCCAAACCCACTAGGCGAGGCAAGAGATCATGGATGAAGCTCCGAATAGAAATCTGTTCACCATGATCCCAAACGCAGGACATCCTCTGCAAGAAAGATTATTCGTCTTGACCACATTAACACACCAGCTAAAGCAACAACTCCTGTGAAAATTGGCCTGTGGGAATGCACATGCCTTGAACTGTTCTTTGGAGAAGTTTGGTAAGGCTTCTATGCTGATGACTGTGCTCACGATCAACAAATCAAATAAGATTAAGGCACGTTCACTCGACCCTGTTCCGGCATGTGTGTTTAGAAAGTGCTTGGATATCCTCCTTCCAGCTTTGAGGGATATGACAAACCAGTACCTTCAGACTGGAACCTTTCCATCTTCACTGAAATATGCACTTATCATCCCGACGCTAAAGAGTCCTTCTTTAGACCCAGAGACTCTAAAAAAATTATCGTCCGATTTCCAATCTACCCTTTCTCGGGAAAGTCATAGAACGGATTGTTATTCAACAGCTGATGATTTAATTACCTGAATTCGAACTCTCTACTACCCTCAAGACAATATGCATACAGGCAGCACCACAGTGTAGAGACTGCTCTCATAGGAGTTCAGAATGATCTTAATTTTGCAGTCCTTGGATACCGGCAATGAGGCAGTTCTTCCTTCATTAGATTTAGCATCTGTATTCGACACTGTGGATCATTCCATCCTTCTTACCAGGCTCAGAGGCAGATTCGGTGAGACGGGGTGGCATATTGGACTGGTTTGCGTCCTATCTTTCGGAAAGACAACAAAGTGTGATGATCAAGGATGTAACGTCTGGTCCTAGACCTCTTTTGTGGGGCATGCCACAAGAATCAGTGATCGGCCCGCTCCTGTTTATATGCTATACCGCTCCTGTGGAGGACATCATCTTGGCCATGGTTTCTCAATAATCATGTAAGCAGATGACACACAATAATTGTATGTTACAATGAGACCCCAGGCAAGGGATCAAATGGTCACAAAGCTTGAACTTTGTCTCCAGAACGTTCGCTGCTGAAAGAAGGACAACCGACTTGTACTTATTGATGATAAGACGGAGGAATTACAAGTGTCGTCATGTTTTAAGCAATGCCTAGAACTTGGTCCTATCACATCAGGTAGCTGTCAAGCCGGACCATCCCCCTCCCTACGTGACCTTGGTGTTAACCTTGACAGTCACCTCACTCTGATAATAATAATATTTCTTGTTTACCCAGGGTAGCCTTGTCAGTATTATATTTCGTTCTCCCTAAAGGCCCTGTAATCATACTATTACCCAGGCTTTACCCCAGCGACCATGATAAGGTGCTCAAGCATTCAAGGAATTTCTTCCTACCGCAGCATGTCAATAATACGTGCAAGAAAGCATCCTTGGCACTCAGGAGAATAGATAGTGTCCGTCAATATCTCAATAGTAAGACAACTGAGATATTAGTACCCGCCTTCGTAACATCTTTACTTGACAGCTGCAATTGCCGCCTTCTGGGAGTTCCGGAGAGAAAAGTTTGTAAACTACAGAGGATTCAGAACTCTGTGTCTTGCTAATTGTCAAGAGTTAAGTCTGAACACATAACACCTGTCTTGAAAGATCTACACAGGTTGCCAGTACAGTTCCGCATCCACTACAAGGCCATTCTCACCATGTTCAAAGCTCTCCATGGCATGTGTCTAGAAGATATCTCAGAATTGCTCATACTGTACATCCCACCAAGGCATCTGCGATCATCTTCCCAACCCCTTCTCACCATCAATCCAAAAACCTATGGTGACAGGGCATTCGCATATGGGGGTCGAAAACTTTGGAACGATCTCCCAGTGTCACTACGCTCCATGGCTGATGTTGAAGTTTTTAAGAGACCGCTAAAAACTTACCTTTCTGATGAATCTTTCCAATGATTGGAAACATGGTACAGTGTAAAGCGCTTTGAGAGGGCCTGCGGTCGTGAAATGCGCTATAGAAGAACGAACTATTATTATTATCATGTGAAAGGAAATAAGAGAATAATGATTGCGTAGCTTTCACATTGTATTTATTTCCACGAGAGTTTTTGCCAAAGTTGTTGTACATGTATATGTTATTTCCTTACACGTGTACATACTTATTCTAACACGTACATGTATCTCAAAGTATTTCGCTTGGATCCAGCTGAGGGATGCGTTTTTTATTGTTCAAAACTCACCTGCCCCGACAAAGGAATTAATTAATGAGCTTGAAGATTTGTCGATCTGTCGGGCAATTGACATTTTTTCAACCTTTGCAAAAATTCCAAAAGGGGAGGACAGCTCTAGGGAACTTTGATTTAAAGAGAATGAAACTCAACATACATTAGCTGATAATCATGTGGAAAATTGTCAGCCTGTTCAAAATATCTTGAAAATACTCTGATTTGATTACTCAGTAAGGAGAACAGTCTCTCTAAAGTTTGCAGATTTCTTGCTAGATATTATCCCATGGGGGCTGCCATTTTGAAAAAAACTGTGATGTCATTGTGGTACATGTCCATTTACCTGTACACAATGGATAAGATGTTGCATAATGAATAGCTATTGTACAACTAAAGCCACCCATGCAAAATGGCAGCCATCTTGGTACCCCCATTGTCTCGCACAGGTGATATCTAAGAGCAGTTGTAGGTCTTTGTCACTTCTTTGAAGAATTGACAAACCTTTGTCAGACCAAGCGACTTACAAGTGCATGCCAAATCCTGCTTAACAAAAGAAACAGCTGAACCAAATATCTTGACACAAATAGGTTATATGACAGGATAAAAGTATCTTCATTTGAATGTACATGACTACAAAAATGGTTTATTATGAGAAAATCCAGTGTCATGCATTCCACAGCTGATCATGAGTGTCACGGTAGCTAGTGTATAGGTCAGTGGGTATCTCACAAATAGAACTGCTCTGACATTACTTTGTAAAGAAAATGGCAGCCCCCATGGGATACTGTCAAGCAAGGAAACTGCAACTTTTGGAGACACCGTTCTCCTTCTTAAATAATCAAATAGGAGTAATTTCAAGATATTTGTAATTGGCTGACAATTATATCTACGTGATTATAGGCTAATGTTTGTTGCCTTTTATTCCCCTTTATTAGCTATGCAACCATTATTCTCTCATTACCTTTCACACTATATATATATATATAAAGAAAGTGTTCTGCGTCGGTTTAGGTAAACTATACGTAGAAAAGACAAATATAAATAAAAAAACCGTAGAGATGGCAATTATCCGATATTTCGGGCATAGCCCTTTGTCAAGGAATGACAAATGTATTAAGTGTCAAGCAAAAATAAGGCAAATAAAAGACGCGCAAAATGGTTGCGTAGAAACAAGATGAAAAAGACGCGCAAAATGGTCGCGTAGAAACAAGAAGTAAGAACGCGCCAGAAGTGACGTAACACTACATCAAGAGAAAGAAGAAGAGCTAAGAGAGAGAGAGAGAGAGAGAGAGAAAAGAAAAGAAAGAGAGGGAAAGAGAAAAGAGAAAGGGACAACAAAAAGAAAAAGATAAGAAAAGAAAGAAAGAAAATTACGTGATGGGAAATGAGCGGAAAGAAACATGAATTCCTCTTGGTCTTTTTCATCTTGTTTCTACGCAACCATTTTGCGCGTCTTTTATTTGCCTTATTTTTGCTTGACGCTTAATAAATTTGTCATTCCTTGACAAAGGGCTATGCCCGAAATATCGGATAATTGCCATCTCTACGGTTTTTTTATTTCTATTTGTCTTATCTACGTATATATATATATATACACACACACACATACACACACACACCCACATGTATTTACGCATCACCATGCCACATACACCCCAAGACGGCCTAGTACCGAAATTGATAGGGAATAGGGGATCGGACCCCCCCCCCCCCCCCTCCTGACGAGGAGTGGGCGTAATGTATTTAGATTTGTATCCATTGCACATTGGACCTTCACGGTAAAGCAGCGCTAGCTTCCCCCATGCTGGATGCGCCACTGCCTTTCTACTCCCACTATTTATAGGTAACCTTCCTGCTCACATCACTTACATTAATGCCCATTGAGCCATTTTATCATCCAGCTCTTCAGTGATACTCTTACATGTGACAGATATCCACATGAATTGAATTTATTGTATCATGTCCATATGCTCTAAAGACACATCCTGCAATTCGTTACTTTTCACGATGTGACGATGAGCGCGCAATAAAAAGAAAGTTAGTTTTGAATAAATCGCTTTCAAAGTTTTGAAGCATAATCTCAACATCTTTAATGTATGAAGGTTGAATAAATTTTATATCCTGGGATAGATCATATTTCAATGTTTAATTATTTGCATATTTTTTATATTTGAGGGAAAATGAGCCATGAACATAACCGTCATTTCGTGAAAACACAAAATTCAACGACGCCGCTTTGATTTGTCTTGACGAAGTGACGGATCTCAGCCGCTCGCGTGTAAAACATATGGGACTTGATCACTGTGCATTTAACCGTCATTTCGTGAAAAAAAAACAGTCAATTCAAGGACGCGCTCTTTTTTGTTTTCACGAAGTGACGGATCTCAGCCGCGCACGTAAATCATACGGGACGGCTGTTATAATTAGCCGTCACTTTGTGAAAACAGAAAATCCTTTTACTAGGTATTTTCTTGTTGAAGTTATCTCCATATAGTTACATAATTAGACATTATTATGGTCTGAACTTTGTAAGGTTCAAGATGTTAGTGATTGATGTCCAAAAATGCAAAAATGCAAAAATGCCTTTTTTTTTTAAATGCAGAAAATGCGAAAAATGTGCGATTTTCCTCATTACCGTCACTTCGTGAAAACAGGGACGAATTTTGGGCAAACAAAAGAATCAAATTACATGTTAAAACAGATTTTGATATTTTTTTAATGGGGTTGTACAGGTTATTCCCTAGACCGCACTGCATTTCTTTCAAATTATATAGTGCTCACCAAAGCATACAATGTTGACCATACTCATAGTGTCATCCAGTCGAATAGACCCTCGTCCTTCAATGTGAACAATTTCTGCGGATATTGTGGTGTTGATTTCAAAATTATGTTAACAAATATTACAGATGAATACTCGTTTGTCGGACAGCAGGCATGTGGTGGTACAATAGCTCTTGACAGTTCTCAAGAGTACGTCGTCTTGAACTCTCCATACTACTACAATCAACAGCTACCGAGTGGTTACACGGATTGCTATTGGTATGTAACCAGCCCAGCAGGGAAACAGGTCCAGCTTGTTTGGCTTGATATTGAGACATCGAATGAATACGTGAATGTCTACGATTACCCATCTTCAACAAGTTACCTGGTATCTCAATTCCGAGGTAATGTTGATACAGACCTGTCACCTTTCGTGTCTACTCGTGGAGGTATCACTATTTACCTAGACGATTACAGCTCTGGTACCAGTGGAAGGGGGTTCCTCGCTAACGTCTCACTTTCAGGTAACAGATTTTCACTAGAGACTTCCTAATGCATGTTGTATTTGTCACTTGATAATATAGTGTAATGATATTCATGATAATGATAATGATAATAATAACAGCCACAATAATAATAACAATAATAATAATAATAATACTATACAAACAACAACAACAAATCATATCCTAGACTTCTGTATGAAGTCCGGTTACTTTTTTATTTACCAACTGAACATAATTATGGACAAATTGATGGTAGTAATAATAATAGTAATATTTATTATTATGATTTCACAAATTATCAGCATTCTTCAAACGATATGTTAGAACGGTATGAACTATAATCACGTCTAAGAGACAACCGAAGACATACCTTTTCCCTTAATCAATTTACATTTGCCACTCTACACTTATGTATAGTAAACTGAATTACCTGGTTAAAGTGGGGTACCTCCCCCCCCCTTTATTCTTTGAATGATCCAGCACATGAAGGCAGCTGGGCTGAATTCAGGATGAGAGCATTTCTTTTTGACGGGAAATAATTTACAAAGAATTTTTTTTTTCTGTGTGTAGCCGAATTATTAAAAAGATTATACTAGTAGTAGTACGAATTTTCTCTCCTTGATCTTCTAGATGGAACTTCGGTGGTGGGCCCAAGGTCATGCGGAGGGACAGTCAGACTAAGCAACTCGATGCCAACCTTTATACTCAACTCCCCATACTACTACCAAC
Organism: Heliocidaris erythrogramma; assembly: GCA_025617745.1. Classification (NCBI taxonomy): domain Eukaryota; kingdom Metazoa; phylum Echinodermata; class Echinoidea; order Camarodonta; family Echinometridae; genus Heliocidaris; species Heliocidaris erythrogramma. The sequence goes on from CM046861.1 coordinate 39,850,826, forward strand.
CCTCGTCATACGCTTATGTGGACTGCTACTGGCATGTACATGGTTTCTCAGGACAGGAGGTTGAGCTGACATGGTTAGACATAGACACTCCGAATTATTTCCTTTATCTCTACGATTACCCATACTCAACCAGCCGCACAGTCTCTTCTATACGTGGAGACATCGACGTAGATATATCACCAGTGGTTTCTTCACGTGGGGGTTGGACACTCGGACACGATGATTACAACTCTGGCAATAGTGGAAGAGGCTTTCTGGCAGAGTTCAGTTTGAGAGGTAAAGTAAGAGGCTCTTTCATTTTGCGCATCTGCATTTCCAACATGTATCTTTCATTTTAACTACCTATACAGGCGTCCCTTCCCCCTCACAAAGAAAATGCGTGATTGACTACTTCCAAGAGGCATATTTATACACTCTAAAATATCAAGTGCTATTTTTAGCACCTCAAGATTTGGAGGCAGCACCTGTAAGGGCACTCATAGGGACTGCACAAATTGTGCTAAAGTAGCACTTGTACAAGTGCTATAATCAGCCCAAGTGCTACTTTAAACACTTTAAGTGTAAGCCTTTTTTACACTTCTGGTGCTATTAGACTCATGCAGCTCCCAAAAACCACACTTCTGGTGCATTAAATAACCTATTTTAGTGCCCCCAAAACGGCACAACACTTTTGCACCCAATATATAGTGCTAAAACACACACAAACAGTATGCACAAAATTACACCTGTAGTGCTGAAAAGTCACCCTTCTATAGTCTGTTAAACAGCCCTACACTAAGGTCTAGATTTTATTGTTAGATAGTGGGGTAGTAGAGGTACTGTAATATCGACACTGATCACCCCATCCTTGGCTAGGTGGTTCCTCCTGAACCCGGTCTGATATGAGTCCAAGGATGCTTTCAGACCAGGCCATGTATAGTGTGTACCTCTGCCGCACAACTCGAGTGCGCTTCCATAAAGGTGCATGGGTTAGCTGCCCCTGCATCTTTTCTTAATTGCTACAAAGTCAATAAATAAGCCTCGAATGGACAGACCTTCACGGAATCGACCCCTGCTTGCCCCCAGACTACGTGATTCGGAACTGCGATTACTGGTAGTTAACATTCGTGGCCTTAGGTCTAATATTGGAGAGCTTTCAAACATTTGTCACAATAGGAAACCATTGATTGTTATTGTTGTGGAGACTTTTCTAGATTCCTCAGTTCAGGATGGTGCTGACTGCATTGCTATTCCTGGCTACAGTATATGTTGTCGTAAAGATAGAAGTAGATCCTCTGGTGGAGGTGTACTTGTATACTGCTTGGAAGGGATAGCAGTCCACCATGATCCAGCAAAAGATCCAAATGATCTTGAACTTGTGTGGTTGACAACTGTCATGACTGTATTGCAGTCTGGAAAATTACTAATCGCAGCTGTTTACAAACCGCCAAATACTGACAACCAAACAATTGAATACTTAGATTCCAACCTCTTGTCCAAGATGGAAGAGGTTGGTGCATCCTCTGTCATACTTGCTGGGGACTTTAATGTCCACCATGAAGAATGGTTGGGCAGCCATAATACTGATGCTGCTGGACGCCTCATGCTTCAGTTTGCCAATTCACATGGTCTAAACCAAATAGTGAAAGAACCAACTAGAGGGGATCAAATTTTGGACCTTCTCCTGACAGATTTGCCATCTTCCTCTTCTACCCTAGCAAATGTAGGAACTTCAGATCATAACCCGGTCCTGGTCACAGTGGACCTCCATGTTTTTAGGGATAAGCCCTTCAAACGAAAGGTCTGGCAATATGAGAAGGCTGATTTCTGGGAAATGCGTGCCCATTTCTCATCCGTTGACTGGCCTGAAGTCTTTCATGACAAGGACCCAGAAACTGCATGCACTAAGGTCACTGATATTATTTATGATGCCATGGAAACATTTATTCCTCACAAAATGGTCATAAAAAAGACAGGTGACAAACCTTGGTTTAATGATGAATGTAGAAGAGCAGCAAAAAAATGAAACGTAGAATCTATCGTCAAAACAAGAAGGACTATCCTACTTTCACAAAGGAAAAATTCACTAAAGCCCGAAAGTCTTACGTTCAGATAGAGAAAAAGCAAAAAAGCAATACAACTTAACACTCAAATAACATCTAACAGACCAAAATATCAGCAGTAAAAAGTGGTGGCGTGTTGTTAATGCTCTTTCTGGTAAATCGGGTCACACCTGTCATAGTAAACGACAATGTTGTGCACAGTACTGCTAAAGAAAAAGCTCAAGCCTTCTGTAATACCTTTGCAGAAAAATGCAACCTTCAAGGAGCACAAGAAGATGCTCCTTTCCTTTCACACAGTCCTTTTTTGAGAATGTCATATTCAAACCAACGATTATTAATAGGCTTCTCAGACAACTTGCTCCAGATAAAGCCACACTGGTCGGAATCATATTCCTACCAGAGTCTTAAAAGAATGTAGTGCTGAGTTGGCCAGCCCTTTAAGTCGGCTTTTCAAACTCTGCTTCAACAATGGTATTTTCCCAAGTTCTTGGAAGACAGCAAATGTTGTTCCCATTCATAAAAAGGACCCAAAGTCTGACCCCACTAAATATCGTCCCATCTCTTTACTTAGTATCATTAGTAAAGTAATGGAATCTGCTGTTTCTTTACAATTCCAAAGCTATTTGTTCAGAAGGATTCAATCTTATTTCCCACAGACAATTTGGTTTTAGACCAGGTCACAGTACTGCCGACCTCCTAACAATAATCCCCCTAGAAGGTAACATTTCACTAGATAAAGAGAAGAGGTCTGTATTGTGGCCCTTGATATTAAGGGAGCATTCGACAAAGTGTGGCACAACGGGTTTGTATCGAAATTGAAATCCAAAGGAGTGGATGGAAAAGCCCTAGCTTGCTTGGCTACGTAATTATTTGTTAGACCGTCACATCTCCTTGCTGGTCAAGCTTCTGAAGCCATCCCTGTCAATGCTTCAGTACTTCAGGGCTCTGTTCTGGTACCACTGCTGTTCTCCATCTACATTGATGACCTTGTGGATGTCTGTGAGAATGAGCTGTACTTGTATGCTGATGATTCAACATTGTTTGCTCGTCTTCCTGCAAACAGTGACATCAGATCAATTGAAGATAGTCTCAACAGGGACCTGTCAAACATAAAATCCTGGGCTAACAAATGGAAAGTCACATTTGAACCTACCAAGTCTAAAATGATGACTATTTCAAGGAAGAGAACCCCCTCACAATTAAATTTGCAATTTGGTGATTGTCCTCTTGTCGCTCAGGATGAGATCGAAATCTTGGGTGTAACAATTGACAGGAAATTAACCTGGACCAAGCATATACAGACTGTTGCCTCTAGAGCTGGGCAAAGACTTGGGGCTCTAAGGAAAGTTGCTAATAAGCTTGATATAAAGGGTAGAGCTATTGTCTACAATGCACAGGTCCGCAGCATAATGGAATATGCATCTTTATGCTGGATAAATGCCTCCTCTACCATACTTAGCATGTTAGACAACATTCAGAAAAAAAGCACTCAATGTTATTTGTGTTGATGAATCCACTGCCCTTCAAGATTTATCCATTCCTAGTTTAACTCACAGGCGCCAAGTTGCAGCTGCTTGTGTATTCTACAGAATGCACACAGAACAGTGCCCAAAAGCTAGAGTATCTTCTTCTGTCCACGATGTTCTATTACCCACTGCAAAAACTCATCAATTGGACAGAAGCTTCATTCACACGGCTTCAAGGGTTTGGAACAGTCTCCCAAATCATGTTGTTGGAACGCCTTCCTGTACAGGACTAAATTCTTTTAAAAGGCGTGTGCATAGATTTCTTTTGGCAAATCGCATTTCATGACTTCAATGTTTTACCTATTTTTCCTTAAATTGTTTTTTATATATATTTTTTTAATGAGTTGCAGTGAACCATTGATTAGCCTTCTGGATCCTTGGTGTTTTGGCTGGCTGTTGTTCACATTTTGCATGTCATATACAAAAAAAAATAAATAAAAAATATGAACTGGTTGTATACATAGATGATGTGGACTAAAACCATGGCATGTGGATTTAATTATATGAGAATTACTTCAGACCAAGAAGTGGCAATTTCGGAGGTTTAATTGTTCCATATCGGCAATCCACAATCGTGACGAAAAAGAGCACACACACCGCCTTCCAAACTTCCCAGGCCCGGCCGGCGCAGTCGATTGCGCCCCATGCCTGGCTCCGCATGATCAACAATTTTCATGTCAATTAACGACAACGCGTACCGTAGACGGTTGGCCACACCACACATGCTGAACCATGGCATTTCCACTTCATTGCTTTTCATGTTTCATATCCACCACCACAAAAATTAATGTTAATATCATATTATTTGATACCTATATTGGCATAGAATTACAGAAGTTCTAAATTTAATGTCTTAAATTTTTACTTACCGCACCATGCCTGTGCAGCAGATGATGGCTCTTGCACTACAGTCAAAGACGTTAAAAAGTATCAAGACAGATTACTCTGACCTACTTCCGTAGTACATTTTGGAGGCGTAAATTGCTGTGTTAAAAACAGACTCTGAAAAATACGTTCGCCATAGGTATAACACGTGAAAAGATGTCTCATTTTTTCTTGATATTTCATATCTTACTCTATCTTTTTCAAGTCTGATTTTTGCACGAGAAAAAGGATGGATAGTTCAAAAAAAAAAAATTTTTACCTTTTTTGTCAATAAATGCCGCTATGAATCCCTTGGATCATGCCTGCTTTTTGACAAAGTCATCTGCCATAGGGTTAACACGTGAAAACATGGATTTTAAAAATGATTATAGTTCCTCTAATATTACTTTGAATTTAGTGTAAATGTGGCTTACATGTAATTTGAGACTCTGAAAAAGCTTAATGAAGGCTCAAAAAGTGCAAGGGACCCCGCATAAATCCCCGGGAATATGCATGCTTTTGGCCTTCAATCTCCCATAGGTTAACACGCAAAAACGGTGATTTTCGAATGATTATAATTCCCCCAGAATTAAATCAAAATTTTGAAAAATGTGCCTTGAATAAAATTTAAAGCTCTGAAAATGTATAATTAAGACTCAACTAGTTGAATAGACCCCGCATAAATCCCCGGGAATATGCATGCTTTTGACCCTCAAAAAGTCTCGCCTGCCATAGGTTCACACGCGAAAACAAGGAATTTTAGGATGATTATAATTCCCATAATTTTTATTTGAAAATATTAAAAATGTGATTTACATGAAATTTAAAGCTCTGAAAAGGTATAATTAAGGCTTGATGAGTCCAGTAAACCCCCCATAAATCCCCGGGAATATGCATGCTTTTGACCAAAAACGTCTCGCCTGCCATAGGTTAACACGCGAAAACAAGGAATTTTAGGGTGATTATAATTCCCCTAGTATTTATTTGAAATTATGAAAAATGTGATTTACATGAAATTTAAAGCTCTGAAAGGGTATAATTGAGGTTCGATGAGTCCACTGAACCCCCCATAAATCCCCGGGAATATGCATGCTTTTGGCCTTCCAGCTCCCATAGGTTAACACATGAAAACAGGGGTTTTGAAATGATTTTAATTCCCCTAGTATTTATTTGAAATTATGAAAAATGTGATTTACATGAAATTTAAAGCTCTGAAAGGGTATAATTGAGGCTCGATGAGTCCAATAAACCCCCCATAAATCCCCTGGAATAGGCATGCTTTTGACAAAAAAAAAAAAAAATTTTGCCATACTACACGTGTATTCCAATATTTGTTATCGATGACCTAATATGGGCGTGTACCGATCACGCGAGATCGACGACATCCAATGAGATCGTGCGCTAGCAGACGACCATGTAGCAGACGTACCCCCGCGCCCGAAGGCAAGCCCAGCCTAGCCCAGCCTAGCCGGTTAGAAGAAACTCTAACTAAATTCCAGTTCACTATTATATTTCTAATGTACCAGAGGCAAAATTCAATGTGTTAAATTCATAAATTCGTATAATCAATGTTCTATCACCGCATTACGCCGAGCCTAATGGCTGATGTTAGATCATGCAAGCAGCAGCATGGAATAGCTGAGCGGAATAGGTGCATGGACCATTCGCCAGGGGTTAATTAAATAACAATAGTATAGTGAAATAAAGAAATATACCAGACGACTTTGAGGTGTGATTGTGCATCAATTTATTACCAAGGCCAAGAGGCTGACACAAGGTGGCGCGCTTACACTTTGCGACCATCATAGTATTACAATAACAACACATTGGCGTGACTGCCTTTTCTTTCCCCTTCTCCTAACTTTAACTGCACAGCATGATTTGTAAGACGATAATTATGTAAGCTAAAAATTACATAACCGCTGGTGTAAAAACCTGATAACGCTAATCAAAGTCAACAAATGTTGTTTTTTCCCATTATAACAGAGTGACAAATACTAAACTGATAGCTAACACCCCGAAGGAATTTGCAATAATTAACATAACATAACCATAGCATGTTTACTCCTCTTTTCCCCTCTGCTTATCCGAATTGAGCGAAACACACATCGATTGGCAGAATAAAATGGAATCCTTTAAGGCAAGCCGACAACAAACATGTAGCATTATATATAAATGACACAAATAATACATGTCACCCTATCCAGAAATAATGAAATACTGCAACCCAAGCCTACTGAAACCAGAGAGGTTGAAACAATATCCTGTCCGAACCACTATAAGTATGACTATTGATGAAATTGCATGGAGAATTGCTGCATGTACAAAAACACTATCTGAAACAGCAAATCAAACATACATATGAAGAACAGGTTAGGAAGTATAATGATATCTGCAGCGCTCATATCTATACCTCAAAAAATACAATAATCACGGCTTTGTCAAGTTAACAAAGACCTAAAAATATAACAAAATTAACGGTAAAACATGTCCTGAAAACGACAACCTTAACTCGCGAAAACTGACGAACTAACCAAGTGACACTTAATAGCATCACGCGTGAACATATAAAATCACATATAAACATATATCTTTACAAAGCAGTCAAATCATCATATAAATCATGGACAACAAATAACAGACTGATAATGTATAAATCACTGTTCTTTTCTAGCGACTGTTCAATTCTGTATAACATCAGCACATCTTTAACCAAGACCAGTCCTGATTCCAAATCACACATAAAGCAGTTTAAACATACAAATTATGTAGATCATTGTTCAGATTATAATTTTACATCAAATGTCACAGAAAATAATAGAGTTGTCCTGTCCAACACAATTGGTGATAATCAAGAAGCATAAGCTTGTAGATGATGACATGAATCATATAAAATTTCACATCAATCATAAAAAGTTTTGAGTCTCTAGGCTAACAATCGATGGTATTCTCAGGGTTGTCAGTAATGGAGTATACCCATCACATAGTCATAATGGACACAAGTGGTTGTCCATCAAGATCATGAATTGGCATGAGTTTGCTCCTGGCAAAAGCATCAAGTCCATATCGTGACCGGATCTGAGTGATCGCCATGCATAGCATCGCGTCGAGCGGCAAGTCACCGATGTCATGTGATGTGCGAAGCGTCCCTCCTGATGACAACACAGCGGGACCATGCACTGAGACTGCACGGGGCTGGTCCGGTGGACGAGTATGGTGAAGCTCTCCTACTTCTAGGGCAAATGGACCAGCAGGACCATGCTCTGGACTAGCATGGGGCCGGTCTAGCCGTTGAACACAACATGGAACTGTCAAGATGGAACTGTCATTCTCGATATTACATGGACAGCCGACTGGACGTGAACAACCATCCAATGCGACTGGTGGTGGTTCTGGTGGTTCTGTTGGATCAAGATACAGCAGCGGTATTTCTACGCAATGTGTGGTACACGTCGGACAAACTGGAGCCGCTGCTGAAGTCCTGTCGCTGCTGCCCTGCAGGCATGGAGGCATAGCGATGCTTCCATTGTGGGCCACACGTATGTGACTTGATTCGTTGGGTTGCTCCGGATAGGGCATAGGCGCAACGATCACGGAATCGACGCTTATGGCAGTATCAATAAGATCATGAGGAATCACGGTACTACCATGTCCAAGGGTATAATCGCTATTCGTGTAGTCAGGTCGTTTTGGATTGCATGATAGCGCAATGGATACGAACTCAACACTACCAGTACCGTCAATCGATGAATCTTCAGGCATCACGGTACCTTTAACTTCAGGAACGCAATTGCTACCAAAACAACTATCCAGTAGCACTGTGTCTGATACATTGGATACATCCGGCAATGTTTTCGTCAGCAAAATGGACAACTCACTAGTGCTATTACCAACAGAAGTGACTGGAGCTAAACAATCCAATAGCACATCGGAAATACCACACTTGGTATCATGAGAATGGCGACCTACGATATTACCATTGTCGCCAAACAACTCACCCTCTTTGTTCGCACCTTTCGGTGGAACATGAGCATCTGCATGTATAGTAACCTCACTTTCACTCCTCTCGTAACCGTCTTCCCTCTGGTCTTCATTCCATTGTTTCATATCACTTCGGTTGATCTCATTATTCTCCCCTTCAGTCGTCTCATATCCATTATCTCTCCAGTCTTCATTCCATTGATTCACATCACCTCTGTGAGCTTCATTAACCTCAATTTCACTGGTCTCATATCCATCATCTCTCCAATCCTCAATCCACTGATTCACATCACCTCTGTCAGTTTCATTATCCTCACTGTCAGTAGTCTCACATGTTTTCTCCTTTCTTTCACATCTCTTGTGTATGTGCTTGTCTACTGCTGTGACTGTATTCCCTAATGTATCATGACTGTTTATCTCAGGATTATCATCCATCTCACCACTATCCCCGAGATTGTGATTCTCAATTGCATTCATCTTACATTCCTTGCTGTTTAGATTGATGTTATTCTCATTCACACCTTCCATACCACTAACATCTGGGAGAAAGGAGCCAAGCCTCTGAGATGAAGACAAACCATAACAGTAAGCAACATTATCCCCAAACATTATTAATTGCTTGGAGGGGCGGACCGACACGTCATTTCGCTCCATAAAGGGAGCACCCGCAATGACACCATGAGCACTTGCAAAGTAATCATCCTGGACTACAACACCGTCAAACACATCCTTCATACAATAATGTGAACTGGGTCACACCAACAACCTGGGTCTGATCAACTAGACTATGTAAAGAAATACCATCAAGAATATAATCATGCAACCCAAAATCATCATGATCAACAAGAATTTCAAAGCCGAAATCATCAGCAACAGATTCCCTGATTAAATTGATCTGTGATCCACTCTTCAATTCTACAAATATTTCCAAATTCTCAAATGTATGGGCCGAAAAACAAGGAGTATTCATAATCTGCCTGTTTGCAGAACACTGGCGCAAATTTAATTGCGACGACCTGCTAGCCGGACGCCGGCACTTCGGCATAAGCGCCCCGACTGCCGCGGCGGTCAGCGCGGCCTTAGCCCTGGTTTCCCCGAGTGTCTAATCACACATCTCTCTGTGTGTATGTATGGGGCTACACAAATCAATGTCCTAGGACTACCTCTCGTCTGACACCGATATTTACACGGCACGCCCGGCCCCTACTTGGAGGGTTTATTTCTGTAAATGGCTAAGTAACTCGATGGGTAGGAATCAGACCTAGCTGCCACCACGCCAGGGGTTAATTAAACAATAATAGTATAGTGAAATAAAGAAATATACGGACGACTTTGAGGTGTGATTGTGCATCAATTTATAACCAAGGCCAAGAGGCTGACACAAGGTGGCGCGCTTACACTTTGCGACCATCATACAATAACAACACATTGGCGATGATAGTTGTCTAGCACTATCTACGCTCGGTCTACCCCTCTGCGATCCCAATCGAGGTGGTGGCATTGCCGATGGAACTATATGTCAGTTTGCCAAAACTTGGCTCATCAAGGTTTTTTGCTTGCTGTTCGTCGTTTACTTGTATTTGGCACCGACAGCCCCGAGAGACCGACAATGTAGTGGGAGGGGGCTTCTGAACCCTGTTATGGATATGAGTCTGACACTGACATTCTATGACAAGGGCGAATGCAGGATGTAGTAAAAGGGTGGGGGCACAAAATTAATGCAGGGCTGTCAACTTTGGGGAACTGCTTGAAGGGAAATTTGTATTTTTTTCTTCTCGCCAGCCAAAAGTCAGTTAGGGGGATTTTTCGCCAGCCCTCCAAATGTTGCTCGGGGGGGGGGGGGGGGGGGGGGGGTGAGGGGAGGCAATAATGTTTTCTTCTCCCCAGCCCTCCGAAAGTTGTTCAGTTGAGGGGGTGGGGTATCAGATGTTATGGGTCCAGTTTTCCTCCAAAATTCTCTGACAAGCAAAAAAAAAGTTATCAGTTCTAAAAGGGGGTATACAATTTAAAATTTTAAATCCGCCACTGATCCATGTCCGGACTGTCACGTCAGTCTTGCGGGATGGGAATTTTTACAAGTTTTCTTGGAGGGTTAATAGAACGACATTGTTAGCCTCGTGGGTGAGGGGAGGCAATAATGTTTTCTTCTCGCCAGCCCTCCGACAGTTGTTCAGTTGAGGGGGTGGGGTATCACATGTTATGGGTCCAGTTTTCCTCCAAAATTCTCTGACAAGCAAAAAAAAAGTTATCAGTTCTAAAAGGGGGTATACAATTTAAAATTTTAAATCCGCCACTGATCCATGTCCGGACTGTCACGTCAGTCTTGCGGGATGGGAATTTTTACAAGTTTTCTTGGAGGGTTAATATAACGACATTGTTAGCCTCGTGGGCTCCCAAACTAAATTTGGTGTTCGATCCGGGGTTTTCAACATTTTAGGCAAGAGCCCGTATGCCAACTTGGGTTTCAAAAAGGGGGCCGCTGCCGATTCGCCCCCCCCCCCCCCTTGATCTGCCCCTGCTATTCTGTCATGGATGTGAAGAAAAGGCTAACAATGTCGTTCTATTAACCCTCCAAGAAAACTTGTAAAAGGGGGAGGAGAGAGAGAGAGAGAGACAAAGAGAGCTGGAGAAAAGTAATGGGGTATTCCTACAAAGACAGAATAGGACTGGAAATAAATAAATTATATCATCAGCTGCTATTGTTGGTTACTAGTTAATTCAATTCAAAACACGGAGGCCATTTTCCCCCCTTTTCATACAATCGGTATAGGCCCTATTGCGTTGGTGATGGCTTCGGAGCAAGCCCCTATACTGTTTTCTTTGCCTGTCGTCTCAAATTTCTACAGCAGAATATTATAAATAACTTACCATAAGTTAGTTATATTGGTGGCATATCCAGGAATGCATTGGGAGGGGGGGGGGGGGGGGGGCTCACGCCTGACGAACAAAAAAAAATCATCAGATGCATTCTATTTTTAATTTTAGGACAAGGAAGGAAAAAGAAATCAGTTTTTAGATTCTTTCTGTGCGGGGAGGGTACACATTTCCTTTCATTCGATGTGTAACTAAGATATGTCAGATTTGGTGTTGGCTGGCACATAGGGGCACGTGCATTCATGGATACGCTACCAATAAAAATAAGATAATCTTGGATACGCCACTCTTAATTTAATCCTTATATTTATAAGGAATTGCTCGCAAGCAATCTCATTTTATTAAAACCTTTTCTGTCTTGACTTTTAAAAGAATAAGGCTAATACATTACAGGTGTATTACAGGTTTATAATCCCTATAATTTCCATAAATCATATTAAATGAAAGATTCTGACTTAATAGAAAAATAAAGATTGCATTTCATTTTTTTTTAAATAACTTTTCTCGACATTCCCGTCAGATATCGCAGTGTATGCTCATATAGAGCTTACTATCAGGGAACATGTTTGGACCCCCACCCCATCACATAAAAAATAATAGAAATTTCACAGCAAATAACTTTAACATAAATATAAACATCTAGTCCTAGCCCCTCCCCCCCCCCCAACTCTATCCCTCTCCTCCCTGGTGCAGTTAGAGTTGATTCCTATCTGTTTTGGGGCATAAGTTTGTATTTGAAGGGACAATATCAAAATTATGCCCTTTAGTTACGGCTTTACCAAAAGCGATGTCCAGAAAAAGAAAAAAAATAAAGAAAATAAAAATACAAACATCTCGATTAAGACTATAACCTTTCCCTCTGGGCCGATTGACATGTACCACAATATTATACGCGTGCTTTAATTCGGGACTGAGCACTCTTCGCATTTAAAATCTTTGCTATATACAGTTGCGTAATAAGCGATTTCGTAATTGGCCCATGAGCAACATTTCGCAAATGACCTTTCCCTTTGTTCATTTGGATAGGCATGCATCTTTTCAAAGAAAGATAATACGTAAAAGCGTGCCCGACATAGCAACCTACACAATTCAAACTCTATGAAAGAAAGACATTGTAGACCAGGTGACTAGAATAGCACGTCAATGAACACTTGGGAAAGCGCATTGTTTGAAAGTTGGCTATCATTTGGCAGACTGTCAAATACCAACCATCAATGAACGCTTTCTCAGTGAATTTTAAACGAACATACCAGTTTATGTCAAATGACCTTTTATCTGCTCATGTGGGACCCCAAGGAAGAACAGCGGCATTTTGTAAATACGGCTGAATTTGGGTCATCCTCCGTTTTTTATGCTCATGTATACGTTGTATTTTATGAAATGTATGTGCACAGAATTGTGCAGGTGCTAAGTTCACGGGACGTTGGTCAGCACTTGAAGTGTAAAACGAGCGTCCTAACATTCAGCACTTACTTTTAGCACTCAATTTTCTGCACCTTATCATCTCCCAGACGCAAATGGCACGAGAGGTGTTAGAAATAGCATGTCAAGTGCAAACTTCCAATTAGCACTCGTTTTTCAGCACTTCACTTTTTAGAGTGTATATTGAGTTGCATGAGAAGATCCAGGATCGGGGAAGGTGGGGGGGGGGGGGGGGTGAATAGAAGCAAAACATGATTATCCCCAAAGTCTTTTCTCGGGACTTATTTCCCGCTGTAATCTCGTCGGTCTTATATCCCCAGATCTTTTTCGGGTGGAAGGATGGGGTGATTTAGCCTATAAATAACCTTTCCTTAAAAATTGTTTCCCGGGAAATATATTGCGAGGGGTTGGTCACTCCGCCTGTCGCAAATATACTTTATGACACAATTTATTTTACTGATGTATTTAATACGCAGATACACCATATTATTCGAGCTTGGATTCGTGCGGCGGTACGATACCACTGACGCTGTCTTCACCAAACGTTACTTTCTCAACTCCGTACTACTATCAACTCTCTACATCTGGTGTTTACATGGACTGCTACTGGTATATTACAAGTCCTTCAGGAAAGCAGGTTCAGCTGACAGTACTTGACCTAGAGACAGGCAGTTATGAACAGATATACATTTATGACCATCCGACCTCTACTAGTAGTAGCTACAGGGTGTCACAATTGTCTGGTCGGTTGGAGCCCCCTGCTACAATCTTGTCTTCACGAGGCGGAGTGACAGTGCACTACGACGATTACAGTTCTTGTTACAATGGCCCAGGAATACTGTTCGAAGCGAAGATCCTAGGTATTATAGGAAAATCCAAACTGGATAACATGTTGCTTACAAGAAATAACAACAATCCTATGAACAGCGTACATGGAGAAAATTTTAGCAAATCAAAAAAACATTATAGTATTAGAAAATTCTGAATCTCTCTCTTATTAGAGGTCTTGGTAATATCATAGTTTTTCAAATACAGATATCTAATGTGTTTTACAAAATTAAATAATTTTTTTTCTCAATTGAAACGTGGTGCGGCCATCCACCCTCTCCACGGATCAAATTATGAAGAAGTGTGGGTTAACATGATAAAAGAAAAACATATATATATTATTACAACAAAAAAAAATACATTATCAGAACAGGCGTTGATTACAAATTCAGATAATCCACATTAATTAGTTGTAATATTTAATGACATTGCATCCTTCACAAACTGGGTAGAAAGATACAGGGTTCTGAAGCAGGGGCCATATGAATAATGGCTAACATCAATGATTGCCAATCTCTTTTTTAGATATCAAGATATTTATTTATGATTGAAAATAGAAGGGTTATATCCTTTACACATTATAATAACTCTATTTTTTCGGTTACATTACATTTCTCAAAGGTCCGTTTCTCTGAAGGTTCGTTATTTCCAAAAAGAAAGAGTCCATAATTCCGAAAATGATATAGGGTTCATGATTCTGAAGGTTCAAAATTCTTAAAATGAAATTAACCCCATTAGGAATTACAAATTTTCGGAATTATGAACCTTCGGAATGATGCACCAAATGTTCAGAATTATGAACCCTATTTGGCTACAGCCCACGATACCGGCATTGTCGACCTATATAGTGAACCCTCAGAAATGTTGACAGAAGGCCCAGGAGACTGACGGCTTTCGGTATGAGGGTTCACTAGGCCAACAATGCCGGTATCGTGGGCAGTTTGTTTCATCATGCTGTTGGTCTCGTTGGCTTTCGGTCTACTGGAATGTCCCACCTTTTTGCGTTTTCCTAGTAATGAACCTGGTGTAGGAAGTTTTTGTGTTCGGAACTAATTATCTTTCGGTATTAGGCCTACGAACCTCCGTAAAAGGAAGGTCCCTCATGTTTTCCTATGAAACTTTTATATCTGCCTTTTATAGCATCCTCAAGGGGACAGATGGTTTATTTTACCATGCGTGCAATGTTACAAACTGGCTTTAGGCAATCGTAACTGTTCGGTTCTTCTGTTTTGTTTAGCACTTTTATCCAGAGCAACATATGCGATCCTATAACTACTAGGGCAGTTAACCCGGATAGTTGCCTATTATTTCTAAATCCTTTGTATATAGGGTTTTAGGGTAATTTGGGTTATTTTTTTTACGGGGTAGTTATTCGGGGGGTAATGTTCTAGGGGTATATATTACAAGGACGGGTTGTTGGAGGTCGTTGTCCGGGATAATCTTGATTGGATGCAGTTGTCCGGGGGTATATTCGTCCAGGGACGGGGGAGTAGTCCTGATGTTTTTTTCTTCTTCTTCTTCTTCTTCTTCTTCTTCTTCTTCTTCTTTATTGTTGACATTCTAGATTCAAAGCCGGACTATCAACCTGGATTCTGTGGTGGAACCGTTGCCCTCACCGATTCATCGCCAGATTTCACCTTCACAACTCCCCTATACAACGACCCGTCTACGTCAGCCGTCGAAACAGACTGCTGGATGTACATCACCTGCCCTTCAGGAAAGCAGGTTCAGCTGACAGTGCTTGACCTAGAGACACGCAGTGAGAGGGTATATATTTATGACTATCCAACCTCTACCAGTTACCAGGTATCTTACCTGTCTGGTCGCCTTGAGTCCCCTGCTACTGTCCTGTCTTCACGAGGCGGAGTGACAGTGCACTACGATGATTACAACTCTGGTTACAATGGCCCAGGAATACTGTTCGAAGCGAAGATCCTAGGTATTATAGGAAAACCCAAACTGGATAACATGTTGCTTGCAAGAAATAACAACAATCCTATGAACAGCGTACATGGAGAAAATTTTAGCAAATGAAATAAACATTATAGTATTAGAAAATTCTGAGCTTTATCTTATTAGAAGTCTTGGTAATATCATTGTTTTTCAGATACAGATATCTAATGTGTTTTAAAAAATGAAATAATAATTTTTTCTCTATTGAAAGGTGGTGCGGCCGTCCACCCCTCTACGGATCAAATTATGAAGAAGAGTGGGTTAACATGATAAAAGAAAAATATATACATGTATATTATTACCAAAAAAAACCATCAGAACAGCCGTTGATTACAAATTAAGATAATCCACATTAACTAGTTGTAATAGAAACATAGGTGATTATATCTTAAATAGTTTTCAGTAGATTTAATGACATTGCATCCTTCACAAACTGGGTAGAAAGAGACAGTGTTCTGAAGCAGGGGCTATATGAATAGTGGCTAACATCATTGATTGCCAATCTCTTTTTTAGATATCAAGATAATTATTTATGATTGAAAATAGAAGGGTTATATCCTTTACACATTATAATAACTCTATTTTTTTCGGTTACATTACATTTTTCAAAGGTCCGTTTCTCTGAAGGTTCGTTATTTCCAAAAAGAAAGAGTCCATAATTCCGAAAATGATATAGGGTTCATGATTCTGAAGGTTCAAAATTCTTAAAATGAAATTAACCCCATTAGGAATTACAAATTTTCGGAATTATGAACCTTCGGAATGATGCACCAAATGTTCAGAATTATGAACCCTATTTGGCTACAGCCCACGATACCGGCATTGTCGACCTATATAGTGAACCCTCAGAAATGTTGACAAAAGGCCCAGGAGACTGACGGCTTTCGGTCTGAGGGTTCACTAGACCAACAATGCCGGTATCGTGGGCAGTTTGTTTCATCATGCTGTTGGTCTCGTTGGCTTTCGGTCTACTGGAATGTCCCACCTTTTGCGTTTTCCTAGTAATGAACCTCCTGGTATAGGAAGTTTTTGTGTTCGGAAGTAATTATCTTTCGGTACACTCTTAGACAAAAAGGTTTGTTTGAGCACCTTTAAAAGGTGCTTATATTTGCCACACCAGTGCCACCTTTTAGGGTGTCCCTAAGCACCTTTTGAAAAGGTTTTCATCGACACCTTTAAAGGTGCTCATCACGAAAAAAATATGAATGAATAGTTAGGTTTTAAGACGTGTATCAATCAGATATGATTATTTACGTCTGTGTGGACCGACCTTTAACGTCACCATCCGAAAGACGTGACCGGGGCTCAAACCCGCACCCCAAGTCAATTTGTAACTGCCCCGTCAGCTTGGTTTACAGGCGCACGCCACAACGCCCAGAGCACTGGCAAAGAGCTAGCCTACTCTTGAGCAATATTTTATCGTCCTTCGAAAAAATACAATATATCCATAGTAACTGAAATCAATAAATTATAACAACATGCAATAGAACACATTTATACAATTTGTATTAAACCGAAGTATTTTGAAAATGACGAATGTAGATAGATATTATCGTGGATATGTTTAAATAATATCTACAGATTATGATAAAGACTAATACGCATAACAAAAGGTGGAGATATCTAAGCTCAATGGCTAAGGTCCTTTTAATGGAACTTGTAGACACCTTTTCAATCCGGCACCAGTTTGGAGCTAATGAGTACCCCATAAGCACCATTTTTTCTAAGAGTGTATTAGGCCTACGAACCTCCGTAAAAGGAAGGTCCCTCATGTTTTCCTATGAAACTTTTATATCTGCCTTTTATAGCATCCTCAAGGGGACAGATGGTTTCTTTTACCATGGGTGCAATGTTACAAACTGGCTTTAGGCAATCGTAACTGTTCGGTTCTTCTGTTTTGTTTAGCACTTTTATCCAGAGCAACATATGCGATCCTAATGCAGCTAATGTGGGATGAAAGTATTCCTTTGAACATACATTTAACTTTATGATAAATCTGGCAACTATCTTTGACAACTACCCCAAGGACAATAACTACTAGGGCAGTTAATCCCGGATAGTTGCCTATTATTTCTAAATCCTTTGTATATAGGGTTTTAGGGTAATTTGGGTTATTTTGTACGGGGGTAGTTATTCGGGGGTAATGTTCTAGGGTTATATTACAAGGATGGGGTTGTTGGAGGTCCGGGATAATCTTGCTTGGATGCAATTGTCCGGGGTATATTCGTCCAGGGACGGGGGAGTAGTCCTGATGTGTTGTTTTTTTCTTCTTCTTCTTTATTGTTGACATTCTAGATTCAAAGCCGGACTATCAACCTGGATTCTGTGGTGGAACCGTTGCCCTCACCGATTCATCGCCAGATTTCACCTTCACAACTCCCCTATACAACGACCCATCTACGTCAGCCGTCGAAACAGACTGCTGGATGTACATCACCTGCCCTTCAGGAAAGCAAGTTCAATTGACAGTTCGGGATCTCTATACAACAAATGAAGAGATAGAGGTTTACGACCATCCATCTTCTTACTCGTCTAGCTACCGGATATCCCTATTATCTGGTCGGTTAGACTCTCAAACTGTCATGATTTCTTCTCGCGGAGGACTGACGGTATACCTCGATGACCACAGCAGTAGTTACAACGGTCCAGGAGCTTTTTTTGAAGCACATATCATAGGTATGTTGAAGATGCGAGAGTAGTTGGTAAAGAAGGTTAATCCGCCACAATAATCCAAGAAAAATATATGAATAAAGTGATTTTTGTTTGAAATATGATACGATAATATGACCCACACCTAGGAAACTAATTACTCGTTTTCTTTGGACATTCATTTTACCATGCGGTTGGCCTAAGATGTCTGCATGTACTTTCAGACAAATTGCACTAATAATAATGGGATGAGATCTCCAATCTTAAAGTTGATTTTAATTTTGCAATTTAGGTGTCTTCTGTTTTCTTTCCTAAAACTTTTTTTCTTTTCTAAAACTTTTTTTTCTGTTGTGTAAGCCAGGCTATTTTTTCTTCATAAAATTAAGTTTAAAGAGGATAGGTGACAGGGATAAATAAGACTAGGGACTATTTTGTGGCTTTCTTTCCCACATTTTAATGAAAAATTAATCGTTTAGTCTTATAACGTTAACACAGCTGGGAAAATTATTTCGGGTTTCTCTATAAGGCAGTCGCTATACGAAATTCCTTCATATGTTTAGTACATACGTAGTTAATTAACAACTGACAACGACGCAACATCAATGAGCTGTAAATCCCACTTTTGTTTCCATGATAATTATAATGTACATTTTCATGACAATTCGAGAAACAATTCTTTCATGTGTTTGAGTGTTTCTCATTATCGTCCTCAGATGCAATGCCCTCGAATGTATCGGGCTTCTGCGGCGGAGTCATTCCTTTGAGTACGAGTATACCAAGGGTCACAACTACTACCCCTTTGTTCTATCAACCGTCGACATCTGATGTGACCATTGACTGCTGGTCTTACGTCAGAAGCCCTTCAGGCAAGCAGGTCGAGATGAGTGTCCACGACCTCCAAACAAAAAACGAGTATGTGCACGTATACGACTATCCCTCGTCATCGAGCTACCAGCTTTCCTATCTTCGAGGTAATGTCAGTGACTCTACGGTGGTTTCAACACGAGGAGGCTTCTCTGTAGTTTTCGATGATACATCGTCTGGTGAAAATGGGTGCGGTTTTGCCATGGATGTCGCACTAACAGGTAAGACCGGAGTGGTTTCGATAGCAAGTGCGATGAAAAAAATGGGTGTGAAACACGTTTTCCTCTTTGGCAAGCAGTAAGCACTCATGTGGAGAGATGAATTGATAAAGGAATGGTAGAATAAAGAATTCTAATCTGTAGAAAGTAAAATCGCTTTTAACGGGATTTGCTAAGATTATATGAAAAATCCAACTAAGATTATCTTCAACGCCCCAAATTATCACAGTTGAGGTTTCATTCTCCTTCTGAAGATAACATTCACTCTTTATCGTCTTTGAAGTATACAAGACTATAATATAATATGTAATTCGTTTTCCAGATGAATTTACCTGGGATGATGAGGGAATTGATTCTTGTGGCCAAACGATATACCTCGACAGCTCTTCACCATCTATCGATTTTCGCACACCGACCTATCCAATCGAGGTTCTGAATGACTACTATTGGTGCTATTGGTATCTCACCTGCCCATACGGATACCGAATCTCATTGCTTTTCCATGATTTCGACACGTACTCCAACTCACGCTTCAGAGTTTACGATTACTCGTCTACTTCGTCAACCTATCAGCTGGCCGAAATATCGTCGAGTTCTCTTCCAGGTACGGCAGCCATTCAGTCGTCCAGCAACAGACTTACAGTTTACTACTACGATGGTGACTGGAATGACGTGACAAAACAACGTGGAGTAGCCGCTGATGCTTCCATTGTTCCATCAGGTTCGATTTAACGATTCATCTTCAGAAATTACAATTTGCATTTCTGTTAGCTGCCACTCTCTCTCTCTCTCTCTCTCCCTCTTTCTCCCCTTTTCCTCTCTCTCTCTCTCTCTCATCTCATCTTACTGCGCAATTTAAGTACACGAATACAAGCTAAGAGTTGATTATTACTTTACACATGGACCATACGACATGCTTTAAATGTTCTCAGAACAACTGTTAGACTGAACTTAGTTTTCTCGTAAGTAGGCTGAAATCATCTTCTCTTTTTTTTTAAAAACATATCGACATTATGAAGAAATACTTTTGTATAGGTGCCCAGTATGTCCTTCATTTTGTGACTCATGTGTAAACTGAAGCTTAATAGGGATTACGCAGATTTTAAATAAAGCTATATATCTTTTAATATTAAAAGTGAGTGACTTCTAAATTGATCGATTTTCACTCAAGTCAAAGTCATTTTAGGCATTTATTGCTTTAAAAGTACACTAACCAGTATTTCATCAAAATCCTATATAGACAGAGGATGATAATTATTAAGGCCACTCACATAATGGTGGCGCTCATATATTGTAATCATTGAAGGGCACAGAAATGTTGACGCATGACTGTTTGATTATAAAATATTACACCCACAGATTCATTTTAGTCTACATTATGGACTGATCGTAACCATGACGGACATATTATTTTAGAAATTTGCCTCTTTCTATGTAATAATCGAAGAGCTATCTATATTTAGTGAACGTGTCTTAGCCTAGTGGATATGTATCTAACTATAGACTACAAGGTGCGGGGTTCAAATTCCTGCCATTGAACTAACGTTCCTGAGGAAGACGTGTATCTAAATTTGCCATCCTCCACCCAGATGAAGTAATGATGGCTATTTGGTAGGAAGAAATTCCTTGAATGCTTAAGCGCCTATCAGGAGAGCTTGCATGGCTAAAGCTATATAGTAATACTTACTTTGTACAGAGCTTAGAAACATAATTATAAACAGTAACTATTATTCTTGTACAGGAGAACCGACATGGGACGAGGTTGGACCAATGTCTTCATGTGGTAGTGCCATAACATTGACCGGACAAGATAATCGTATCGAGCTCACTACCCCTGATTACCCGCATGTAAATGGCGACTACTATGAGTGTACGTGGTTTGTGCAATGCCCCAGCCAAACGGCAGTACGAATCGACTTTAACGACTTCTGGGTTTATTCTTCTGGGTATTTCCGTGTGCACGATGGTCCTACTACTGGTTATTCCGTGATGTTACACGCAACTGGCTCAAGCCCACCTAGTAGCATAGTTTCAAGCAGCAACTCCATGACGGCATTTTACTACAACAACCGCGGGACTTCAGGCAAGGGAGCTAGTTTTGTAATGAGCTGTGTATTTGAAGGTATAGCTTTAATATTATCTTCTTCGAAAACCATGTACCTATAATGATGATAAATACAATGCATTCATAAACAGTCCTTTATATGAATAATGAATTAGTCGCTTGTGTGGCGTGGTGTTACCTACAAAGAAAAAATCAGTAATGGTTATTTTGTCAGTAGAATTATCAAGAAATAAAGTAAAAACAATTCATTACTTTGGATATTTATAAAGAAAGAGTTTCATCCCTAGGTAGCATATTTTCAAAAGTATCATCAAGATTACTAGTGCAGTGTCCACTCCTTTCCATTTTTTTTTTCGCCAGACCTCCAAAATTCGCTCAGTGGGGGGTATGGGGATCCAGTTTCCCTCCATAGGCATTATTTAATTTTCTGACAAGCCAAAAAAAAAAAAAAAAGTTTTTCATTTTATTCATATAATTATTATTACTTTTATTATTATTGTTATTATTATATGACTCATAAAGTACATAAAGAATATACATAGTGGACTGCGGAGGTTAACTTCCTACAATACTGGAATAATTTTAGTGAAAAAAATCAATATCAAACTGTCCATAAAATAAATCTATTTATTGTGGAACTTGTATTAACCGATCTCTCTCTCTCTCTCTCTCTCTCTTGCCATTGCCTTCTTTTTCTCCTCTTAAACTATATCCTACGCTGCTGGTCACTATGCTTCTACAACCACCATAACACACATCGTATGGAACAACTGGTGAGTGGCTTGGAGCCTTGTCATTCTCCACCTCGGGTTAAGGCAAATGATACAATGTAGGGTGTACCTTTAATTTAAAAATCTTGTTCTCGTTATTGTCATCAGTTAGATACGGTACGACCGGGCTTCTACTGTGAACGAATCGACTTTGTAAAAAAGAAAAAAAGAAAAAATGGATATTATCAAATATTAAGATTAGCAAGAAATGCCATTCACATTTGAACAATATTATTGGTCCTACCAATTTCTAGCTCTTTGGAACATAATGCAATGTTGATTTCAAAGATTATTCCTGTGTAGCTCAGGTTTATTATTTAAATTAGTTGCACTCGAGTGTTTTTTTGTTACGACCACCTGGAAATTATTATCTTTGACAGAAGCTAACGTGGACTGTGACAGCACATCCATGACGGTATTCTTGGACAGAAGGCTTCTATCAAACGGAACTTACGCGGAAGATGTCCATTTCGAAAATGAAGACTGCGTGGGGATCGACCATGATACCACACAAATCGTTCTGTATACTAGATACGACAGGTGTTCCACTAGATTAAAAGTAAATATGTATTATCATTTGCACAACTTGTATATTAATATCAGGAGTTTTTCAACTGAAGAAAATGAGGAGACACTAAAATGGTTAAATATCGTTTTCTCTAGACACCCAAAATCTTCCCTTTCGTGCTTGGTGGAGAATCTTTCCTGTAGAAACTGACCTGATCATATAAAAAAGAATCTACAAATCATGGGATAATATTGTGTCATGCAATTCCTTTTCATTCATCATATTTGCATAAAATGTATAAAGAGCTGGATGTTTTGTAAAGGTTTCTCACAATATACCTATTTCTTTAATTAAACAACTGTATGTATATGGATAGGAAACGGAGACCAGCATCATCTATTCTAACGTGGTGACGTATTACACACCTCGACCAATCGCTGGCACGGAAATAACTCGTGAGAACATCCTGAAGATCCCTGTCCAATGTGAACTTGATCGCCATCGTCTCCTGGGTGATTCCTTCGTCCCGAAGATTGGCGAGATAATGTTCAATGAGACGGGTTACGGTGAATTTTCTCTCCGACTTGATCGCTATACGGACGCAAACTACGACGAATTCGCAGATGACGACGAAGGCGTGATCATTCTTGGAGAACATCTTTACTTTGCGGTTAATCTGACATCTGTAACTGGGTTGACTGTCTTCATCGAAAACTGCTGGGCCACGCCATCTCAGTACCCGAATGGCGCCAAGAGTTACAACTTCCTGGACAATGGGTAACAGCAACACTATTGCCTTATTTAGACCTACTCAACATTCAAAGCAGAAGCTGTCAATTTACTTAACAGAGATTATGTGAGTTGGTATATTGCTCAGTTCTCTGCATTTGAATCGACTTAGGTTAGAATATACAGGTTGCTTCTTTCAGATACTGATGTAAAAGTCGATATAAGATGTGCTGCATCTGATACACAATCTGTAAAAATGAACGACACGTTCACTCCCCCCCCCCCCCCACACACACACACACTTACACACACCAACACATCTTCTGATGACATGTAAGGACTAATGAACGCTGCCAGGCCTAGGAGATGACTTTCGCTTTTGACAAAATAACTCATAAAAGGGTAAAAGAAACTATCGAATAATGTTTCCTTTATCATGTTCATCAAGTAAAAAAGTTCCAGGAGACAAAACCTCAACCTCCTATTTATCATTACAATTCTTGTTCTTCCCTGCTCATCACAGGTGCTCAGAAGATCCCACCATGCATATGATCTACTCTCCTGATCCTTCATTCTCACCATTCGTCATTGACGCTTTCACCTTCATCGAGGAAAACCCACAGGTCGGTTAACGGTTTTTAGCCCTATTCTGTTTCTCATAAGGTTTATTGTATTTGAAAGCGTCGTTGTTAACCCTTCAAAGCTATCTCATCTCCATTTAATCCTCCTTCAAACTTATTTTAGGCAGCTTTAAAGGTGGAGTTCCTCCCATCGCAATATTGCTTTATCTTCAATTATCCCTACATTTCTATTGTCATATTGTAAGACGACTGCCATCCTAAAACGAAGTGATACTGCTTTGTAATTCATGCTTTGCCCCTTAATGTATGTTTAGTATGTGCTTACGTGCCTGAAATTTGTAGGCCTTGTAGTAAAAGTTTTTAAGAGAAATAACCTGAAATAATCTATTCTCTATCAAGAAGTACAACAATGGAAATAACTACTATTGATGTTGTGCTGAGAGCGAGTTTGAATTGTTTTCCTTCCGATGCAGGTGTTCATTCACTGTGAGGTGCTCGTTTGTAACGACAATGACCCATCATCCCGATGTGCCCAGGGTTGCCAGAGTAGATTTAGACGTGGTAGTCGTCATACCCGCGGGACTAGCTCTACTCCACATCTAATCTCCAATGGACCCCTTTCCAGTTTCCAGACTGTGCATGCAGCAGAAGCACAAAATTCTGGTAATTTCCATTTCAAACACACATCATTATAACATGATTAAAGTGTCTGTACCTCCTGACACTGTTGTTAACTGCGCATATATTTTATGTTAATTATCAATCAATTATATTTTATGGAGTAGCCTCGATAGATCACCGAACTTAATGCTAGTTTCACAAATATTTTGATTTTTTTTTTCTTGTACACTGATTTATTCGCTAAATGTTGTACATTTACCTTTATATGGATCTGCATGATGACGTTGTCACTGTTCATGAAATATAAAGAGTTGAACTTGAACTTTCTAACAAGAAAATTGCTGAATGTCTTTTTGTTAACATGCAACAATGCTTTACAAAATAACCCACAAGTAAGTTTAAAATTGCATAGGAGTGCTATACATTTTCTCTTTTTCTCCATGATTCAAGCAGTGCCGTAAATCAGCCTCAGCACTTTCCAATTATTTTATTTCAGTTCTGTTCAATTCATTTTATTCTTTCATGGATCTTACAGTCAGTCATTGACTGTTGTACAGAAAGACTGTGTAAAATCAATTAGAATAGGTATAATATATTGCACCTATTCTAATTGATTTTAACTGTAGTTAACAAAGTTCTTAATGTATGAAATATTTATTCCTTCCTGGTTTTTTGATCGGCACTTTTTAACCACAAAATTCATGAAGTATTTACGATATTCAACTGCAGGTGGCTCGCCCGTTGGTTTGGAATCCGGCATTTTGATTGGAGTGCTTGCATGTGTCACGTGCTTGATCATTGCTATGGTGGCCATTTTGCTGTACATGATGCCATCACGACGCATGACTCAGCATGTCTACCATCGAGTGAATGTCCACGATGATGATGAATGAACCTGCCTTATCACGTACCCCTTAAACCTTCAGCATTCCAACCACAGCTTACGTTCCAGGATGTTTAAAATCGGTGTTATCATGATTGTGATGGTACTTTACTTTGAATTAATGAAAGTCAGTGACTGAATTTATGTAATGAAATTATTGGCAACAATGAAACATGAATATTACGATTAAAATAATCATGATACATTCCAGGATTTTACCATCCAAAGCATTTCATATAGCAACTGATATGTCTGGAGAGGGACAGGCGGATTTAGCACAATGACGGAAATTTTTTCTTGGAATAGTTATTTTACCTTATAGTTACATTTCAATTCATTCATGTTAGTTTATTCTGTCTATCGTACATCTATTCTTTTTTGCTTATCTTTTTTTTTGTAGTCTTGGATTTTAAATATTTTCTTTGCTTGGCATGCTCTAACCTTAATCTCCTTATGTCTACAGAATTTTGCAGTCTAGAAGCTTAACGTATGTGATTTCATCCATAGTCTATATTACATGGTATTAGTCTTTTTCGCCTCATGTGTTCTGAGGTTGACAACATCCCTCCCATCAGATATACATGTACTCACTGTTATGTTATCATCTTCTTAAAGACGTACCGAATTTACCAAAGTTACGAGCAGCCGAAATGACGGAGTAGTCATGGACTATAGGATTTAGCTTGAACCAACGTGTTACACAAAAAAAGAACAACTATAAGTCGTCAAAGGAGTCATAACAATAATAATATCGATACGTTCCCCATCAAAATACAAATTAATTTTTATCAAAGTCCTGCAATTTATCTTATCGAACACTCTTAATGCCCGGTTTTCTGAAAGGGTTTGCTTGCAGTTTTGCTTAGTGTAGCATAGGATTTGTATTAGGGTTACTTTGTTGTTAAATACAGAATGTCTTTCCGTTATAATTCTTTCATTTTAAATTTTGCAAGACTCTTTGTGTGGCTAAATTAAGAATGTGCAATAAAGTATAATATAGTAAGTATAATTGACAAAAAGTTAATGGCTTTACTGCACTTTTGATCGTGGAAATATAAATTACGATTATACGTCTTTGAAACTTAGTAAAAGAATTTTAGTCTGATGAATCTTGATACATTAGTAGTTTATTAAGCTCAATTTCTGTTTATTTTTCTAGCTTTCAGTTCATACTCTAAGAAAGTATATCGTGTTGTTGCCTTTAAAAGGTTATAGGTCTTCCATTAATTTCGTCAAGCTTACTTTACTTTGTTTCTTCAGTGTTTCCTGTTTCGTTTATTTTCTCAATTCTCTTGTCATTTTACATGTATTTACGTTACTAACTAGTTCGTCTATATTTCAAAGAATCATCGTAATTCTGCAAAAGGTTGAGAGTAACACACGTTTTCTTTTCATAATTACAAATTAATACGTGCATGATATATAATGATATAAAACACATTAAAACCAACAGGAAATATTTTTTCTATTACTCTATGAACTTCATGTTTTATTGTATTTCCATTCACGGTGACCGCCGCTGACCATTTACTGCTGACTCGGTGCTGACTGTACAAGTGGTTCAATTGACCATGAAGCTAATGTAGTCGAAAGCTCCTTACAAATATCTGATTTTTTAGCCAGAGGCATCGCTAGCAGGGAAGAGGTGTGATTATTTGGCACATCCTACACAATTTATCTTAAAACGTGGGAAATGGCGCAAATTCTCCTATTTTGTTGGCAAATACGTAGAAGCCGGGAAAAGAAAATGGAAGACGAATAAAACACCCATTGTTGCCAAGTAGGGGCAAAGTGGTAGGCAAAATCTCATATATCGTGCTTTGAATAGGGATAATCGCAAAATAAGAAAATTAAAATCGCCAGGGATGGCCAAAATATATAATATCATTATATTATATTCACCTCGGTAAATGTAGTTTAAGCAATATTTTTTCTCCTGCTTTTAAGGATTTCATTGCATTCTTTTCCTTTTGAACTATATTTAGCGCATTAAAAATTGAGGCTATTTTAATAAACAATTACTTAATGGAACAACAAGTAAAGATCAGGTAAATCCATACCTTTATCTTCCTCCGGCAATGAGCAAAAAATAATGTATTAATAACCAGCCTTGTTCTTGTCCTACCGTCACATTCTTTCATTGGTTCTTTATGCTTATCATGCATCAAAAGAAAAGAAAATCCCAATGTTAACGGTCCTTTCTAGCACTTTATATACTTCCGTTATATTATGTGTCACAGGGACTCATATATACTTTCGTATCAACGTCATTCACATGCGCACATGTATTCCCACCCATCCATCCACACACCCAACACTTTTTTTTTTTTTTTTCAGTAGTTTTTATTCATGTCTATATATAACGGAACATTCGTCTTGAATGAATATAACAAATTACAATCAATAAAATCATTGAAACAAGGCATGTACAAAAAATATCGTTGAATGAAATGTAATCATTAAAAGAAAAGACGAAAAAAAAAGAAAGCCCCTCCTTACTTCAAAGAATGAATATCAAACTTGATAACATAATACATTCTTACTATAGACTCCTTATTCCACTTAACTTCCACTTAACTTCAGCTACAAAACCAAATTTCATAAGCTGTTCTTTGGTATATACGACCCCGTGTACTAACATAAATTGAAATTCTCTGAATTTCCAAATCAGTGTTGAACTTCTCGGTCTGACAAATAGTTCCCTCAATTCCTTATCCGTAAAATCAAAGTTGCTGTGAACATCCCTTATCTGTAAACTATAAGTGTCTTGCAACTCTTTGACAAAATTTTCATAAATTCTAGATTTTATGCATTGAAAATTAGATTTCTGCTCAAAAATATTCAAGACTATATTAAAATTTGTTAAATCTACTTGCTTAAATCTGTCTACGGCTTCAGTATCCTTCCAGTTCATTGGTATAGCAGTATTTATATTGTTTATATCTTAAGCAAACCGTCTCCGTTAATACCAAGACTTTAAAAGTATTCCACCGGCTTCATTTATGTCCATTATCGCAAAATATCTGTTAGCTGGCATATGCCAATATCATATAAATCACTATAGAAAAAAGTTTTATTTCCTATACGTATATTTCTATTAAATATTATTGGATTTATAACATCACTTTCAAAATTCCTGCATTTTTCCATATCCTCCCAAGCTTTCATAATTTCCAAATAAAAAGGTGGACAAACCAATCTCAAATTGGACGGCTCGAAATCACATTTAAAAACAAATCTTCCACCAACTGATCTAAAACAGTGATCAAAATACAATTTCCATCCTGCATTCTTTTCTCCATATAATAAGAGCTTTAACCACATAATATGTTGTGTCTTGACAAACAGCTTGAAATTTGTCATTTTTAAGCCACCATTTGCATAATCCTGATACATTATTTTCCTTTTTATTCGGTCTTTTCCACGCCAGAGAAATTCAAAAGTAATCTTTTCTACTTCAGAAAATATCCCCAGAGGAACCACTATAAGTGACGAAACATAATTAAGTTTTGATAATGCATATGTTTTGATCAGATGTATTTTCCCCATAAATGTTAAATCCCGTTCTTTCCACCACCCTAAAAGCCTTTTAATTTTACTTAATATCTCACACACACACACACACACACACACACCTACCTACCTACCTACATATCCTCTCACATTTCACTTACGCCCACATAGTTATTTAGGCTATATCCAAGTTCTGTGATAACTCCTTGCTATAACCTCGTTCCTCTTTCAGAGATACCGTCCGTATCTGCATTAGTTTCTTTCACTTTCGGAAATAATGAATAAAAATTGTCCCAGGGTAACTTTCGACCAACTTTCAGCAGTTTTATCTGGAATTAAGGGTTAAAATTTATATTATGCCTAACCAAGGGGTTGTCACAGAACTCCTTGGCCTAACCTGTTCGATCATGATCACTTTTTACCACATTTTTTTAGGTAGAGTATTACCTGACATTATAGAAAGTGATGAACGATGATTGCCCAATCCTTTGGGTTATTTTGTTCCCATAACGTTGTTTTAGAGAGTCCCCCCCCCCCCCTTACTATCGCACGCTTATTTCAATTATGGTAACTCAATGTGATAGGATTTCTTGACTGAGTGCAATGATAAAGCCCAAATTTGTATCAAAGGTATTAATGTTTTCCAATCTGTTTAATTGATATAATGCAACCTAAAGTTTTGAAATTTATAAAAAACAATAAAATACACTTATGCCTCAAATTGCCTGTTAGCTTTTCATTATATTCATGTTTGTTCGTTCGTTACTTGTATTATTTTGTTGTAATTTTTTTAATTGCATGTTATTCAAAATTAGATAATAATCAGTAAATTCAAGGAAAGACAAACAAGGACAGAGACAAGAGAGAGAGAGAGAGAGAGAGATAAAAGTCTGTTCACCCTAATTCAAGTGGCATTACTTTTCCACCCAGAAGATTGTTTCACGAAACCTTCATAATGTATAAGTTCGCCGATATCCCATTGGAACGATTTTGTTCTACCAGCATTTTAATGGATGTCGGCGAACTAATAATTTCGTCAATGCCTTGATTTCCACCACATTGGCATATTGACATTTTTTAATCTTTCTTTCTCTCTCTCTCTCTCCCTCTCTCTTTGTATCTTCTCTCCTCTTCTCTTAAACACTGTCCCTCTATTATTTTCTTTATCGGTTTGTTTGAATTTATCCTACATCCCCAACACGTATTTATGGCCCACTCTCTCTCCCTCTCCATCCCCCTTTCTCTCGTCTTCTATTAAACTCTGCCCCTTAGTCCTTTAAAGCCCTTTATCACTTTCTTTATATCTCTCTCTCTCTCTCTCTGTTTGAATTCTCCTGCATCCCCCTACTTCTTTCTCTCTCCCCACTCTCCCTTTCTATTAGTTCCTTTTGAAACCACCCTCAAACACACGCTTTCTATCCACATAATTATTGCCTATACAATTCTCGCAACAATTTACTGTATCTACAATGGGAATAATCAGTCGATACAATAAACAGAACGAAACATTATGAAAATCTTGGAGTTAGCTTTTAATGAATGAGAGTGAACAGTGCGCGTTATCCGAAGTTACATGTTATACAAACGAAGGGCTTAAAGGCCAAGTCCACCCTAATATCAAGTTGACTGGAATAAATAGAGCAAATTTAAACAACCATAACAGTGAAAAATTTATTGAAATCGGATTTAAAATAAAGTTATGGCATTTTGAAGTTTTGCATTATTTCATGAAAAAGTGATATGCATAACATGGGCGGTATGCAAATGAGTGAACCGATGATGTCACACACTCACTTTTCCTTATGTATTTTATTATATGAAATTTCAATTTTTATAGATGTGATAATAAAGAATCCCTCCCTTGTATGAAAATAAGTTACAATAATTATGATTTTACATGTTCCATATGGAGTCAAACCATTTTCTACACAATTGAAGCAAAAAAGAAATATATGATATTTCATATATTAAAATACATAAGGAAAAGTGAGTGCATGACATCGGTTCACTCATTTGTATACCGCCCATGTTATGCATATCACTGTTTCATGAAATAATGCAAAGTTTCAAAATGCCATAACTTTCTTATTTACATCCGATTTCAATAAAATTTTCACTGTTATGCTTGTTTAAATTTACTCTATTTATTCCAGTCAACTTGATATTAGAGTGGACTTGGCCTTTAACAATAACACTACTTCTCTAAGGGTCACAAAGGAGATACTCACTTATGTGTTTGATAAATCAGCTACTTTCCATTTCTGGAAAATGACTACAATAGTACCCTTTAGCCATGTTTGTCAATTATAATCTTCCTAACAATTCTGCTTTGTATATGCTGACAAAATTAGCAAAAGGTTTCTCCCCAATTTATGATAAATAATATTCAATTCTTATCCCTATTATAAGTATTTGAAAAGGGGGTCTGCTCGCTAGTCATAAGGACCGCTATTCATAAAAAAAATTATTCATAAGGACCGCTATTCATAATAAGACATAAGGGTTGCTATTCATAAGGGTAATTATTCATAAGGACCGCCATTCATAATAAGACATAAGGATCGCTATTCATAATATGGAAAGAGGGTCGCTATTCATAATACCAAATCAGGGTCGTTAATCATAAGGGTCCCTATTCATAATACGAAAATAGGGTCGCTATTCATAAAGGTCGCTATTCATAAAGGTCAATATTCATAAGGGTCGCTATTCATAATCGAAGAAGAGGGTCGCTATTCATAATAACATAAGAGGGTCGCTATTCATAATCGGAGAAGAGGGTCGCTATTCATAATCGGATAAGAGGGTCGCTATTCATAATCACAAAAGAGGGTCGCTATTCATAATCGGAGAAGAGGGTCGCTATTCATAATCACAGAAGAGGGTCGCTATTCATAATCGGAGAAGAGGGTCGCTATTCATAATCACTAAAGAGGGTCGCTGTTCATAATCACAGAAGAGGGTCGCTATTCATAATCAAAGAAGAGGGTTGTCATTTAAATCAATTAAGAAAGGGATATGGAGGAAGGACAACCCAAGGCCCAACGGTATTGTATTTAAGAAAGCTCTATGCAATGCATTTCCGGTTTTTGTCAAATATATCCCTATTTTCTATAAAAGTGAACTATATTTATCAATACTCCCCACACTTTGAAAGGCGCTTTGCCAGTGCCTTAATAATTAAAAAAACGATGTCTAATCCATACATCTACGTGGGAGGAGAGGACCCCCCCCCCCATCCACACACCCACATACACGCAGACATGTGCTTTGTTTTGAATATTGGAGTGTCATTGCCACACCTATTTTAGAGTTAGGGGAAGTACTGGTTGTCTATTTATGTACCCTTTTCGTTCTTTCTTTTTTCTTTTTCCTCCTCTCTCTCTCTCTCTCTCTTCCTCTTTCCTTCCTTTTCCAGCTTCTTGTTTCTTTGTTTCTGCATGGTTTTCTGCAAGACATGGACCTCTTGCTTGTACTCTTATTTCCTTTTGTATACTGTTTACGTAGATTTATCATGGAATAATTATTTCTTTCTCAATGTGTTAATATATTTTTGATACATGTGCATTCATATATTTTTCTGTATTCATTCTTATCCATCACGTGCAATTTTTTGTGCTTGAAATTGGGAAATCAGATTGTAACACAATTTGTATCCTTGTTGCATGACAATAAATGAATCACTGAATCATCCAGATCCTCCCGTTTCTCAACTCCTGTGAAGACCTAATCCTTAGCCTTTATCTCAAGTTCCAGCAATCGTCCATTTGGGGGGAGATGAGGGGAAAGTTGGGCGGGGAGGAGGGATTCCTGGAGATTAGTTGTAGGGGTAGTTGTTCGGATACGGGCTTAGAAATTGCCGCAAAAAATTTGTTTTCGTTTTTATTTTGGGGTGGGATAGTAATATTTTCATAATACGTGATTTTAGTAACGTACAATTCATTGGCATCTACCGTTTTTACAGTGTGCCCCTGTTTATGGGCATGGATGGGAATGAAGTATGCCCTCCCACGGTTGGGACTTTCAAATTTCCCCGAGTTAAAAATCACCTCTCAGAGCATTTGAGTGCATGTTCTTTCATGGTAATTACTAACTTATTTATTTCATTATATTCTTTGAAATCTTTATTTCGGTCTTCCTTATCATAATCTTAACAAAAATCATGACAAAAATTATCACCATGTTGATCGATCGTGATCCTATGAATAATAATCATCATGGTCATCCTCCTCCTCCTCCTGATCATATTATTTGATCATGTCATTTATTGAAGGTGAATTATTGCGGGGGGATGATACAAGCCAATCCTACAGGCCACCCCCCCCCCATTACAAGGGCATGCGCATCATGTATTTTCTATGTTTGTTTGATCTTAATTCAATTCTATCAAATTTATTCCCATTTCTTTATACTGTAAAGCATATTGGTTGTATGTAAACAACCACAGGACCAACGACTTTAACCCTAACAGAGCCGGGTTATTTTAGACCCATCTCACAGCCGGGGGTGGGGGCTGATTCCGCCCCCTAAGATCTCGGCCGTCCACCGCGCATTCGCAACGAAAATCGGCACACACGTCGCCGACCACGTAATCTACAAAACTGTATAGTCAATTTCTCCGAAAAATTTAATAACTAATTAATTATGCTAATTTATGCATAAAATTAATTTGCTC
Source organism: Heliocidaris erythrogramma (assembly GCA_025617745.1). Classification (NCBI taxonomy): domain Eukaryota; kingdom Metazoa; phylum Echinodermata; class Echinoidea; order Camarodonta; family Echinometridae; genus Heliocidaris; species Heliocidaris erythrogramma. The sequence goes on from CM046861.1 coordinate 39,884,392, forward strand.
TAATTAATTAATTAAAGCCCCAAAACTGCTAATTTTTGGTATAGAGACTCTTTGTCAGATTCTGATCAAATAAACCGGTAAAAATCCTTTTTTTGTTATGTTTTTTTAGTTGTTTTTTCGATGGAATTAATCCTAAACAACATAAAATTAATTGTTTTTAAACAGTAAAAGTAAAAATAATGAAATATTTATGAATTTTAGCTGGAAACACAATTTGGATTGGATTTGTACACGAAATCACGTTTTTGAACAATTTTGGGTCTGACATGCACTTACGAAATGTTGGGTAACTCCGGAACCGCACGCGCGGACATCACAAATTTGGTCTCAAAAGTTGCGCAAGACTTGAAAGAAAAAAGTAGTGAAGCGGCGTGGTGACTGCTTTTCGCAATGCGAACATATTACGCGAAACGTCGAGGGGGGGGGGGGGGAATCCACCCCGGGCCTATTAGGGTTAAGTCCTCTCCGAGGGACTTGAGGTTAATGCCTTACCAAAGGACATGAGTGCATCCTGGTTTCAAACACGCATCCTTCAGTTACAAAGCCACTGTTCGACCTCTGAGCTATCTCGCCTATCTCTGAGGATTATGGACATGATAGAACAACACCTGGTGGCAACACCTACTACAGCACCCTCCCCCCCCCCCCCCCGCCACCCGCACACAGACTATGCCATTTATGAATTGCTTTGACGAAAATTGTCAGTACTATGTGCTTGTACCGAAACAAGATGGGTAGAATAGCGCAACGTGATCGGACTGATGGGGGGGGGGGGGGGGGGGGGGGGTGACACAGGCGTAGCCAGGATTTTTCAATATGGGGCGTTTGTGAGCCCGCGAAGCGTGCCAATTTGGTGATGAGCACTCTTTGCGTGCTCCCCAGGGGGATGGATGCAGGGAGGGGGAGATTCCCCCATAGAGTTGTTAGGGTATGTAACTATATGGTTTTCCCCCTCCCGTGCGAAAGCTCTGACGTTTTATAGCAAATCTGAGATAAAGATAATGGCTCGTCGCAATACTGCACTGTATGTAACAGGGGTGGGTGCATGGAGAGGGGGGGGGGGGGGGGGTCCCTCAGACGTTTTGTAGCAAATTTGAGAGAAAGATAAAGGCTCGTACATTTAGCACCTCCTTTTAGGCGGAAAGTTAGTTCGACACCCACGCAATGCTGCACTGCATGTATCAGGGGTGGATATATGGATGGGGAATTACTTCCCCCTCCCCACGGGAAGCGCGAATACTGACGCAAATTTCGTAGCTTTTATCGTTCTCTTCCTCCGCTTCCTCACGCTTTTTTGCTCTCGCCTGTTTTTAAGGGGTGTATTTGTTTCATCGCCCGTCCCCATATTGGCTCGACACAGCCGTGGGGTGTCTAGATCCCATCCAATATTATTATTTTTGTTCTTTCATATTTGAGTGTTCATTGAACAATGAAAATCATATTATAATATTTGACAAATAATCCTAACCCTAACCTATTCTTCGATTATGAACAGCGCCCCTCTTTCGTGATTATGAATAGCGACCCTCTTCTTTGATTATGATTAGCGACCCTCATCTTCGATTATGAATAGCGACCCTCTTCTCTGATTATGAATAGCGACCCTCTTCTTTGATTATGAATAGCGACCCTCTTCTGTGATTATGAATAGCGACCCTCTTCTTCGATTATGAATAGCGACCCTCTTCTGTGATTATGAATAGCGACCCTCTTCTTTGATTATGAATAGCGACCCTCTTCTGTGATTATGAATAGCGACCCTCTTCTCCGATTATGAATAGCGACCCTCTTCTCCGATTATGAATAGCGACCCTTATGAATATTGACCTTTATGAATAGCGACCCTTATGATTAACGACCCCGATTTGGTATTATGAATAGCGACCCTGTATCTGTATTATGTATAGCGACCCTTATGACTTATTATGAATAGCGGCCCTTATGAGTAATGACCCTTTTCTTCGATTATGAATAGCGACCCTCTTCTCATATTATGAATAGCAATCCTTATGAATAATGCTCCTTATGAGTTTATGAATAGTGACCCCCTTTTCGCTTTATGAATAGCGACCCTACAGGTATAGGAAATTACACGTTATGACTAGCGGTCCTTATGAGCCACTGATCCTTATGACTAGCGGTCCTTATGACTAGCGAGGTTACCCCTTCAATAGAGCTATATTATCGATGGACAAAAGACGGTTAAACCAAACCCTTCGTTATACGCTTTATATATTATTATCAGTATTATTTAAATACTTTATCAATGCACTTACTTTTTCATTAGATATCATTGAAAGATACATTTCATACAAAAAGCGATTGAAAGCGATGGTATTATAAAAAACAAAAGCATTGTAACATATATATATAAGTACTCGTGCATTATATGGTGTGAATTGCAAAAGCGAATTTGGCATACATAAATACGAACTTCCAAAAATAAATACAAATATATTCTCATAAAAACATCAATTGAACAATTGACAAAACTTATATATATAAGTACATGTACTCGTGCATTATATGGTGTGAATTGCAAAAACGAATTTGGCATACATAAATACGAACTTCCAAAAATAAATACAAATATATTCTCATAAATACATCAATTGAACAATTGACAAAACTTATCCCCAATAAGCTAAAATTTATACACTTTGCGCAAAACTATCTTATGGGTAATTCCATAAATAAGGGAGCCAATTTGTGACATTTTTGGTGTCCCTTTTATGAAACCCACATGTTTTTATGGCTCATAATGAAAACACCAATAGTGGAGTGAGATTGTAAATTGATCTCCAAGCATAATGTTGCATTGTCATGCTTAGAATCTCCTTACAATCGTACTGCACTATTTGAGTCTTTACTCGGAGCCACACAAACATGTAGGTTTCATATGTAAATGGGACACCAAAAATGTCACAAATTGGCTCCCTTATTTATGGAATTACCCTTATATCAAAAGCTTGCAAAAAAGTTTGAAACGCAGGCAATATACACTATGAACACGGTTACAAAGAGAGCGGACAATTTATGCAGCCTCTCATTGTATCCTCCACAATAGCTCTAGTAAACAAAAGGACATCCCTTCAATGCTATTATGTGACACCTGTTCTACATATTTTTACAGAAGAGCAATGAATGGATGTTCTTTTGTTAACCAGTGCAATTGTGAAGGGTACAATGAGGAGCAGCATAAATTGTCCGCTTCTTTGTTCGTCATGTTCATAGTGATAGTACTGGTATATTAATACTAACCATTTGAAATGCATAACTTGTTTATTTTTTTTTTTTTGGGGGGGGGGGGGGGGCAACTCAAATACATGTATACGGGTAAAGGAGTATATAGTAGTAGAGCTATTGCAATAACATCAAAGATAATTGATACTACGGTTTCAGCAATACTATAGTATATATACTTTGTACGATTAATGCACCGATGTGCTTATAATATACTATCTTGTATCAGCTACTGTTACCATCAATATAAAATAACATTTAAATCGGAAATAAATTGATTTCAAGAAAAACATAACGATACATAGTCAACAAGTAAAATGAATTCTAAAAAATATTCGGCTATCGAGCTGCATCCTTACTTTTATTTTACTAATCTTATTTTACACTTCTTCTAATTTATTAGTGCTTTTCTTTCAACTTGAATATTTCGTACACAATAACTGATAAACAATACTGGTAACTGCGTAGGTACACGAATCTGTGTATACTTGCTCTTCTTCAAATCAGTAACGATGCCGATGCCAATGCAATTCGTACATAAAACAAGGAATAAAGGAAATGTAGGATATTAATAACACAATTTATAAAGAACACATTGTGGTTACCATCGGATTTTTTTTATCAATCATTTTTTAGCAGTCAATTAAGGTTTTTTTTTCAGTAATCCCGAGCTACGTGTTCCTATCAAACAGTACACAGTGACAAACATGTATTTAGATATTTTGACAAATAAGCGTTAACAATAGCATTAATATCCAGCATTTTTATTGCATTTTTCCAAATCAAGTGAAAAGAAAGGTATATAAAAATAGAACACATACAAATGACCGAAGAATGATCTCATGGAACCAAGAGACAGATTATTTACATGGTTCAAACTGACTAATACAGTCATGTATGTTATTTTTTCAGAGTGCAGAAAAATAAGATGATTAAAGTTATACGGGTGTCTCAAACAATGCACTTACTTTTTCATTAGATATCATTGAAAGATACATTTCATACAAAAAGCGATTGAAAGCGATGGTATTATAAAAAACAAAAGCATTGTAACATATATATATAAGTACTCGTGCATTATATGGTGTGAATTGCAAAAGCGAATTTGGCATACATAAATACGAACTTCCAAAAATAAATACAACTAGAGTTTAATTCGTCATGACGAATTAGGTGATCTGTCTTTCACTTTGTACGATCATGATTGTAATCAGGATGATCATAATAATGGGGAAATGCTAAACTGAAGATAGGAAGTCAAGAATGCCATGAATGGAGATGCTTCTTGAGGACAGGAATGTAGCAAAATGTGTGAAACGGTCATTGTAAAAAGATTACGGTGATGATGATAATGGTGATGATGATGAAGATGATAATATAATGATGATGGTTATAATGATTATGATGATATAATGATGGTGATGATAATGATGATTATTGATGATGTGATATTCATGATGATTATGGTGTTGGTGATTTTGAAGATGATTGATGATATAATGATGATAATGATGATAATGATGGGGATAATGGTAATGATCATGACTGCAATGACAGTGACCTTAACCATGCCAAATATGAACGAGAAATCACATTTCGTTATGAAGATACGACCATAAGTTGATTTGTAGAAAATGGCGTCTAGATGACGTCACAATAAGATAATTAAGATAATTGACTAAGCCAATTTTGAGAAATTGTGATATCTAATAGGACTAATGATATTGTAGGATAGCTTTAATACACGTCAGTGAAACAGATTTTCCAGAGGGATATACATAAACCACTGCACAGCACTTTGCAATAGACATAACATGCAAAATAAGGCATTTTATTACTTGGTTTGTGATTGTTTATGTTATAATAGTCGTAGAGGATGGTAAAATGACAAGTAAAAAGAAGCAAAAAAAAAAAAAAAAAAATCGGCCCCGGGGATCGAACCAGGTACCTTGACCATGGTAGTCATGTGCTTTACCGATAGACCAAAATATTTCCCATATAGATAACACGTAAACGAAAAACGTGATTCTCAAATCCCATTTGGTACTGAAAAATTGGGCATGATCCCGACATCTGATCAAAAATTGAAGGGCTTACTAATAAAAGCTTATAGTCTCAGCTACAACATATTAAAATCTGGAAGGAAATAGACCAAAAATAACTGAGATACTGCTCAGAGAACGATGTCATGTAGATTCATGATTCGAAAAAATATCATCTTCCATAGACATAACACGCAAATAGGGAAAAATTTGACATGTCGTCTTTAATTGAAGATTTCAGTGTGATGACGTCATCAAAATGAATAATGGTGGCAAGATGTCTGGTAGAGAATTGTTGCAGCTATAACATATCAAAATTTGGGAGAAAAACGACCAATAATTACGAATCTAGAGAAAAATTTGCATAAATGTGATGACGTCAAAACATGAAAAATGGAAATTTTGACTTCAGGCGCCATTTTAATGACGTCATAATGTTTATAAGAGTCAAATGATACATGAAATGAAATCTATGATTCATACCCTACCTGATGATGACAAAAAATTTGGGGGTCAACGGACTATCTAACGAGCTACAGTGAATTTTGTAGAGGCATGTTTTTGCACGTTTTTACGTTATTTTCGCCATAGACGCGCGCACGGATTTTGAACTTTGACGCGCCCGTACGACCTTATTATTGATTGAAATTGATTCCAAATTGATGGAAATGATGAAGAAACGTGTCAGGATTGCAAATCAATAAAAAAAACAGCGTTCTAACGTTATTTACGATTTGTGCGCGCATAAAACGCGCGCGCGGACGCTTACGCACGGACATTTTTGAAATGCTCAAAATGACCTGAAACGTGTGCAGACTTGATCCTACGTGATTTTGAGCATTTTAAAATTTTGACGCGCGCGTACGCGTACGTCCTGACCTCTAGATGACCTGTGAGGACATGACTTGATGACCCGTCATGTGAAGTTTATGTGAAGTAAATATAGTTGATTTTTGATGATCGATTATGAAAATATAATCGATCTTGTAAATTTACAAAATGGCGTCTTGATGACGTCATGATAAACTGATGACCTTGAATGAGATGTCACATCTTGACATTAACAAGTCTGATAAGTGACGAAAATTTGAAGAAAATTGAGAATGAAATTTTTGAGGAATCATGGTAACAAGAAAATGGGCGAAAAATAAAAATAAACTAGAGTTTAATTCGTCATGACGAATTAGGTGATCTGTCTTTCACTTTGTACGATCATGATTGTAATCAGGATGATCATAATAATGGGGAAATGCTAAACTGAAGATAGGAAGTCAAGAATGCCATGAATGGAGATGCTTCTTGAGGACAGGAATGTAGCAAAATGTGTGAAACGGTCATTGTAAAAAGATTACGGTGATGATGATAATGGTGATGAAGATGAAGATGATAATATAATGATGGTGATGATAATGATATTCATGATGATTATGGTGTTGGTGATTTTGAAGATGATTGATGATATAATGATGATAATGATAATGATGATAATGATGGGGATAATGGTAAGGATCATGACTGCAATGACAGTGACGTTAACCATGCCAAATATGAACGAGAAATCACATTTCGTTATGAAGATACGACCATAAGTTGATTTGTAGAAAATGGCGTCTAGATGACGTCACAATAAGATAATTAAGATAATTGACTAAGCCAATTTTGAGAAATTGTGATATCTAATAGGACTAATGATATTGTAGGATAGCTTTAATACACGTCAGTGAAACAGATTTTCCAGAGGGATATACATAAACCACTGCACAGCACTTTGCAATAGACATAACATGCAAAATAAGGCATTTTATTACTTGGTTTGTGATTGTTTATGTTATAATAGTCGTAGAGGATGGTAAAATGACAAGTAAAAAGAAGCAAAAAAAAAAAAAAAAAAAATCGGCCCCGGGGATCGAACCAGGTACCTTGACCATGGTAGTCATGTGCTTTACCGATAGACCAAAATATTTCCCATAGAGATAACACGTAAACGAAAAACGTGATTCTCAAATCCCATTTGGTACTGAAAAATTGGGCATGATCTCGACATCTGATCAAAAATTGGAGGGCTTACTAATAAAAGCTTATAGTCTCAGCTACAACATATTAAAATCTGGAAGGAAATAGACCAAAAATAACTGAGATACTGCTCAGAGAACGATGTCATGTAGATTCATGATTCGAAAAAAAATCATCTTCCATAGACATAACACGCAAATAGGGAAAAATTTGACATGTCGTCTTTAATTGAAGATTTCAGTGTGATGACGTCATCAAAATGAATAATGGTGGCAGGATGTCTCGTAGAGAATTGTTGCAGCTATAACATATCAAAATTTGGGAGAAAAACGACCAATAATTACGAATCTAGAGCCAAATTTGCATAAATGTGATGACGTCAAAACATGAAAAATGGAAATTTTGACTTCAGGCGCCATTTTGATGACGTCATAATGTATATAAGGATGAAATGATACATGAAATGAAATCTATGATTCATACCCTACCTGATGATGACAAAAAATTTGGGGTCAACGGACTATCTAACGAGCTACAATGAATTTTGTAGAGGCATGTTTTTGCACGTTTTTACGTTATTTTCGCCATAGACGCGCGCACGGATTTCGAACTTTAACGCGCCCGTACGATCTTATTATTGATTGAAATTGATTCCAAATTGATGGAAATGATGAAGAAAGGTGTCAGGATTGCAAATCAATAAAAAAAACAGCGTTCTAACGTTATTTACGATTTGTGCGCGCGTAAAACGCGCGCGCGGACGCTTACGCACGGACATTTTTGAAATGCTCAAAATGACCTGAAACGTGTGCAGACTTGATCCTACGTGATTTTGAGCATTTTAAAATTTTGACGCGCGCGTACGCGTACGTCCTGACCTCTAGATGACCTGTGAGGACATGACCTGATGACCCGTCATGTGAAGTTTATGTGATGTAAATATAGTTGATTTTTGATGATCGATTATGAAGATATAATCGATCTTGTAAATTTACAAAATGGCGTCTTGATGACGTCATGATAAACTGATGACCTTGAATGAGATGCCACATCTTAACATTAACATGTCTGATCAGTGACGAAAATTTGAAGAAAATTGAGAATGAACTTTTTGAGAAATCATGGTAACAAGAAAATGGGCGAAAAATAAAAATAAATAATAATAATAAATAAAGAAGAAAAATCTTGACGAAATTAAGAGGTGATCTGTCGATGTACGACAGATCACCTAATAAATAATAACTAGAGTTTAATTCGTCATGACGAATTAGGTGATCTGTCTTTCACTTTGTACGATCATGATTGTAATCAGGATGATCATAATAATGGGGAAATGCTAAACTGAAGATAGGAAGTCAAGAATGCCATGAATGGAGATGCTTCTTGAGGACAGGAATGTAGCAAAATGTGTGAAACGGTCATTGTAAAAAGATTACGGTGATGATGATAATGGTGATGATGATGAAGATGATAATATAATGATGGTGATGATAATGATATTCATGATGATTATGGTGTTGGTGATTTTGAAGATGATTGATGATATAATGATGATAATGATAATGATGATAATGATGGGGATAATGGTAAGGATCATGACTGCAATGACAGTGACGTTAACCATGCCAAATATGAACGAGAAATCACATTTCGTTATGAAGATACGACCATAAGTTGATTTGTAGAAAATGGCGTCTAGATGACGTCACAATAAGATAATTAAGATAATTGACTAAGCCAATTTTGAGAAATTGTGATATCTAATAGGACTAATGATATTGTAGGATAGCTTTAATACACGTCAGTGAAACAGATTTTCCATAGGGATATACATAAACCACTGCACAGCACTTTGCAATAGACATAACATGCAAAATAAGGCATTTTATTACTTGGTTTGTGATTGTTTATGTTATAATAGTCGTAGAGGATGGTAAAATGACAAGTAAAAAGAAGCAAAAAAAAAAAAAAAAAAAAATCGGCCCCGGGGATCGAACCAGGTACCTTGACCATGGTAGTCATGTGCTTTACCGATAGACCAAAATATTTCCCATAGAGATAACACGTAAACGAAAAACGTGATTCTCAAATCCCATTTGGTACTGAAAAATTGGGCATGATCCCGACATCTGATCAAAAATTGGAGGGCTTACTAATAAAAGCTTATAGTCTCAGCTACAACATATTAAAATCTGGAAGGAAATAGACCAAAAATAACTGAGATACTGCTCAGAGAACGATGTCATGTAGATTCATGATTCGAAAAAAAATCATCTTCCATAGACATAACACGCAAATAGGGAAAATTTGACATGTCGTCTTTAATTGAAGATTTCAGTGTGATGACGTCATCAAAATGAATAATGGTGGCAGGATGTCTCGTAGAGAATTGTTGCAGCTATAACATATCAAAATTTGGGAGAAAAACGACCAATAATTACGAATCTAGAGCCAAATTTGCATAAATGTGATGACGTCAAAACATGAAAAATGGAAATTTTGACTTCAGGCGCCATTTTGATGACGTCATAATGTATATAAGGATGAAATGATACATGAAATGAAATCTATGATTCATACCCTACCTGATGATGACAAAAAATTTGGGGGTCAACGGACTATCTAACGAGCTACAATGAATTTTGTAGAGGCATGTTTTTGCACGTTTTTACGTTATTTTCGCCATAGACGCGCGCACGGATTTCGAACTTTAACGCGCCCGTACGATCTTATTATTGATTGAAATTGATTCCAAATTGATGGAAATGATGAAGAAAGGTGTCAGGATTGCAAATCAATAAAAAAAACAGCGTTCTAACGTTATTTACGATTTGTGCGCGCGTAAAACGCGCGCGCGGACGCTTACGCACGGACATTTTTGAAATGCTCAAAATGACCTGAAACGTGTGCAGACTTGATCCTACGTGATTTTGAGCATTTTAAAATTTTGACGCGCGCGTACGCGTACGTCCTGACCTCTAGATGACCTGTGAGGACATGACCTGATGACCCGTCATGTGAAGTTTATGTGATGTAAATATAGTTGATTTTTGATGATCGATTATGAAGATATAATCGATCTTGTAAATTTACAAAATGGCGTCTTGATGACGTCATGATAAACTGATGACCTTGAATGAGATGCCACATCTTAACATTAACATGTCTGATCAGTGACGAAAATTTGAAGAAAATTGAGAATGAACTTTTTGAGAAATCATGGTAACAAGAAAATGGGCGAAAAATAAAAATAAATAAATAACTAGAGTTTAATTCGTCATGAGGACGAATTAGGTGATCTGTCTTTCACTTTGTACGATCATGATTGTAATCAGGATGATCATAATAATGGGGAAATGCTAAACTGAAGATAGGAAGTCAAGAATGCCATGAATGGAGATGCTTCTTGAGGACAGGAATGTAGCAAAATGTGTGAAACGGTCATTGTAAAAAGATTACGGTGATGATGATAATGGTGATGATGATGAAGATGATAATATAATGATGGTGATGATAATGATATTCATGATGATTATGGTGTTGGTGATTTTGAAGATGATTGATGATATAATGATGATAATGATAATGATGATAATGATGGGGATAATGGTAAGGATCATGACTGCAATGACAGTGACGTTAACCATGCCAAATATGAACGAGAAATCACATTTCGTTATGAAGATACGACCATAAGTTGATTTGTAGAAAATGGCGTCTAGATGACGTCACAATAAGATAATTAAGATAATTGACTAAGCCAATTTTGAGAAATTGTGATATCTAATAGGACTAATGATATTGTAGGATAGCTTTAATACACGTCAGTGAAACAGATTTTCCATAGGGATATACATAAACCACTGCACAGCACTTTGCAATAGACATAACATGCAAAATAAGGCATTTTATTACTTGGTTTGTGATTGTTTATGTTATAATAGTCGTAGAGGATGGTAAAATGACAAGTAAAAAGAAGCAAAAAAAAAAAAAAAAAAAAATCGGCCCCGGGGATCGAACCAGGTACCTTGACCATGGTAGTCATGTGCTTTACCGATAGACCAAAATATTTCCCATAGAGATAACACGTAAACGAAAAACGTGATTCTCAAATCCCATTTGGTACTGAAAAATTGGGCATGATCCCGACATCTGATCAAAAATTGGAGGGCTTACTAATAAAAGCTTATAGTCTCAGCTACAACATATTAAAATCTGGAAGGAAATAGACCAAAAATAACTGAGATACTGCTCAGAGAACGATGTCATGTAGATTCATGATTCGAAAAAAAATCATCTTCCATAGACATAACACGCAAATAGGGAAAAATTTGACATGTCGTCTTTAATTGAAGATTTCAGTGTGATGACGTCATCAAAATGAATAATGGTGGCAGGATGTCTCGTAGAGAATTGTTGCAGCTATAACATATCAAAATTTGGGAGAAAAACGACCAATAATTACGAATCTAGAGCCAAATTTGCATAAATGTGATGACGTCAAAACATGAAAAATGGAAATTTTGACTTCAGGCGCCATTTTGATGACGTCATAATGTATATAAGGATGAAATGATACATGAAATGAAATCTATGATTCATACCCTACCTGATGATGACAAAAAATTTGGGGGTCAACGGACTATCTAACGAGCTACAATGAATTTTGTAGAGGCATGTTTTTGCACGTTTTTACGTTATTTTCGCCATAGACGCGCGCACGGATTTCGAACTTTAACGCGCCCGTACGATCTTATTATTGATTGAAATTGATTCCAAATTGATGGAAATGATGAAGAAAGGTGTCAGGATTGCAAATCAATAAAAAAAACAGCGTTCTAACGTTATTTACGATTTGTGCGCGCGTAAAACGCGCGCGCGGACGCTTACGCACGGACATTTTTGAAATGCTCAAAATGACCTGAAACGTGTGCAGACTTGATCCTACGTGATTTTGAGCATTTTAAAATTTTGACGCGCGCGTACGCGTACGTCCTGACCTCTAGATGACCTGTGAGGACATGACCTGATGACCCGTCATGTGAAGTTTATGTGATGTAAATATAGTTGATTTTTGATGATCGATTATGAAGATATAATCGATCTTGTAAATTTACAAAATGGCGTCTTGATGACGTCATGATAAACTGATGACCTTGAATGAGATGCCACATCTTGACATTAACATGTCTGATCAGTGACGAAAATTTGAAGAAAATTGAGAATGAACTTTTTGAGAAATCATGGTAACAAGAAAATGGGCGAAAAATAAAAATAAATAAATAATAATAATAATAATAATAAATAAATAAAGAAGAAAAATCTTGACGAAATTAAGAGGTGATCTGTCGATGTACGACAGATCACCTAATAATAATAATAAATAACTAGAGTTTAATTCGTCATGAGGACGATTAGGTGATCTGTCTTTCACTTTGTACGATCATGATTGTAATCAGGATGATCATAATAATGGGGAAATGCTAAACTGAAGATAGGAAGTCAAGAATGCCATGAATGGAGATGCTTCTTGAGGACAGGAATGTAGCAAAATGTGTGAAACGGTCATTGTAAAAAGATTACGGTGATGATGATAATGGTGATGATGATGAAGATGATAATATAATGATGGTGATGATAATGATATTCATGATGATTATGGTGTTGGTGATTTTGAAGATGATTGATGATATAATGATGATAATGATAATGATGATAATGATGGGGATAATGGTAAGGATCATGACTGCAATGACAGTGACGTTAACCATGCCAAATATGAACGAGAAATCACATTTCGTTCTGAAGATACGACCATAAGTTGATTTGTAGAAAATGGCGTCTAGATGACGTCACAATAAGATAATTAAGATAATTGACTAAGCCAATTTTGAGAAATTGTGATATCTAATAGGACTAATGATATTGTAGGATAGCTTTAATACACGTCAGTGAAACAGATTTTCCATAGGGATATACATAAACCACTGCACAGCACTTTGCAATAGACATAACATGCAAAATAAGGCATTTTATTACTTGGTTTGTGATTGTTTATGTTATAATAGTCGTAGAGGATGGTAAAATGACAAGTAAAAAGAAGCAAAAAAAAAAAAAAAAAAATCGGCCCCGGGATCGAACCAGGTACCTTGACCATGGTAGTCATGTGCTTTACCGATAGACCAAAATATTTCCCATAGAGATAAACACGTAAACGAAAAACGTGATTCTCAAATCCCATTTGGTACTGAAAAATTGGGCATGATCCCGACATCTGATCAAAAATTGGAGGGCTTACTAATAAAAGCTTATAGTCTCAGCTACAACATATTAAAATCTGGAAGGAAATAGACCAAAAATAACTGAGATACTGCTCAGAGAACGATGTCATGTAGATTCATGATTCGAAAAAAAATCATCTTCCATAGACATAACACGCAAATAGGGAAAAATTTGACATGTCGTCTTTAATTGAAGATTTCAGTGTGATGACGTCATCAAAATGAATAATGGTGGCAGGATGTCTCGTAGAGAATTGTTGCAGCTATAACATATCAAAATTTGGGAGAAAAACGACCAATAATTACGAATCTAGAGCCAAATTTGCATAAATGTGATGACGTCAAAACATGAAAAATGGAAATTTTGACTTCAGGCGCCATTTTGATGACGTCATAATGTATATAAGGATGAAATGATACATGAAATGAAATCTATGATTCATACCCTACTGATGATGACAAAAAATTTGGGGGTCAACGGACTATCTAACGAGCTACAATGAATTTTGTAGAGGCATGTTTTTGCACGTTTTTACGTTATTTTCGCCATAGACGCGCGCACGGATTTCGAACTTTAACGCGCCCGTACGATCTTATTATTGATTGAAATTGATTCCAAATTGATGGAAATGATGAAGAAAGGTGTCAGGATTGCAAATCAATAAAAAAAACAGCGTTCTAACGTTATTTACGATTTGTGCGCGCGTAAAACGCGCGCGCGGACGCTTACGCACGGACATTTTTGAAATGCTCAAAATGACCTGAAACGTGTGCAGACTTGATCCTACGTGATTTTGAGCATTTTAAAATTTTGACGCGCGCGTACGCGTACGTCCTGACCTCTAGATGACCTGTGAGGACATGACCTGATGACCCGTCATGTGAAGTTTATGTGATGTAAATATAGTTGATTTTTGATGATCGATTATGAAGATATAATCGATCTTGTAAATTTACAAAATGGCGTCTTGATGACGTCATGATAAACTGATGACCTTGAATGAGATGCCACATCTTAACATTAACATGTCTGATCAGTGACGAAAATTTGAAGAAAATTGAGAATGAACTTTTTGAGAAATCATGGTAACAAGAAAATGGGCGAAAAATAAAAATAAACTAGAGTTTAATTCGTCATGAGGACGAATTAGGTGATCTGTCTTTCAATATGTACGATCATGATTGTAATCAGGATGATCATAATAATGGGGAAATGCTAAACTGAAGATAGGAAGTCAAGAATGCCATGAATGGAGATGCTTCTTGAGGACAGGAATGTAGCAAAATGTGTGAAACGGTCATTGTAAAAAGATTACGGTGATGATGATAATGGTGATGATGATGAAGATGATAATATAATGATGGTGATGATAATGATATTCATGATGATTATGGTGTTGGTGATTTTGAAGATGATTGATGATATAATGATGATAATGATAATGATGATAATGATGGGGATAATGGTAAGGATCATGACTGCAATGACAGTGACGTTAACCATGCCAAATATGAACGAGAAATCACATTTCGTTATGAAGATACGACCATAAGTTGATTTGTAGAAAATGGCGTCTAGATGACGTCACAATAAGATAATTAAGATAATTGACTAAGCCAATTTTGAGAAATTGTGATATCTAATAGGACTAATGATATTGTAGGATAGCTTTAATACACGTCAGTGAAACAGATTTTCCATAGGGATATACATAAACCACTGCACAGCACTTTGCAATAGACATAACATGCAAAATAAGGCATTTTATTACTTGGTTTGTGATTGTTTATGTTATAATAGTCGTAGAGGATGGTAAAATGACAAGTAAAAAGAAGCAAAAAAAAAAAAAAAAAAAAATCGGCCCCGGGGATCGAACCAGGTACCTTGACCATGGTAGTCATGTGCTTTACCGATAGACCAAAATATTTCCCATAGAGATAACACGTAAACGAAAAACGTGATTCTCAAATCCCATTTGGTACTGAAAAATTGGGCATGATCCCGACATCTGATCAAAAATTGGAGGGCTTACTAATAAAAGCTTATAGTCTCAGCTACAACATATTAAAATCTGGAAGGAAATAGACCAAAAATAACTGAGATACTGCTCAGAGAACGATGTCATGTAGATTCATGATTCGAAAAAAAATCATCTTCCATAGACATAACACGCAAATAGGGAAAAATTTGACATGTCGTCTTTAATTGAAGATTTCAGTGTGATGACGTCATCAAAATGAATAATGGTGGCAGGATGTCTCGTAGAGAATTGTTGCAGCTATAACATATCAAAATTTGGGAGAAAAAACGACCAATAATTACGAATCTAGAGCCAAATTTGCATAAATGTGATGACGTCAAAACATGAAAAATGGAAATTTTGACTTCAGGCGCCATTTTGATGACGTCATAATGTATATAAGGATGAAATGATACATGAAATGAAATCTATGATTCATACCCTACCTGATGATGACAAAAAATTTGGGGGTCAACGGACTATCTAACGAGCTACAATGAATTTTGTAGAGGCATGTTTTTGCACGTTTTTACGTTATTTTCGCCATAGACGCGCGCACGGATTTCGAACTTTAACGCGCCCGTACGATCTTATTATTGATTGAAATTGATTCCAAATTGATGGAAATGATGAAGAAAGGTGTCAGGATTGCAAATCAATAAAAAAAACAGCGTTCTAACGTTATTTACGATTTGTGCGCGCGTAAAACGCGCGCGCGGACGCTTACGCACGGACATTTTTGAAATGCTCAAAATGACCTGAAACGTGTGCAGACTTGATCCTACGTGATTTTGAGCATTTTAAAATTTTGACGCGCGCGTACGCGTACGTCCTGACCTCTAGATGACCTGTGAGGACATGACCTGATGACCCGTCATGTGAAGTTTATGTGATGTAAATATAGTTGATTTTTGATGATCGATTATGAAGATATAATCGATCTTGTAAATTTACAAAATGGCGTCTTGATGACGTCATGATAAACTGATGACCTTGAATGAGATGCCACATCTTAACATTAACATGTCTGATCAGTGACGAAAATTTGAAGAAAATTGAGAATGAACTTTTTGAGAAATCATGGTAACAAGAAAATGGGGCGAAAAATAAAAATAAATAAATAATAATAATAATAATAATAAATAAATAAAGAAGAAAAATCTTGACGAAATTAAGAGGTGATCTGTCGATGTACGACAGATCACCTAATAATAATAATAATAAATAAAGAAGAAAAAATCTTGACGAAATTAAGAGGTGATCTGTCGATGTACGACAGATCACCTAATAATAAAGAAGAAAAATCTTGACGAAATTAAGAGGTGATCTGTCGATGTACGACAGATCACCTAAATATATTCTCATAAAAACATCAATTGAACAATTGACAAAACTTATATATATAAGTACTCGTGCATTATATGGTGTGAATTGCAAAAACGAATTTGGCATACATAAATACGAACTTCCAAAATAAATACAAATATATTCTCATAAATACATCAATTGAACAATTGACAAAACTTATCCCCAATAAGCTAAATTTATACACTTTGCGCAAAACTATCTTATGGGTAATTCCATAAATAAGGGAGCCAATTTGTGACATTTTTGGTGTCCCTTTTATGAAACCCACATGTTTTTATGGCTCATAATGAAAACACCAATAGTGGAGTGAGATTGTAAATTGATCTCCAAGCATAATGTTGCATTGTCATGCTTAGAATCTCCTTACAATCGTACTGCACTATTTGAGTCTTTACTCGGAGCCACACAAACATGTAGGTTTCATATGTAAATGGACACCAAAAATGTCACAAATTGGCTCCCTTATTTATGGAATTACCCTTATATCAAAAGCTTGCAAAAAAGTTTGAAACGCAGGCAATATAGTACTGGTATATTAATACTAACCATTTGAAATGCATAACTTGTTTATTTATTTATTTATTTATTTTTTTTTTGGGGGGGGGGGGGCAACTCAAATACATGTATACGAGTAACGGAGTATATAGTAGTAGAGCTATTGCAATAACATCAAAGATAATTGTTACTACGGTTTCAGCAATACTATAGTATATATACTTTGTACGATTAATGCACCGATGTGCTTATAATATACTATCTTGTATCAGCTACTGTTACCATCAATATAAAATAACATTTAAATCGGAAATAAATTGATTTCAAGAAAAACATAACGATACATAGTCAACAAGTAAAATGAATTCTAAAAAATATTCGGCTATCGAGCTGCATCCTTACTTTTATTTTACTAATCTTATTTTACACTTCTTCTAATTTATTAGTGCTTTTCTTTCAACTTGAATATTTCGTACACAATAACTGATAAACAATACTGGTAACTGCGTAGGTACACGAATCTGTGTATACTTGCTCTTCTTCAAATCAGTAACGATGCCGATGCCAATGCAATTCGTACATAAAACAAGGAATAAAGGAAAATGTAGGATATTAATAACACAATTTATAAAGAACACATTGTGGTTACCATCGGATTTTTTTCATTAATCATTTTTTAGCAGTCAATTAAGGTTTTTTTTCAGTAATCCCGAGCTAGCTACGTGTTCCTATCAAACAGTACACAGTGACAAACATGTATTTAGATATTTTGACAAATAAGCGTTAACAATAGCATTAATATCCAGCATTTTTATTGCATTTTTCCAAATCAAGTGAAAAGAAAGGTATATAAAAATAGAACACATACAAATGACCGAAGAATGATCTCATGGAACCAAGAGACAGATTATTTACATGGTTCAAACTGACTAATACAGTCATGTATGTTATTTTTTCAGAGTGCAGAAAAATAAGATGATTAAAGTTATACGGGTGTCTCAAGCATGCATGTACAGCCCATCTGTGTGGTTGCCTGAGACAGGTTACTAGGAACACGGGTCAGGGTTCGATATCTCCTTCGCTTGCGATGGACCACATGGATGATTGCAATGATGTTAACGATCATGACGATGAGGAAAACGACAAGGGTGATGATGACGACATGTTGGTGCCAAGCTTTTACTTTGGAAGGATCTTCCACCGCTAGTTCATCTGAAAGTGTGTGCGGAAAGAAATAAAAAAAAACAAGATCATGTTTGAAGAATCGCAATGTACTCTATACAATTGCAATATGTGCTTTAGGATGCTATTGATTTAGTTCGTTAAGTTTAAATGTATAGGAAGACTATTTCTCATGAAATGTACATGTACATAACATGGCATGTGAATAAATTTCATGAAGAGGGGATATTCCTTTTGTACTGCTTATTCTCATGTTGGTGTAATCACACGGTAGTCACTCTTTTGCTCCGTTTGGTCTTTAATGCGTGGTCAGTTGGGAAATTTTGAAAGCATATAGGGGCATACCTGAGAGAAATTCAGATATCTTTTAAAACAAAGTTGTTGTGTCTACGGCACATATGTCAAATCATCCTGGATACGCCTCTGACAACTAAGCTGACGCCGAGTTTAAGCTTCCTCGTCCCCCATCCCCACCCCCGACACTTTATATGCATCCAGTGCATGGAATTATCTACCAAAATGCCATTGTCTATATATGATTTCATTGTATCATTTGTAAAAACTGAAAACAGAAATAAAGATCAAATTAATAAAATCAAATCAAATCAAGTCAAACTTCTGAGTGGGGAATTTCGGAGCGACCGACCCTTTTTTTGAGCGACCTTTTTATATATGAACCGGCCCAAAGGGAAAATTTCCCCATGGCCATACCAATCCACCCCTGAACTTCTGCATAACCATCTTCGACAAAGACAACAAAAAACTACTTTCCAAAATCAACTGAAGGCAATTTCAACGGTCCTGTAGTCTATCACCTTTAAAATGTGCGAACATTACAATGGCGTATTACGTAATCCGAACCTGATTTCTATGGGTAGTATAATATGCCTTTGAAATTGCCCTTGAGCTTATTTTTCAAAAGTAGTTTTTATCGTGATTATAATAAGAAAAGCAAGGAAACTATAAAGTTCTTCTCACCTGCATTGGCCACGAGTGGGGTAAGTCTGTCTTCAGAGTGTCCTGCAGTCGATTTACCCAAGTCAATCAACGGATCTAAGTGAAAAATGTTGTAACTGGTATTCTTAATTTTCTAGTATTATTTATTAGCTGAAGGAATTTGCATTTGAACCCTGGTAACAAGTAGCAAAGGAACCAATTACATTATAATAATCTAAAGCAATATCCTTTAATGCATAGTACAAAATCATCATGGTTGTCCAACGTATAGGTTCAACAAGAAATTATGAGAAATCTGATGTTCGAGACAACAAAATTAAGATATCATTTTGAATAAGAGCCTACAGACTGTTTGATAAGTGGATGGTATATTTTACAATTACAACAGAAGAAATAAATATCATAAGTTTTTTAAAGGAAATGTGGAGAAGTGAGATGGATTTAGCATTTGGTCTGAATATTGTAGTATAGGCTTATTATGTTAAACGCTCCGAGCCTTATGGGAAGGGCGTACTAAATGCTTATTGTATTGTATTGTATTATATTTCTTTGATTGCTCACAGGTACCAACATATTTATTAATTTAGCAAGTACCACCGTATATTTTGTGTGGACAGTGTGGTTAATTTCGATATTACGAAAAACTAAATCCTCTACTTATTTTCAAAAATATGAAACTTGAATATGTCACTTTTTTGTTGAAAACATATAAACTTTCCGCTGAAGAAAAATGCAGATAAAATTATCATGAGGAGAACTAAACCTCAATACAAATTGCATTTCATTGAAAAGCCAGATAGTACATTCTTTCAAACAGACAAAATGAAGTACCTAGATGAGGTCATGCGTTTTCTATCAGGTTAACATAAGAATATCGCTGTCTATTATTGACACACTCATGATCATATGACTGCGATTATGGTGTTTGTTTTCATTATCAGAGTGTGCTATCTTTTGAAGTACGGTAACTATTTACCTTCAGTGTGTTCCACAAGTTCGGGAATTTCCTTGGAGTTGGGGACACAGGCCTTTTTACCCTGATCAAAGACATGATCTTGATTAACGCACTGATCTAAGTCACATGATGTGTCCTGCCCCTGTCTGCATTTTCCAGTCATAAGTATACCGTCGGGACACGAAGAACATGGCAGACATACGTAGAAGCTGGACGAGAAAATAAAATCACAGAAATAAATGGACAACGCTTAATGAAGCTATATAGGCATTACAATTAAAGGAACTACAGATGCGAAAGAATAAATTAGGCATATTGTGTCTGATAGCCTGCGCGATTTGGCAGAAAGCTTTTCTTCCATAGTATTTTCGTTAATTATCATTTAAAGGACAAAACCATCTTTGCTCCTTTTTTAACCAAGTAGAATATACCTTTTGTGCAAAACATAAAACGTGTGATTAACCCCCTCTTTTTTATTGTCAAGAGATTATGTGGGAACTTTGCCCCCCCCCCCCTTCCCCACCCCCTTGCAAATAATCGTGGATTCGCCCCCTGTACTAAAAAGGACATACCTGCCTTAACCATAATATAAAAAAAATATTGATCTGCTATATGGCTGTATTTTATTGCAGATTAAATAGCTTTTTATTACATCTCTCCGATCTACACGGATAAAATGAAAATCCTGCCAACTGAGGAATATTTGGCTTTCTGCCAACGTACGATCTCGTGACTCTGAAATCACAGTACTAGAGTCCCTAATAAAGGGGCTCGGCACTCTAAATCATAGCAAGTATTACCGTCATTAACCGGTGGAGGGGGCGGTCTCGGGTTCTTTTGTCCTATTTCTTCTAGATATTTCTGCATGCAATAGCGCGCAGCATTGACATGTCGGATCGGGGAGCCGGCAGGATTCCTGAAGTAACATTCCGTCATTGAAAGGAATTTCAGAGAAAGAGATAAAAAGAGAGAGAGAGAGAGAGAGAGAGAGAAAGAGATAGTGTGTGTGTGTGTGTGTGTGTGTGTGTGCGAGCGCGCGTGTGTGTGTGTGGGGGTGTGTGGTATGTGTACAAGTATACGCATTCAAACCGATGACATCGAACAAAGAGAACAACAGGTCACATGGTCATCGGTAGTAATTCAATAGGTCATCGGTTGTCAACAATTATTGGTGAGGTTTATTCCGTCAATGATTTTTGTGACGCAATTCAATAGTGGAGTCATATCGGTTGAAATTCGAACACTAGATGTGCGCGTGTGTGTGTGTGTGTGTGAGAGAGAGAGAGAGAGAGGGGGGGGGGGGGGGGGGGGGGGGGAGAAGGGATGACGTATGACCAAGGAGTTATTTAACTCCTTGGTCTGACGCGCTGAATATAATACAAGCAGTGCATCTAGCTATGTCATCACCCCTAGCTATTTGTTAAACGAAAGTCAGCTTCATACATAGGGCCTACACGCAGTGGCGTATCTAGGTATTCTGGTGCTTGGGGTAAACTATCAAATCTGCGTCCCCCCCCCCATGTCCAAACTCAGTTAAATGAGCGTTTTTAATATAAAAATGATGGAACTGAGAAATGAGATTTGAATATTTGATGCACATAACCCGGGTTGTTTGCCCAAATTTGATGAATTTTTGGATAAGCGAGGGAGCAACGCCACCGAGCGGCAGTTTTTTTTGTCTTTTCACCCCTAAAATTGAAATTTCTTACGTTTTTTACCATTGGAAAAAATCCAAGGAAATACAGCGACCTAACGATTTTTTTTTTAATTTGAACATTCCTATTTTGGGGGCGCAAAATGAATGAAAACCCTGAATAAATATATTTGAGGAATATAGCAAGGCAGTGGCAAGGCACATTTATGATTTCTTTCGAATGTTCTATACTCTGAAAGTGCTTTCATACACTGATATCTCAACTGGGGCGCTCCTACCTTATGCGGGCGGGAGGGGGGGGGGGGGGGGCAAAGAAACTGCCTTTGGGGCGCGAAATAGCTAGATCCTGAACATTTTAAAGAAACATTTTCGCATTTTCAAACCCTATAAAACAACATTTCTTACGCATTTCGTCCTTGACTGGGGCGCAAATAACCTTCAAAGACCGTAAATTTTCTTGTATTTCCCCCCTTTTCTTTCTCTCTTTTAAGTTTTTTGCGCCCCCTTCAAGTACCGACCGGAGCACGTGCCCCCTCTGCCCCCCTTGCATACACATGATTCTCGCTATTGCTATATTACCAGTGGCGGCACCAGGATTTTTAAAGTGGGGGGGGGGGGCAAATGGGGGGAAAACAAAATGTTGGGGGGGCAAGGGCGGACAAAAAAAATTTCCACCCTTTTATTTTTTTTCACTCCGAAAATTATTGGGGGGGGGGGCAAATCTTCTGACTGGGGGGGCAAATGCTCCCTATGCCACCCCCACCCCCTTGGTCCCGCCACTGTATATTACTAGGTCTGCAAATTAAGCGATGCCTCTCCAGTAATATCTCTGACTGCTGCGGGACAATGATACGGTTGCAAAGGCCATCGTGAAAAGAAAAAGAAAAAAAAACAGTGTGTGCGCGCGCAGACCACCTGCCACAGTCGGCCGTCGACATGATTTTCCAGTGATAATAACCGTGTTATAAAGCAACTTCGAGCGCTGATTGGTTGATTGCATCGCACTCGCCGTCAAAACAATCGTGCCTCGTGCAAAATACTATACTACGTACGCATGCAATGTATTTCCACTACCCGCGCATGCCCACTCGGTTCGCTACATGCTTGAGTGATTCCCCGTCATAACAAACTCGCACAAAATACTACGCAATCGAAAACACACGTGTGGGTGTCGGCCAGGTGAAGATCCATGGTTTCGGCTTGTAAACACGTACCCCATGAACTGTAGATCACGCAGGTCCTATGTCCAAACGAAGTCAAACAAATGCCCCAAACTCCTGTTAAATGACATTCGCTTCAAGGTCGACTTGTGAATTTGCTTTTACTCATGATATTTTATTTATTTCAGGGCCTATACAACCAAAGTTCAATCAGGTAATGTGAATAAAGTTATAAAGTCACAACATGAAAACAAACTGCGTGTTCTGATCTAGTTTCTTTTTTCTCATAGTTTTCAGAGAGAGGAGGGGCGGGAGATAAATGCCGTGCATATCCCCTCGCAAGGAAACATAAACCAAGACAGTCATGAAATGAGTCTACTTACATCTTCCGACTACGACGCAATTTGTAATGGTAGCCTTCGAATTCCAACTCCTCCACCGGAATGGAATGCATCTCTCTGTCTTTCACGATCTTGCCGTATTGGCCGCACCAGCAGGCCGGAAAGCGAGAGTGTGTCTCCCCCCTCTCACATCCCACAACCTCGGCCCAGTCGGGGTGCCAAGGTACATCAGGTTGCTCAGAATCTTTGTCTGGGTCCTCTGGGGGTCGGAAGACAGCCGATGATGAAGCACTCAACACGCTGAGTAGCATAAAGATTCGACACAATTTCATGATAGTTTATGGTTTTAATCTAACTTTCTAAGGATAAAAACAAGAGCCAAGTTAAAAGTGGATAATATTCTTTCAACAACAATGTTTACTGTTTCTCCGTTTGCAGTCTAATAAACAGCAATTAGCTGCGAGGCTGGATGAACACCAAAAAATTGAAGCAGATATCAAGGCATCGAAAAAATGACTCTCTGTACAAATTATAAACTGCTGTTTTTTTCGGTAACATGCCTTCTGAACCAATGCCGCTTATTAACACGACCCTATTAGCACTATCAGCGCGAGTATAGTAATCACGTGCATTTTCATCCCAAACCCTGTCATTCATTTGGTTAGTGTATGCGTGTGGTGAAAGGGGATTGGTCTACGATGCGATCATTTGCAAATCGGGGGTTCCCCTGACGAGGGGTGGTGGCCTTTCGCGAGAAAGTCACCTTCGCAGGTCGGCTACCGCATCTTCCTTGTTATGGAAGTGGAGGATATAACCATGAAGCTACATAAACTATACAAGAATGTCTGTATTCTATACCTTGGGGGAAAAAAGAAAATTGCATTCATTTCTTTCAGCGGGGACATATTGTCATTTCATTACGCCTATTTCAGTATTTGAATATCTCAGTTCCGCTAATTATTATGTTTGTGTAATAGGCCTCTACGTTTTGTGGCTGAGAGTTCAGATAGGGTCAACAAACTTTGTCTATTTATGTGATGTTGAAAAAAAAACACAAATAGTCGTACAAAATAATCTCAAACATCGCTTAACCTAAACACGATTTAGAAATGCATGCATTCACAGACCTTTCCAATTTTAATATTGAAATAACTAAATTGACACATTTTAGATAGGGCAGCTCTCCCCTAGCCTGTGTAAAGCGTACAGCGTTTTTAAAATCCGGAGTACAGAATACCAGGATAGGAATGTCTGGCATCGTGCCAGTCTTCAGGTGTATACAATAGTCTGTACTATTATTTATCCGTGACGTTTCTATCGATAGACAAGAAACCCAGTCGAGCTTATAATGCAGTGTTGAAATGCTGATCCACCCACCCTTCGTCATATTTTCAGATTGCATCGTGACTAAGCACATTTAAGAGGTCAGCAAACTTTTGCTATTCTACAAACTCACTCTTCGTTCACATGATGAGTGCAAAGGAGCCTTGTATTGTAGAATTACTCCTATATTAATATGGTTCATGTTTATGAAGAAATTTAGGGAAACATGAACAACAGAAAACATCACTTGCTATTGAAAGTGATTCTACCGTAAGACAACTACCCCCTCGAAAATTACCCCCGGACAACTACCCCCTGGACAATACCCCCCCCCCCACGACAGTTACCCCAGGACAACTACGCCTGGAACAATTACCCCAGGAAACCCCCCCCCCCCCCGGACAACCCCAGAATCTGGGGGTAATTGTCCAGGGGGTAATTGTCC
The DNA here is from genome assembly GCA_025617745.1 of Heliocidaris erythrogramma. Taxonomy (NCBI): domain Eukaryota; kingdom Metazoa; phylum Echinodermata; class Echinoidea; order Camarodonta; family Echinometridae; genus Heliocidaris; species Heliocidaris erythrogramma. The sequence goes on from CM046861.1 coordinate 39,909,872, forward strand.
TGGGGGTAGTTGTCCTGGGGGTAATTGTCCTGGGGGTAGGCCTAGTTGTCCTGATATGTTTGAAAGTATATACATATCTATGCCAGAAACGACCAAAATTAATTCATTACAAATGACTTGGCCGACTTGATACCACCTATTGCTTAAACTGCTTGCCCAAACAGTCACTAACAAGATTTCCTCACCAAAATATTTCAAAGAATATCAGCTAGATTGCTCATCTAGATAGGACATGTAATGTTTTCTTCTTTTTTACATATATATTCTAGACTTATTCCACTTCATTTTATTTGCATGGTAGACCTGTACATCATAATAAAATGATTACCGGTATCATGGGCGTCAATCCGAGTAGAGAATCTATTGTTCATGGGGGGGGGGGGGGGGCGGCTATTTTGTCGCCCCCCCCCCCCATGATGAATAGAGTTACGTCACGATTAACGCCCATGACCGGTATCCGTATGCATGTACTATTGTGAAAGCCGTTCGGAGAGTTCAAAATCACCTCAGTCATGCCAGAGCTTGAATTCCAAATTTCCCACTTCACTGATCCATGAAGGACACAAAATGAAGTCAAGTTTAACAAACTTTCCTCTGAGCTGTTGTAAGTTCACAAAGCTCAGTGCATTTTTGCGAGATTAGTCTGCACGTACAGACTTCAATGAATTACAAATGTAGCATGCAGGTGATTTCTGAAACATTTCACAAAGAATTTCAGTATAGCCCATTTGTTATTTTGGTAAAGGAAATTGATTTGTGTCTGTCTTCGTTGGTGACAGTCTGTTCTATATATATTACTGAATGCTACACAAAAGGTTTTACTGATGGATAACGAATAAGTAGGGGATTTTCTCTTTTTTCTCTCTCTCTCTCCCCCTCCCTTTCTAAATACCCTTTCTTCTTCCTCCCTCTACCTTACCTTTCCCTCCCTCCATCACACTACTCCCAATCGATTTCTTTCCCTCTGTTTTTCTAACACCTCCCCCCCCCTGTTCTAAAAATCCCTGTATCCCTTTCCCATCCCCTTCCCCATCCCCCTCTCCCATCCTTACTCTTTCCCACTCTACATCACCCCCACTGACACCTCACTTTCTCTCTCTCTCACTTTCTCTCTTTTTCTCACTTTCTTTCTCTATCTTTCTCGCTCTTCTTTGGTAACAAGTTCTTATAGTTCTAACATAATTGTGAAAAATAGGCGATTCATATCAACTAATGTTATCAAAAATGTGTTTATTTGCCACTGTAGCTTTCAAGAGCATATTGTGTTACTACAAATTTTGTTTTTATTCTATCTCTCACCTTTACCAAGTTCACACGAGGGGGTTGTTTTACATGAACATGTAAAGTTGAGTAATTGTCAGTGCACTAAAAGCAATTCAATGTCACATATTCCATATTTCTTTATTCAACGTCTTTTTATTTTGTACATTTATGTTATAAAAATAAGTCTTATACAAGAAGACTCAAGTTCTACTTATCTCAGTTCCAAATATTGTACCTTTTGTATTATTTTACTCAAGAAATTTTACAATAGACATGTTTACTAATATATTCAAGTTTTATGCATACTTTTAAAATAAAGGTTGTTCTCGACAGCCTGAAAGCCTGTCAGAGGCTTGTCAAGAATAGCAATAATTGATGTATGCAAACCGGATTCCAAGTACATGTATTGTAGTTCATTCATTGATAACAGGTTACTAGGTCCCCAGGAAAGAAACATCCATAAATTTGAATCACTTAGTAAACAGGTCTATTACGAGATCAATAGAAAAGTTTCCCAGTTCCGATGATTATTATCAGAGGCACATCCAATAAGTGCACCAATAGTAAACACACATTTGTCAACTGCATTCATGCACATCTGATTTGATCTGATCAGTAATAGAATCAACCTTTATGTATGTCCTAAAAAATTCAATGTTGTTCCTTTTCCTAGAGTAATATAAAACTAAATTCCATTACAATCAAAGGAATACAAGGTTGGGGGGCTGGGGGGCTGGGGGCTGCAGCCTCCCGGGAAATTTCTAAAGACCCGATATTCGGGCAACCACCATCTCAAAATGTGAAAATGAGCAGATATTACATATTTGGGCAATGAGGTGCCTGAATATCCTCTGTGGGCAGCCCAATGCCCAAATATCCAAATTCAAGTAGCGAGGTGCCTAAATATGTAATTTCTGTACGTTTTCACTTTTAAAAAGTGTAAAAAACTCGTTGAGGAAAGTGAACACGCAGAAAATTAGAAACAGACGTTTTGACATTTGGGCGAGAGGCATCAGCCTAACCCCTTGCAAATTGTGCCTGTACCCCCATGATTACAATAACCATAATTCTTGAAAAGTTCTTGCCGAGTTTTATTCCTGACCACAGTCTACTGGTAGACTATTTCATGCCTTGTTTATAATTCAAACAGATCTGTGCAATACATGTACATGTACTTCACTCGATTTGATTTGATTTAAGTTTTATTTTAACAGGGTAGCCTCATCAGTAAATAAAATACCGTTCTTCCTGAGGGCCCTTTATAAAGATCAACATACATTCACATAACAATGACATAACACATATGATAATACAAGCTTAACAAATAGGGTGTCATATATATATATGTTACGGACAGAATCGTTCACAAAGTTCACAATCAATTAACGGATGAGGGAGAGCAAAATCAATTCATTCATTTAACTATGAAGGCTGGGGGAGAAAGATAAAACCAAAATCGGCAACTAAATTTGATTCGAATAGGACAATTTATTTGACAAAGATAATACAATTCTATTATAACAACACTGCCCAGGCAGAAGAAAAAGGTAGGCCTGACGCTAACACAAGAGATAATCCAGATTGCAGAAATTCCTCGTCATACAGGCTTACACCATAAAGGACGTAGAAAGGCGATAGATAACAAAGGGAAGAAGGGACACCATCTAATGTTGCTTGATATTAAAATAATGATGAGAGTGCACAATAAATTCAAAGTGACTGTTAAGCCTTAATTTGTGTTGCGCCTACGCGCAGAAACAAAATATGGTCTCCAAGGACATTCCACTTTATAAGAGGGGTGGAATGAAAACAAAACAGATAATGAAACAAATGATATCAACAATAATATTGTATCCTGCTATAACATATATATATATATACATGTATATACATACATGTACTCCTGAGATACAAGTTGAGATATTATTTCATTTTTCAAAGGAAAGAATCAAAATTAAGTATGATAAACTAGCAGTTAACATATCAGTTACATATAGCCACAATCCCTAGGATAATTAGTGTAATCTCGAAAATGGAATTATGTATATACCGTTCATTTATTAAGTACGATATTAAAATTAAAATTTTACCATTGTTTTGCATTATGAATTATAGAAATATTTTATGAATTTAAGACACATTGACATTATGAATGCATAATGTGATTTCACAGTTATGTATTTACCGTTATTATAATTATGTATGATATTATACAAGATCATATTCTTGTTTCACGAAATGAAATATAGCTATTCCCCATAGAGCATAATAAATATTGAAAAATTGTAATATTGAAAGAGCACTTCAAATTAATTATGTCATATTATATATAACATTATTACATTGTACTCCAATCTTCCATCATGAAATATAGACAATATAAATCATTTATAAAATTAGGATATATTAAATAAAATCAAAAGAAAGCATTAATCAAAAGACGAGACTTCAAGCATAACAAGCCAAAAAATATGGCTGCAGATCAATGAACATAACAAAGAGGTCCTGTTATAACAAGGGACATAGAAAGTCATAATGAAGTGTATTTTTCAGTAAAAATCCAGAAGTTTCCCTGAAGGAAACAAAATTGAAGGGTTCATTTCAGTCATAATTGCCTTTCTAACACAGATACGCACACCTCAAACACACATCTACATGATAAAGTTTGGAGAACATCGTATTCATACAATATCCATAACTTTTGCTCATGGCTGTAACTGACATCAGATTAATACCCTCTCCAGATGGGTACCAAACTACCAATACCCAGTAAACAATATCATCTGTAGAACAACCAATGATCCTCCAAGTGTATTCAACTGATTACACACTATGAACCTGGACCTTGATGTCAAATATGAAGAGTAGATTCAAAGGATTGTAATAATGGCCACTTATATAGCGCTCATATCCGTCACGCAGTGACGCTCATGGCGCTTAGACATATTACCCTGGTTATAGCCGAGCTGCCAAAGTAACTAGCGCTCAAGCATATCAGGTACCCATTTACACCTGGGTGGAGAGTGGCAATGTAGATTATTGTCTTGCCAAAGGACGTTAGTGCTGTGGTGGGATTTGAACCCCGTACCTTGTGATCTGCAGTCCGGTGACTTATCCACTAGACCACAACACCTCTGCAATGATCCTCCAAGTGTCACATATTTTTTTTCCTCAGCAGTATACCTTATACCATTTCCACTCCATTTCTAGGTGATGGACAGGCACAGGCCAGCAAAACCAGCTGAAAGTTATTATTGCTGTAGGTTTATGTTACTTTTCATTCAAGTTTTTTGTAACAATTACCAAAAAAAACTTATTTGAAATACCTCACACAATTTGAGGGAGATTCAGGGCAAGCTGCCATCACAAATTGCTGTATGATCTTCTCCTTTTTTTATGGCCATCCAAGCCTGGTACAATGTGATAAGCTAGGTGTAGTTTCACTTGGAGGCGGTCATTTTGGTTTATTTTTTTGTCATTGTACCTTTTCATGGAAATCATTTCCAACAGATCTATTGACCTCTTGACCTGAACCTCAAAGGACGAGTCCAGAACCTGCTTCAAGAGGGTTCCACATCGGTCTTAGCGGCTGAGAGGAGGAGGTTGGTCACATGTTCATCCGATGCGGTAGTTTCTTTCATCAGTCCCATGGCGGAGGCAAGCAGTATAGCCAGTATGTGCTTGCACTGTAAGAAACAAATTTAAACATCCTCCAGATTTTTATCATTGCATTGACTATTTCTTCTTTAGTCATATTATCACAACAAAACCATGAAAACACCAGAATATATCGTCTGTTTGGAGCCAGAAGGGTGTTAACTCGTATACTTTAACACTCAACTCTCAACAGACAATATATTGGCATTTTAGTCCCTAAATGTGAATAGTTAAATCTATCAACTCTTTTACGAAACAATGAAATATAAATGTAAACATAAAGGAAATCACTATCCATTTAAAAAACTATCCAATGTACATTGAGCTCAGAGGACACTTTTCATGATGCTCACCCCCCCCCCCCCCAAAAAAAAAAAAGGCAGGATAGCATCATTGAGAATAACATTCCCCTAAAAACTCTATTGCATGATGTTGGTTAAAATGTTTGAATTCTTTACTGGCATATAACTTACCACAGGAACCTCTTTCCTTTTGAGAACTGAAAAATATAAGAGGATATTTATACAAAATGAAAAAAATGTCTATTATCCTCCATTAATATTAACCCATTGCCTACGGAAAACGGATGGTCCCTGTATTAAGCCTATGGGAATTAGAGAATTCAGTAGTCAATGGGTTAATCAGTGATAACGAAGAGAACCAAATCTAACATTCAAAGTAAATCAAATAAGGCAATAATCGTCACTAATGTATTCTTATTTTATTTATTCACTTTTTGTGCATTTATCTTTTCTTCTTCTGTTTTTTATTTTTGGTCAGGACAAAATCTATAGGTCTGAAGCTTATTTACAACACCAGCATCTCCTTGCTTCACAAGAAATCATGATTTACAGTGTAATAATAATAACAATAATAATTGGGTCTTATTTGTCCCGGGTAGCCACAGCAGTATTTCTCTTTCTGCAGGCCCTGCAATTATCATTACCCCAGCACCGAGGGACAATGGTGGGCAAATCACCCTGTTCAAGGATGTAAGCACCAATTGAGGTTCGAACCTTGGACCTCCCGTATGAGATTAAAGAGCCTTCATCAATATTCCACAGTGTTCCCATGCCCATTAATCATTTACCTGCAAAAGAAAAGAAGAGGCAAGGGCAGTATCCTGCACTTGGTAGACACAGATATGGACTTCCAGAGCTTCCCACAACCTGCAAATAAAATAGAAAGAAGTGATGTCTCAATTATTATACCTATGTTTGTTAAGATGTACTTTGGTTCAAGCATCTATAGGAACACAAACCATAAAATCAAATAGTTGTTTGAGAATGAGCCACCTAATATCTCATACATTTCATGTTCTACAATTTTCTCTGACTTTTTCCCCTTTTCCATCCAAGCAACCTTTTGTATCCAGGGTTAATTCCCTAAACTAACCAAAAAATATTAGGCCTTGGTCATAGCAACACTGGGAAATCAGAGACAGTGCATATGCCCCCTCCCCCAATACTGTATGGTGGGGTAAACAAAAAAGAGAAAAAGGAAAGAAAGGGAGAGAGAGGAAGAAGTACATGAAAAAAAATGATAAGTCCTCCTGTAACATCCTTCTCCACTTTGGTGGCCTTGTTCATTCAGCCACCTACAATGTGGTAAGACTAGTGCCCCCCATGTGCTAGTGCCCCCTCAATGCTTGGAACCACTCTATGCCACTAATCAAAGGCATTGCTGTGTTACCTGATAAACTATTCTGCCTGCAGGTTCACTCTTTATCCGGGTCACACTCTGATGATCTACCAGGTCTAAGGCTTGCAGGAGAGGTGGTCCAAACATAAAATGCATCCTATCATTCAAACAATGAAGGGGAATGAGAGGGGTGACCAAAAAAAAATGCACTGTGTTGAATCTCCAATATCAACACTTACTGTTATCATTCATGGTGAGAATTAAATATTTCTCCATATACCTGAGACAAAACAAAATGCTTATGTCTGACTAATACTCTAGTTTTTATTCATTTTTCTTCTTGACCAACACATGCATTATCACTTCTGCCGATATTTGTGAAATAAGAAAAACAGAAAAATCCATCTGCGGACAACAGACGAGAAGTGAATGGAATTCAATCATGGCAATCACTAAATCACATGCTTACACTTTCCAAAGTGCTTGTAAATAACATAGCACCGTACCTCAATTTGAATATTCAACAAATGATTATAATACCAGACATATATTTTGCATTTTGCAGTATACATTTTAAGCATGAGAAAGGAGAGAGAAGGAACATAAAAAAAAAATTTTTTTAAATAATACATTAAACACTTGAAACATTGTTAGCACATCTTCTAAAATTCAAATGGACAGTTTACCAAAATTGTGGTAAAAAATTATATGCATAAAATTGTATCTATTCAAATTGTTTTTGTCAGACAGATTCAAACAGAATTTGCTTCTTCATAAATCATGACTTTTTAGTTTATAGCAATATTGGCTTTCCATCAACTAAAACACATTATTTTGGATAATTATCACAATGACCCGAATCATTGTCTTTGTTTGTTGTTGTTTTTTAGCTTAAAAACATGAGAAAAGACTTCTTCAGAATAAAGAAAAATAAATAAACCTTTGTAGTTTTTATATTTATTGTCTAATTTAACCCGTAGCAAATCTGCGGATTAAAGTTATATTTGTCAAAGAAATGGTGGAAATACTTACGCTGAGAGGACATCATCAGTCACTGAAAGCAATGAGAGAAACAAACAGAAGAACAAAATTGTCACAATAATATAACTCATTGTCTTAAGCCCATCGCACCTACGACCGGTCTGCGATTCGATTTCGGAAGAAAATGTACTAGCATTTGATATGAACATTGAAACACATTTTTCAAACCTTTTTGATTGAGGTTCTGAATAGTCATATACTAGATAGCAAAATCAAAATTACAGCCTGCTGCATGCCTTCTAGTTAGAAAAAATTAAGGCTAAATCAGCTCTGAATCGTAGTGACGTCAGAGCAGTTCTGCGATTGTCTACGATTTGAAGCTTATGTAGCCTTTATTCCGAGTAGAAGGCTGATATTATTGTTCAGAACCTGAATCAGGAAGACTTTATTTGTTTAAATGTGTGTATATAATGCTATTGCAATTTATTTCCAAAATCCGATCACATAGGCCCGTATTCTGAACTCCAGTTTAACTTAAACCATGGTCTAAATGTGTGGTTTAACTATGGGTAGCCAAAAATGTCAAAACCTCGTTTATATTGTATGTCCCTTATGTTTACTGGATTCTGGTCTCATGCTTTAACAGTCAAGAAAAATATTGTACTTATCATTCCCAGTTTTTAATAGTTTCAGTACTAAACATGCTGATAAATTGAATATCTACTGTTCGAGATTTGTGTCAATTTGGCTGCCCATAGTTAAACCATACATTTAGACCATGGCTTAAGTTAAACCGGAGTTCAGAATACGGGCCAAAGTGTGTGGTGGGCTTTAGTGACTTACTGGAAATAAGCCCCTAATAAGATAATGCAGATTACCATTGGTTGGAGAATACATGTATTTTGTAGCCTAGCTGGCACTCTGAAACATGGAGATTACACTCAGACTCTGTGAAGTTCTATTTGTGAAAATAACTTTGGAAAAAAAAATATGTAAAACTCATATTCCATCCTGGGGTTTCCTTTGGATTGATTGGAGAAAATAATTCTACTCCCTTGACCCTAACCCTAAAAAGGCAGGCTTATTTTGGATGTCTCACAGCCTGGAAAGGTCAAATTCCACCTCAGCCCCCCCCCCCCCGCCTTTTTGGGGTAAAGCTGCAAAAAAATAGTTTAATCTCACAACATTTTCTGTATTTGTATTACTTTTAAAGGTGATCTTTGCTTGTGGGAAGGATTGAATTACTTTTCAAGGTAATCTTGATTTCTGTGGTCTTGAAATACATTCAACATATTTTTAATCAAAAGTTTGGTAATACATGCATATTACTGATCTAAAAACAACCTGCATATTAATTACTACATCACACATTTCAGAATATTTTGAGAGTTTCTCTCAATATGGAAGGAATACAATTACCAGAGATCACCACGTACTAGCTTTAAGATTGTACCTTATCCCATCAAGTAAATACTCACATGTTCCTTGTTCCTCATAGACAGCCTTGGCATGTTGCAATAGTTCCAAATGAACCAGCTCACTTAAATCAGATGCCTGTAATGGTTGATGTTCCATAATTTCTGTTCTCTGTGAAAATCTTTGAAAAAAAATTCATTATTCATGATTATTGGTGCAAAAGGCAAATGTTTCCATAGGCACATTTATGTCTAAAGAAAAAAATTAATTTGGGGCGATTACTTTGCAATATGTGTACCACATATAACTTTTCTCTAGATACATTTCATCAAAAATGAAACTTTTTATAAATATGACCATGGAGTACCGTAATTGTTATTTTTCGTATCACTGGCAATGATCAATGGTTATATCAAGAGAAAGATCTATTACATCTAGAATTTTGTGTTTAGATGAAACAATTAATGAATAAAAGACATATAAAAGTGCAGGACACATTGCACGTACAGCATCACCCTTTGATTTGATGAACATACATACGCTAAATTATAATTGGTTATCCATCCACAGGTGGTCCTGCAGTAGTATAGGCCTATCCTGATCCTGCAGATTGCCTCATGAAACCATCACGTGTCCAAATTCAAGGTCAAAGCTCAAGAACAACCTTTTCAAACACATGGAATCTCTTTATCTTTGGTTTTTTAATTTTCATTTGACATGCAGTGGACTTGTCCAGGCACTTAATTGTACAGTCGATCTGCCTAATGTCAAATCCTTGCACAGTACAGTATTGGATAAGCTGATCCCCGGCCCACTCACTGCTGTCATATATGTCCTCAATCTCAGGAGAGGCACATAGTTATAAAAGTTAAATTTCACAGTTTGACCTAATGTCACAGCTTGAATGATATGGCAATTTACATAGATAGGTCGGCATAATCGTGATATAGTCCCCACCATACCCTAACCCTAACCCTAACCCTAATCCTAAACCCTACCCTAACCCTAATCCTAATCCTAAAACCTAACCCTAACCCTAAAACCTAATCCTAAACCCTAACCCTAATCCTAATCCTAAAAAAACTTAGATTTTTTTGAAGCGGGGACTATTTCACGATAATGCCGATAGGTCGACCAACACTGTCATTGAGCACCCTTTCCAACAACAGTTTACCTAGACCAAAATTATATCTCTCATTCATTAGCCTCTCTAACTAAGGGTCAGACTAGACCGAAAATTCTGTCTTTCATGCATTCATTATTAGCCTCTTATCTTGACAGGGTCGGCTATTCAATTAGACCGAAAATTCTGTCTCTTGTTCATTAGCCTCTTATTATCTTGACAGGGTCGGCTATTCACTTAGACCGAAAATTCTGTTTCTCGTTCATTTATAGCCTCTTATTATCTTGACCGGGTCGGCTATTCACTTAGGCTAAGAGTCTTAGACCAACCCTGTCCAGATAATATTAAGAGGCTAATGAATGAGAGACAGAATTTTCGGTCTACTAAGACTAACTTATGCCTGGCAGGGGGTCCTAAAATGCGGGTCCTAATTCACACCACTTGTTTTAATAATACGCGTTGTCTATGGGAGAATACGCACTCCACATACAAAACAAAGTGCGTAGCTTTACTCCTTTAGATCCCCCCCATCATACATGTAACTAAGTGCAAGAGGCTAACAAATCATCAAATGAGAAACAGAATTTTCGGTCTAAAAGTTACAGTTTACCTCGCATAATAAAATTGTGCAAGTGACCTCGACCATGATACAACTCACTTTAAATCTCTTGGCTTCTTGCCTTGGCTGATACTGATAGTGATAAATGTCCTTAACTTAACGATTTTAATCTTCTAGCCTACTCCATGTAACATGATGATCCTAGACTCACATTAATTATTGCATAAATGGGCAGAGCGCGGGCCGCGCCGGGGCCGATCGACTCTACTCGCCTGGACACTCAACTTAAATCACACGATCGATTTGGCAAAATGAATACTTGTGCACGACATGAATTTACAAATGCATTAAGGTTATATTCGGTCACATTTGTATTCACAAAGCGTTCACTCACAATCCTCAGTGCATTCGGGTGACCGGGATTGCCTTACTTACGGAATATGGACAGAGGTCAACTACATCAGCCATGGCAGGGGTTAAAGCCCCAGTCGAAAGGTTTTTCGTTTGCGGTTGTTTCTTCACCCACAACATATTTCTTAAGAAATACAAACAACATGTCACGTATTTTGACGACGACAGCACTTTTAAGAATACATGGAGTGAGGTAATTACAGTATTCCGGAGTATCGCCTCGCTCTGCCTGAGGCTGAGCTCCTCGAAGCATCATTCAACTCAACCAGCGGGGCGGCAGCGGCTTGGGTCACGTCACGGAGGCCCAGCCCGGCGCCCTGCAAGGCAATGGCCAATGCCAAGCTGTCTTGATCATTAGCCTGAGGCTCAGACAGTGGCTGGCTGTGTGGACCTGTGTATATTTTTAGGACTTATGATTTTATGAATTCAAATGATAGATATATAGATCCATGTTGGAAATACATGTATTCTAAAGGGAAAATAGACTATGCACATAATCATTACAGTTACACTAACTAACCACAAACACTAACAATCAACACAAGATAATTCTCTTTCACTCTCAACAAATGATTCTAAAATTTCTAATAGTATTTGCTAGTGATTCTACATCACTTTTTTAATTTTTATTTTAGGTGGCTGAGCTCTAAGGAACTCTAGCCGAAGTGATGATTGCTTTAAGTATGATGGGGAGCCCTATATGTCTGCGCACCTAAGATTTTGACCTGAAATTCACAAGAATTTCTTTAATATTCCTCTAAAGCTTAATTTTATATTATTCCTGATATTCTAAAGTGTAAGTTTGCAAAAATTCTCGTCAAAATTAGAACAAAAACAATATGGCATTTAGGCCTACACAAGAAATGGCGGCCGTGTCATTTCAACATTGAAAAAAACAATGGTGCCCATGTCTGCGCACTCATTCATTTTACACGCAGTTCGGGAGTTTTTACGTGAACGACAACATTTTTAGGCTGCATGAATACCTATCGCTATGATAAAGATGAATTTTTTTGTTCGTTGCGTGTTTTGTTTTATTAGAATCGCCAAGTTACGCGTGTGCGCAGACTTGGGCACTCTAGCCATACATTTATTGTATCACTAGGTATACTGAAAAATTATAAAATTTGGTTGTCGTGGTTTATGATGGTTACCTACTTAAAATGAGAATCGATAAAATGCTCCATTTCTTTATAGACTTAGACTTTTAGAGTGGAAATGTAGATAGCAATTTTGTGTTCACTTCTCATTACTCTTTCTAAAAATATCACAAAAACATGATCTTGTCGAATACTTTCACTCGCAAATTTAGATAAATTGACTTCCCTAAAGTATGAGATATTTGAAAATTCAAATTAAACAAGCTTTAGATTCCATAAGAGATGTTAAATATGTGCATCACAGATGGATATTTTGCTAAAAGTGTCATTTTTGACAACACCATTGCTTAAAAATAGTTGGTCCAAGAACTCTGGCACCTTGGAACCCCTTGAAGAACCAAATTTCTAGTAACTTTCGATGTATTTCATGGCAGTCGGATAGTCTGTCAATTAAGTTTATGATAACATATTAACTTGTGTCACGGAGGGAAAAAATGCTCACTCTTAAGCGATCATGCTCTACTTCAGTACTTGTAACCTGGCCAGACCAATGGCGAAGTGCAAGATCTAGACCCTACAACATGTATATTTATAGGTCTACTTGATGCTTGCTTTAGCATATAAATCTATAATTAATAACCTCGCATAAGTATGAGTGGATACGTTAGACCTAAAGTACTTAGATCTCTACACAAAATTCGATCATGTTGATGAAAAATGCACAGGCATCATTTTTGTTAATTTTCTGTGTCATCTTGTGAAATAAGCCTCATCCTACCTTCTAAAGTTCTGATTGACATGAAATGCACTAGAAGAAGCAAAATGGTATCAATATTAAGCACATCACTTTGAAGTAAATGGAGGAAACTTGAATCCCTGTAACCTTTGTAATTCTTATATGTATGACATTGCTGTTTTTGATTAGATCTATAGTTAGATCCATGTCATAGAATCTTGTTTTGCAATATTGGGAAGAAGTTGATTCAGTTCCCAAATGGTCCAGGCACTTAATTGTACAGTCGATCTGCCTAATGTCAAATCCTTGCACAGTACAGTATTGGATAAGCTGTCCCCGGGCCCTCTGCTGTCATATGTCCTCAGTTGGACAATCTGTGTTGCTCTTCATTGAAGGGAGGCTTTGGTGTCACATGTGCCTTGAGGACAGTGGCTTGCACTCGTCAAAAAATTTGGAAGGACAAAGAGACCCAAAAATGTGCGATGACCTTTTTTTTTTCTTTTTCTTTCTTTTTTTTTCTTTTTTTTTTTTTTTTTTGCTTGTCAGAAATTTTTTTGAGATTTGTGCCCCCTGCCTTTTACAAAATCTTGGATGCAAAAAAAAAAGTTTAGAAATTTATATGGGTTTTTTTTTCTTAATTCTTCACAGACTCTAAAGAAGAAAGGATGCAAAGATGAAGAGGCACTGGATGCAGCATTGATTCAGGTGGATCCACAAATATATTTTGATTACATTTTGTGCAAATTTACTGTTTCATGTGGGCTTTATTTTCTTTTGCTGTGCAATATACAAATGTTGACTGCTTTGAGGGGCATAGCACAGTTGCAAGATCACAGAGGGCCATGGTTTTAGCGTGACACGAAAAAAAAAGCAGTCAACATTTGTTTTATATACCGCATCCTTCGTTAGCTCAGAAATTCATTTCAAGGACAGATGAAATAATAACGTAATTCTCATCGATCGCTCTTTTGAAATTTTGTTCCGTGTACGTATGTATGGTGCGGCCGCGCCCCCGTGTATCTAAATTGCCATAGCTACGCACGCGCGTACATACAAAGACATCATTATGCATTATTACCTATATGGGACACTTTTACAGGGCAATTAATATTCATATTTTGCGCGGTCCGCGAATGACCTAGTTCTGAGCGGTCATCATTCCCTCATATTTTCCCTCTTCCGGGTTTCACCATTCACTTTGTGTACAAAAAGTGCGGTCAACATTAATTGAGCCAGAGTAACATCCACCTTTTCTTGTCAGTGCGCTTTTATTAAAGTACATACGCGCAGTATTGTGTACGCGTTAAATTGTAGGCTTAAACAATGGATACGCGCGGTAATAATTTACGTCACAATTGCTTGGCCCAGATTACATACCTGCATGAATGATCTGAAATCAGAAAGACTGACAGGCAAACAGACGTCCGTCATTGCTACAAGATAGGCATATGCATGATATACTTGATATAGGTAATAATAATAATATTGACTGGCTCTACTTTCGGGGAATATCGAAAATGTTGCCCTTAAAAGAACCATATTGCCCTCGTCTTCGACTCTGGACAATATGATTCTGTTGCGGGCAACATTTTTCGATGTCCCCCTCAAGGCCAGTCAATATTATATAATTGTACACGCGAGCAGAGCTATGCCCGGTCAATATTTTTCGCCATACTGCCCAGCGGTCCGTAGTGAATTTCATGCCCGCAAATTTCACCAATGAGAGGCCTAGAATCTAGACATGCGGTACATAATATATTTTATAACAAAGTATTTTGGCCGTGTGTCAGGAGTTGGTCCCCTTTTGCGTTACAAAGTGATTACAGCTTCAGTGACGCATTTTTAACTTTAAAAGCCTATATCTCTGTAAGTATAACCTATGATAGGAAAAGGAAATTACACAAGGAATCTAAACATGCATTCAAAGTTAACGTAAGGTGTAAGATAAAAGAGTTGCACAGACTTGAATATGAAATTTTTGATATTTTTTGTTATCTTATTGTTCAATTATTCGTCATAACTTTTTCTTAGGCCCTCCTGTGGCAATAGAAATGTTATATTCTTAAAAAGTTGATTCAGATCCTTACAACAATGTATAATTGTCAAGGGTTTATGATTGTGTAATAATGAAAAAATCACAAAAACATATCAAAAAATTCAAAAAATTTCAAGTGTCATTGTATGAAGTTTTACATCATTTGTTATTGCATGCATAGCCAAACATACTTTTCAATAATAAGAGAGTAAAGAACAGTAAGATAGCTTTAATTTAGTACCCAATTTGTACCCATATGACAAGTTGTGACAACAATAATATTTTCCCCAAATCAAAATTATCCACTGACATTGGACTAGGCGTAGGAAAAACATTTTGACACATTTCAAAGTGATGCCTAATCAAAAGCTATAACTCTTCTCCAACTGAGGTTTTCACATTGTTCGCTGAATGATACCAAGTTACTTGGAGTTAGTTTTATGAAATTTCCTTTATCAATATTCTCACCATAATGATCTGATTATCAAATGAGATTTTCACTTTTCAAAAACTCAAGGCCACAAATCTGCGTGTACCAGTAATTCATTCAGAACACAACAATACCATTGTCCATCGCACCTGTCAATTCTCCCAAACTTGCCACTTACCATTGTCATTAATGATTCATGATTCTGGGTTAAAAGAGATGCGGTGGAATTTCAGCTGCAATGCACAATAACAATTGTTGTGTTTTGAATTAATTACTGATACACATGGATTTTGTGGCCTAATTAAAACTAATTAAAAATTCAGAACATTCTTTTTCTAAGAAAAGTATTCAAACAAATGTGAAAACCTCATTCTGATATCACTTTTAGTTATTAATGATCAAAAGTGTCAAATAGTTTTTTTAAAAACCTATTGCTTGAAGTGCCACTTTTGAACTAAAATTCCTGGTATTTCAGTTTCATACACTACTTTTGCTCAGCCAACCTTACTTTTCAATCACAAGACAATAAATTTGAGGATGTAAGCTTTAATTTGATACCAAATTTGTAGTCATTTGCCAAATTTTGACAAAGATTAACCATTTTTTTCCAAAAATTGCATTAAAATGTGAATTTTCCTATTGATTTTGTACAGAAGGCGCCGCTTCCGGCACCTCCCCTGGTCTTCGACCTTTAAAATGTTATAACTCCAATTCTATATATCCTACGTCAATGAAACTTTGCAGGTAAATGGCATGGTAATAGACCTTCAAAATGATACCAAATTTGTTAGAATAGCTTTTATGGTTTTTAAAAAAAATCCAACATTACTCCAGCATAAAAGCAAAAAGTGTAACAGCACTGTCACCCTTTTAGGGGGAACCAGTTCATGACACATGATCTTAGATATTTTTTATACTTCGGGGAGCATGCTTGGGAGCACAAAGGCTTTTCCATTCATTGTTTTTTCCTGTATTTTCATTTGATTATCAATTTTGCTTTCATCATTGACTGTCTATGTATACATATATGCAGTGAATGATGAAGAACATGTAATGGTAATGATGCTAGTAATAATGATAATAATTGTAATGATAATAAATTGATAACAATAAATAATAATAATATAACAATATTAAAATAATGATGATGACGATGATAATTTCCCTGTTTTCCCTCTGTATCAGGTCAAAGCAGAAGTGGAGCGGAGAAAGCTTCGTGGCATTCAGCTACAGCAAAGGAAAGAGAAAATTTCAGCAGGATACAAGCCTCTTCATCCCCAGCTGTACACTTTGCAGGTAAGCAGTCTATGGGGCATCACTTTTTTAATGATGGGGAGGGTGTCAGAACAAATTTGCCATAAAGTAAGGTTATAATTTACTAACAAACAAACAAAATCCTTGACATTTAAATTTTTTAGGAAAGCTAAAAAAAATGTCAGATTTTGAATTTGCCAGTTGCCAAAATATGTTCCATTAAATTTTACAGTATGCCCAAAAGAGGAGGAAGTTCATCAGTTTTTGTGATTTAGGGATAACAAGGCTATGAAACTTCAAGATCTGCTGACAGAATTCAAGATTTACCACAGCAAACTGTGCCCTCCCTTTCTCTTCTCCCCTTTTAAAATCTCTTTAACTTCCTTAAGGTTGAAGGTCTGGTAAACTGCATTATCACTTTTAAAAGACAGAACTTTTTATTATTCCCTCTTTCTCTTCCTTCAGGAGTCCTATCTTGCCCCTGAGTTTCTGCAGATTGTTGAATACTGCCAAAGCCATGATGCCACTGCAGACGGGTTGGCTGGAAAATTATCCAGAGAAAAGGGTAACGTATCATGTGTTATGATAACTATACCCCAAGGGAGCATTACCCAACGAAACCATACCAGCCAGTTACATTAATTGCATGCACGGCAGTGATGTTTTCACTTACTGGGTACTTGCAGGGTACCATTTATACACCTGTGAAGAGAGAAGTAGTGGAGATAAAGTACTTTTGCTTGTGACGTCACTCATGACCTTCATATCTTTAGTCGAGTGTTCAAATCACCAAACCAAGGCACTACTGTAATACTTAAGCAACAGTGGTGATAATAAATGAAGGAACCCCTGAACTGGCCTTAAGTCTCCAAAGTCACCAAGCTGTTACTGATCCCGTTGACTATGGACAAAATTCAAACCAAAGTGTAAAACAACTGATTTACAGTGGTTACCAGAAAAAGCCGAAAACAAAGGCTAACCAAAATGATTTGTTCTTTATTCTTAGATGATAAAGTTAAACAACAAAAAGAAAATTGTTTGACCTGTGTTTGGAAAGGAGATTCATTGAAATATGATAATCGATGACATTCTTTTTCTTTTTCATATGTTTCAGCAAGCCGAGTCTTTTCTTTTCCTGTCTTCACTGCTGAGTTCTGTGATCAGTTTGTTGAGGAGATCACACACTTTGAAAACTCTCCTCTGCCAAAGGGACGTCCAAACACTATGAACAACTATGGAGTAAGTTGAAGTGATAATTAAACTTCTTTCATGGTCACCGCACATCTTACGACCCAACTACACGACTACATAAAGATTTTGAATGAAAGTACAGATTGCTTAGATATGAAATCTTCACAATGTTTCTCCTGATTGAGGTCCTGCATGGTCAATTGGTCATATTAATATTGCGATACTCCAGGTGGCTGCCAGTAATAACAATGTTACACTAGTAGCACAACTGTCTGCCAACTTGTGGCCAATTTGGTCTTATCTATGACTGAAAGGCTTGCAATACCCCCACCATTATAATAATACTATTATCCATATACCTCTATTATGAAAAGTGTATATTTCTTAAGGATTTTTGTGTTTTTTTAATGTAGTCCTATTTCAATTTCTTTAAAAATCTAGTAGTAGTGTGGTTGTAAGGTGTGTGGTGCACTTTAGGGTAAAAGTAATGATTTTTTAGTCGTGTACAAAAAAAGTAATAACGGCTTCACAGGAGCCTGAAATTTAGCTGCCACTTGAATTGACAATTCATTCCTCAAACTATTAACTTATGATAGTCACTCTCTGCAGCTACATGTAAGTTCAAGGGAGTAATTTATATTTATTAGTAATATTTGGAAGTAAACTGATATTTAAAAATCATCTTAAAATGTTATCAAATACTAAAGTAAATATTGAATTTAGTGTGATTCCGATGTGATTACATATGTGTTTGCTGTTATGATGGTTTAGGCTAGAATTTGCATTGATAACCATGTTTGCATCCATCATTGCATTTTATATTATGAAAGATAAATTTGAGTTCTGGTCATGATATTATATTACGAAAGAAAGTGTCTCAAAGCGATTGGGAAAGGTTGATTATGTCTACATAAGCTAAGAATTGATGTATACTGCAAGGTTTTGGAATCTTCAAAATGATAAGAAATTGACCCAATCTAGCTGCAAAGCACACGCACTGCACACAGACATGGGTACATTGGTCTGCACACATATGTGGCATAAATGTTTGGGCCGAATACTTCAGATACTTACTAAGATACATGTACTTACATTGTAATATTTTGAATATGAGGGTATGTGAAGAGCAATATCCTTTTCAGGGGAAATTCCCGCTGTGATATTCTTCCAAACTGAAATAAAAGGAATGAGAAATCCCACAAATTATTGTTCACCTTTCCAAGAACTTAACCTTAATTCTCTTTAATTACGTCTGTAAATTCAATACTGATGGTCCCTAGTTCGGCACCCTAATGGTGGCATGCCACAGAATGGAAGCGTAGTGTAAAGTGACTGTTTGTGTCCAAAAAGAAACTTTAA
Source organism: Heliocidaris erythrogramma (assembly GCA_025617745.1). Lineage (NCBI taxonomy): Eukaryota > Metazoa > Echinodermata > Echinoidea > Camarodonta > Echinometridae > Heliocidaris > Heliocidaris erythrogramma. The sequence continues at coordinate 39,929,028 of CM046861.1, forward strand.
AAATCCCAGCAAACATCCACATTGTGTGGATCATGGTATGATGATATATTCACTTGATATTCAGACGAAGAGTTGAGAGTTTGTTAATCTTTGCCGCTGTTAACGCTGTTAACCTCTCAGTTGCAGAGGTAACTATGCCAGAATAATCAGCAGAGTTCTGAGAAAATCTTACCTTTAATAATTTAGGATGATCCTATAATCTTAGTTCAGTATAATACCTTCAATTAAATCCCCATCACCATTTTCAATTTCAATTTTCAGGCTGTTTTTTTTTGTACAAGGTGACTTCTTGCTTCTTTGAAACTGACACTTTGACACAACTTTTCAATACTTGTTTGCCTGTTGTAGGAAGTTGCTCCAATGTAGCCTTCTAGTGTATTTGGGTATCCTTGATAACTTTGTACATGTATAAATGCATATAGAGACATTCTTTTATATGTGACATACAAACATATAATATCATTGTTATTACCGGTATTCACAACAATGTTATTACCTGCCATTTAGGTCCTTCTTATGGAGCTAGGCTTTGATGAAAACTTCCTGAATCCTCTTCGCATGGATTACCTGATGCCCATCACCTCTCTCCTCTATCCAGATGTCGGGGGGAATACCCTAGACTCCCACAGGGGTTTTGTTGTGAAATACAAGCTTGGGGAGGACGTGGATCTGAATTACCACTATGATAATGCTGAGGTGACCATTAATGTGAGCCTGGGCAAGGAGTTTAGTGACGGGGATCTCTACTTTGGAGACATGAGACAGGTACTCATTTGATGTTGTCATTCAGTAAAGAGTTCTGTCAGGGAAGAAATAACTCTCTTGTTTTCTCTCTCTTTTTCTCTCTCACCCTCACTCTTTCTTTCTCTCTCTTTCTCTATTCTGTATAAACACTTTTTGATTAGTGATGAGAACATAACCACTCAAACATTCCAAAGTCTTGTCTATTTCAGTTTTTAAATTACTGCATTTGAGATTTGATTGATGTTTTAATTTGTATTTTCTTTAATTTAACTTTATTTGCCCTCATCATCGGCACGTATCGTCCCTTTCTTCTTCAATTTTTTCTCACATTCTGCATTTTCATAGCATCCTCTTTCTTTATCTCTCTCTCTTTCTGTCCACCTCATATGACAACTCAAGTACTCAACCTTTATTCTATATTCTCATCCAAAACGATGCCCAAACCTCTGTTTCTCCATGCAAAGTTTTGTTCTATATATGATGTTCACACAAGAAAATTTTCATCATTTATTCACTTATATTCACTTGCGATATATGAGCTGGCTGGACTTGATCCTTTAACTGCCAGAGAACAGTGCAGTGACACCTTTTTCTCTCTCTCTCTCTCTCTTTATGGTATGGCTAGGCTCTTAGATCTAGTTGCTTTCTGATTATGCCATGCAATACCATCTTTCTCTGATATAAGATTTCCTTTGAATTATTCACATACAATATACTCCATGAATATCTTTTGTTTTATGTTATAGAGGTGCTTTTTTAATAGTGTAAAGGCATACATTATCTGTCAACAATTTTTTGTTGATACCTGAAGTGGCTATTGTTTGCAATTGATTAATATATACCGAAAAAAATCTTATAGTTGTAGGTTTCCAAATCTAAATTACGGCATGTCATACACCGTGTATTGTATATCAGGGCTGTCACAATAAAACACGCCCCCCCCCCCCCCCGCTGTCATGTTATGTTCAATCTTTGGTTCACAATGATATGATAACTTGATAAGCTAACTGTGCTGTGGAGGATACTTGTTAGCTTTGTGTCGGGTCACTTGAAACTCTGCCTTCTAATTAGTTCATACCTTTTTTTCAATCAATATTACACAGATGCCCCATGATGAGACAAAGTTCACCGGATTCCAGCATAAAAAGACCATTGGTCTTCTCCACAGAGGGCAGCACATGCACGGGGCCATGCCTATAAGCGAAGGGGAGCGCTACAACCTTATCATCTGGATGCGGTCGTCACGGCAACGTAACCAACTCTGCCCTATGTGCAACCAGAAACCAGACATGGTGGAGAGCATAGGCTACGGGGATGGTTTCACAGATGAAGGAGGAATAGAGGAGACGAACTCCACCCATGGGACAGTTGAAATGTGTGCTGCCCTCTAAGTCTTGCATTTCTGCAATCCAAGTGCATGCAGTGTCTCGGGGGAAAGCAGCAGTCTACACAAATGATTATCTATCTTTTTATGCCTCCGCCCACCGAAGTAGGGTGCCGGAGGCATTATGTTTTCGGGTCCGTCCGTCCGTCCGTCCGTCCCACTTCTCGTTACCGCGATATCTGAAGAATCATTTGAGGTATCTGAGGTGAGAACTTCAAACTTGGTACCAGTATGTATCCCCATAGAAAGATGAACTGATTAGATTTTGGGGTAAGTAGGTCAAAGGTCAGAGGTCACAGAGGTCAATTTACATGAAATTACATGAAATTACTGGTTTTTAGCCTCGTTACTGCGATATCTCAAGAACTGTTTGAGGTAAGAACTTCAAACTTGGTACCAGTATGTATCCCCATAGAAAGAGGAACTGATGAGATTTTGGGGTAGGTAGGTCAAAGTTCATAGGTCACAGAGGTCAATTTGCATGAAATGTCTAGGTTTAAGATATTAAACATCCATGGGTTTTCAGCGACCAATTAACATGATATTAATACAGTTTTTGGCTACATTTCCACGATATCTCAAGAACAACTGATTATATTGCTTTATAGTCAGAAGTCAATTAGTAATATAAGATTTTAGTGTTTTAAATCACAATTTCGCCATAACCATTTGATGAATGCACATCAACTATATTATACTTGTAGGTGATCAGCAATTATCTCAATACAATTTTGTATATTGAAGACACAGTCGTATCTTTTGCTTGTTTCTTCTTCTTTATAGAAAGAAATCTGACTTTGAAACATTAAAATGGAGTTTGTGTTGGATGAATCAGTTACGAAGATGCAGGCCCGTATTATAAAGAGTTACGATTGAATCAAATCGATTGGGACTCCTGTCTCTTAAGTACATAGTTGCAGATAATTTAAAGTTGCGATTGATTTGAATCAGTCACTATGCTTTAAAAGAGAGGCCCTCAGAGCTGCATTTTAGGACCTTCAGCAAGAATTATGGACCTGCATTTTGAGTAACATTCTATATGTAGAAGGCTGTAAATTGAAAAGCGCTATGTTAAGAGGATATTACTTATTTGCAAGTGCTTAGATTAACTCATTGGTTCAATGACTAGGTAAAAATGACATTCCATTACCACATCCTAGGTGTACTCAAAGTGTGACATATGTCATGTTCTGAGATTATGATTGAGAAGGACATACTGCTTGATATTTAAAAAAACAAAAACATGCAGGATTAATCCATAGGGTTATGGGGCAGCAATATATCAAAGAAAACAAACACAGAGTGAAGAATTACCAGAAAGATAATGTAGCAAATTTACACATCATTAATCGTTGATGCATATCACATACAAATGCCAAGAACAAGGTTCATTTATAGGCTAACATTTGCAGGAAAAGTTCTCTTTTAAGACACCCTTGGGCAACTTTCAAATATTTTTATGCCTCCGCCCACCGAAGGTGGGTGCCGGAGGCATTATTTTTTCGGGTTGTCCGTCCGTCCGTCCGTCCGTCCCACTTCTCGTTACCGCGATATCTGAAGAATCATTTGAGGTAGGAACCTCAAACTTGGTACTAGTATGTATCCCCATACGGAGATGAACTGATTAGATTTTGGGGTAAGTAGGTCAAAGGTCAGAGGTCACAGAGGTTAATTTACATGAAATTATATGAAATTACTGGTTTTTAGCACCGTTACTTTGATATCTCAAGGACTGTTTGAGGTAAGAACTCCAAACTTGGTACTAGTATGTATCCCCATACGAAGATGAACTGATTAGATTTTGGGATAAGGAGGTCACAGAGGTCAATTTACATGAAATTACATGAAATTCTTGGTTTTTAGCACCGTTACCGCGATTTTTGAAGAAGTGTTTGAGGTAAGAACTTCAAACTTGGTAGGTAGGTCAAAGTTCAGAGGTCACAGAGGTCAATTTACATGAAATTACATGGAATTACTGGTTTTTAGCACCGTTACCGCGATATCTGAAGAACTATCTGAGGTGAGAACTTCAAACTTGGTACCAGTATGTATCCCCATAGAAAGAGGAACTGATTAGATTTTGGGGTAAGTAGGTCAAAGGTCAGAGGTCACAGAGGTCAATTTACATGAAATTAATACTGGTTTTTAGCCTCGTTACTGCGATATCTCAAGAACTGTTTGAGGTAAGAACTTCAAACTTGGTACTAGTATGTATCCCCATACGAAGATGAACTGATTAGATTTTGGGATAAGGAGGTCACAGAGGTCAATTTACATGAAATTACATGAAATTCTTGGTTTTTAGCACCGTTACCGCGATATCTCAAGAACTATCTGAGGTGAGAACTTCAAACTTGGTACCAGTATGTATCCCCATAGAAAGATGAACTGATTAGATTTTGGGGTAAGTAGGTCAAAGGTCAGAGGTCACAGAGGTTAATTTACATGAAATTACATGAAATTACTGGTTTTTAGCACCGTTACTTTGATATCTCAAGGACTGTTTGAGGTAAGAACTCCAAACTTGGTACTAGTATGTATCCCCATACGAAGATGAACTGATTAGATTTTGGGATAAGGAGGTCACAGAGGTCAATTTACATGAAATTACATGAAATTCTTGGTTTTTAGCACCGTTACCGCGATTTCTGAAGAAGTGTTTGAGGTAAGAACTTCAAACTTGGTAGGTAGGTCAAAGTTCAGAGGTCACAGAGGTCAATTTACATGAAATTACATGGAATTACTGGTTTTTAGCACCGTTACCACGATATCTCAAGAACTATCTGAGGTGAGAACTTCAAACTTGGTACCAGTATGTATCCCCATAGAAAGATGAACTGATTAGATTTTGGGGTAAGTAGGTCAAAGGTCAGAGGTCACAGAGGTTAATTTACATGAAATTATATGAAATTACTGGTTTTTAGCACCGTTACTTTGATATCTCAAGGACTGTTTGAGGTAAGAACTCCAAACTTGGTACTAGTATGTATCCCCATACGAAGATGAACTGATTAGATTTTGGGATAAGGAGGTCACAGAGGTCAATTTACATGAAATTACATGAAATTCTTGGTTTTTAGCACCGTTACCGCGATTTTTGAAGAAGTGTTTGAGGTAAGAACTTCAAACTTGGTAGGTAGGTCAAAGTTCAGAGGTCACAGAGGTCAATTTACATGAAATTACATGGAATTACTGGTTTTTAGCACCGTTACCGCGATATCTGAAGAACTATCTGAGGTGAGAACTTCAAACTTGGTACCAGTATGTATCCCCATAGAAAGAGGAACTGATTAGATTTTGGGGTAAGTAGGTCAAAGGTCAGAGGTCACAGAGGTCAATTTACATGAAATTAAATGATATTACTGGTTTTTAGCCTCGTTACTGCGATATCTCAAGAACTGTTTGAGGTAAGAACTTCAAACTTGGTACTAGTATGTAACCCCATACGAAGATGAACTGATTAGATTTTGGGATAAGGAGGTCACAGAGGTCAATTTACATGAAATTACATGAAATTCTTGGTTTTTAGCACCATTACCGCGATTTCTGAAGAACTGTTTGAGGTAAAGACTTCAAACTTGGTACTAGTATGTATCCCCATACGAAGATGAACTGATTAGATTTTGGGATAAGGAGGTCACAGAGGTCAATTTACATGAAATTACATGAAATTCTTGGTTTTTAGCACCGTTACCGCGATATCTCAAGAACTATCTGAGGTGAGAACTTCAAACTTGGTACCAGTATGTATCCCCATAGAAAGATGAACTGATTAGATTTTGGGGTAAGAAGGTCAAAGGTCAGAGGTCAATTAGTAATATAGGATTTTAGTGTTTTAAATCACAATTTCGCAATAACCATTTCATGAATGCGCATCAACTATATTATACTTGTAGGTGATCAGGAATTATCTGAATACAAGCGGAGGCATATTGAAGACGCAGTCATATCTTTTGCTTGTTACCAACAATTTAGAAATACATTTATGTGCAACTCAACCATAGGAGAAGACGTTCAAAATCAGGTTAAATCAGGTACCCTCTATTATGAGCACATGTACAAGGACATGTTTGATATGATCTGTTATCTTGGCTACAAAGATATCCGTAAGAGTTAGAAGATGAAATATTTGTGTAGACCAATTTATTTATGATTGAATTGTGAATTAGTACATGTAAGTGTAAAGAAATGTGCTACCAAAGGTAATGCATTAGGCCATTGTTTGTTTGTTTGTGGTGGGAGTTTGTATTGGAGGATCCACACATCTGTCATGCTATATGTATTGTACATCCCCCAAGGGAATCTTGTGCCTTGTGAAGTCTGAGTCTGTTTCATGTTCATTTATTGTCTTTTGAAAGTCATATAATTCATAGAATACCAGGGTCCTGTCTTATTAAGGGTTATAAGTGATGTGATTAGATTTCAAGTCCTCCAATCAGTTCTGAAGTTAAGATTGCCATTTCCTCCAATCAGTTGTGAAGTTACGATTGCAATTTCCTTCAACCAGTACTGAACTTACGATTGCCATTTCCTTCAATCAGTTGTGAAGTTGAGATTGCCATTACCTCCAATCAGTTGTGAAGTTAAGATTGCCATTTCCTCCAATCAGTTGTGGAGTTACAATTGCAATTCCTTCAACCAGTTGTGAAGTTACAATTGCAATTTCCTTCACCCAGTTGTGAAGTTACGATTGCAATTTCCTTCAACCAGTTGTGAAATCAAGATTGCCCATTTCCTCCAATCAGTTATGAAGTTAAGATTGCCATCTCCTCCAGTCAGTTTCGTATCATCTCAAATGACAAGTTCAACTGATTCAGATCTCTTCATAAGCCTCAATGTATATTAATGATTATGAATACATGTATCATTATTGAATAATCTATAAAAAGCAATTATATTTCCAATAACATACATGTGAATAATATATATTTTAGTTATAAAATCAGTTGAGAGTTTCGTTCCATATCAAATGACAAGTTCAACTGATTCAGATCAGTTTCATCTCTTCATTAAATAAAGGAAGCCTCAGTGTATATTAATGATTATGAATCCATGTATTATTATTGAATGTTCTATAAATATCAGTTATATTTGCAATATTATAAATGTGAATAATATATATTTTATATATTAAAACAGTTTTCTAAGAGAAAAATTCATATATGTTTTTTGAATTGTTTTGATTGCATGTCGGAGAGATTTTTAGAGAGAATGTTGTGGAATTAGTTGATAGAGTAATGGAAATTAGAAGACCTACCATGAAATAAACATCACTTCCCAATTTTGCACACAGGATAAGATATATTTAGTTTACTGCATTGTTGGCCAAGGATTACAAAATATAAAAGGGTTGAAATCCCCATTTTTGCCTTATATCAACAGTGATTCTATAAGTACAAAAACCTGTGAGAAAATAATGAAATATCTAGTAGATCTAATAAACTATTCTTTGAATATGTTCATAGTGATAATGATATCATGAGAGTACATGACAGCTGAAAGAGAGGGAGAAGGAGATGATAGTTGGTTGTTGTTTTTGAGGGGTGTATATTCTGTCTGGTCAGAAAGTTTTCTAGTTAGCGTTTGTAACTACATTGTATATAAATTCGCTGTTCATAGTTTATTCTACCATAAATATATTGTTCTCACCTAGTGTGCATATTAGCTATTGTAATATGACGTATTTGATAACTGTGAGAGAGAGAGAGAGAAAAAAAAGATTGGTTGGTTACGTCTCCTCTTTACTCACTGCAATAGAAGGCAACTGAAAGAGAGAAGTTGAATATATGTATTAGTTGATTGTCTGGCCAGTGGTTTATGTCTCCTCTATATCTGGAAATTTTGCTAGTCACCATATTAATGTCATGAAGGTTTGCTCGTGAGAATGTTAATATTAAAATATTGATGTATTACGCAAGAGTTTCTCTTCATAATTCATTCAGACCTTATTTTACTTCCTCGCAGTGCCTCCTTTTCACTACTTTCCATGACAATGTGACTTTTCTTACGAATAATGATTAAATGCCCCTTTTTACTGCTCAAAGTGTCCTATGCATTTTATTTTGTTTAAATCTCAGTCAGACTTCTCTTTTAACAATCAAATGTTTGTTTTCAATCCCTTCCCAATGGACATATGTGTCCTTTCGAATGATCCTTCATCCTAATAGTATGTCAATTGAGCTCTTCCCAGTCTCTTAAGAATTTAATCTTTCATCAAGTTCTATCTAATTTGAGAGAGAGAGAAAAAAAATTAGGAGTTTAAAAATGCCGGTCTATACTGCAACGCATCTGCATTTCAAAGGATACTCGGGAACTCAGAAGCAAAACGGGACACTACGAAGTGGAAGATTTTTACTTCATATTGAAAAAGTCTCCAGACTTCACTTGTAGATGAGCCTAATTTATATACCGATCGATACCTGTTTTTAAACTATTAAAGCAACTTCAAAACTATTTTGCAGCGCTCCCGCGGATAAGTTTGTATGAGGTTTCTAGCACCTGACTGAAATCTGACTGAAAACACCACTTTGAGACTACTCCATGGACGATCCTTGAAATTATCACTATTTATGAGATGTTCTAAACACCGACTTTTGTTATCATGAATAGATAATGCAGCGGACACTCACTGTAATGAGGACTTTTAGACCATGAAAATTACCTTCAAATGTCAGAAATCTCCTTATATTAAGGTAAAAAGCAAAAAGAACATAAAGACCTGGGACCAGCAAAATGGCCTTGCTATATCAGGAATCTTGTTATATCGGAGCTCTTTATAGCGAGTTTCGACTGTATTTTCTATCATCGTGACAAGCCACCCCCTCTTGATAGTATTATTGATAACCCTTGCGAATAAATAAATCATGATCGCAACGAATTTCCAGATATCAGTTCAAGGGGAATTGCAATACCCTATTTTGTATCCCATTCGGCTTACGTAACAAGTCATGGTAATGATTGCACACTTAAATATGTATAAATGGACAAGGAAACTGAATAGGAAGACAATACTAACAAATATACAAGACAGAAACAGTCTTGTTCATGAGAGGATATTCATCCATGTGCTGTGCGACATTTTATGGTAAGTCAGTCGGATATTTATAAAGTTGAGATGTATGCCATCTTTAAAATGAAGCAGATTAGTTGAGTCAGCTGAATATTAGTCTATGTATTTACGAAAATCACTTTGAAACAGAAAATTGGTTGGTTAATGTAGTTGAAAGAAATACAACATTAAACGATAAAATTATAGCCCTGTGAATTTACGTGACCTGTCGTTTGAAATCTGTTATGACGTAGAAAACAAACACAGTCATTGACCTCTCAGAAACCGATTTCGTCACAATAAGCTAGGCTCGAATTACGCACCAAATTATAACGCATAGCGTGATTGGTTAAAAGTTGAACGCCTTGCCTTTCTTGTGAAGCACGAGACGCGTTGATTGGGTTGAAGTTTAATGACGTCACAAGGGGCGCACAAATGTGAAGCGTGCTATGAGATCACTGTGTATGTAAACAAACTTCAAGTGATCACATTCACTAATGATTATATTCTTAGAACTGATGCACATCGTTGATTGACGTTGCGTATATCTGAGATATCTAATCAAATTGACTGTTTTTTCTGTTTTTGGACAACCTGAAATCATGGAAAACTTGGTGAGTTTTGAAACTTTTTTTTTCATGTCATACAACGTTAGTTTCTTCACCTTAGTTTATTTGGGCATGCCTCCGTCTATATATTTCGGATAAATACAGTCAAACTAATATGATAATGTATCTGACTTTGTTTATCTGGCGGCCAATGTAAAAACAGCTGTGATATAATGACACACCTGAGTAGGGGATATCCATTTCTACTGTTGATAGACTAAATTAGAAACAAAATTGAGAAAATGATCTTGAAAAAGAGCCATACGAGATTAAAGTAAATCGGCAAGTGCAAGTGTGTGGCTGGAGAGAGGAAGTGACCCCATTACCTCCAATTTCGGGTCAAGAAAGTTTTAAAATTTGTCATTTGGTCTGAATAATTTTATTTCAAATTTGTTTCAGGCTTAAGGTAGGGTGGTGTTTGTTGATATATTTCCGTAAACCTTGTTGGAAATATTGTATATGTGATGAACTTTTCTACCCCTGTACGAAATTTTGAAAATATGAGTATTTTCCCCCATCTTCTGTTTGTTATAAAATAGTGGGTAAACTTATCAGCAAACTTTGTCTTCCAGAGAACCAAATCCACATTCAACATGATCTGGTAACTTCCCTTGTGAATGATTAGCTTGATTTACAAGGCTTTCCATGTTTTAAATTTCATGCTTCAAACAATCAACCAGTTGACTCCCTTTCTTTTACAGACTATCCAACCCTCTTTCCGGTCCAGCCAAGAGGACGAGCCTGTCTCTTGCATCCTATGTTGCCATGGTTTCTTAAAGGTCACCAAGCTCCCAACCTGCTCCCTCAAGTCATTCAGACAGAAGTTTCGTCGCCGTTCATCGAAGATCGTTCCGATCATTGCCGAGACCGAGGAAAGTTCATCTTCACTCTCTGAACAATCTGAACAGGAATCGCCAGTCCCCGCGTCAAGCAATGGACAAAGAAGGCATTGCTGGGAAGAGGAGGTTAACACTTGCTCTAATGCGGAATCAGGAATGCGCGGCAACAAGAGCATATCCGAAAAGTGCCGAGAACTGTCGAAAAATGTATCAGCAGCCATCGGACGCCTTTCCAAATGCTCTCGGCTCAAAGACATCAGTGCCCCATGTCAAGCTGCACGTGGGTCCAGTCAGGGACAAAAGGACTGCGATGAGAGTTCTAGGGCATGCTCTCTGCTCCTTCGTGCAATGACCTCAAGTCATGCTCTTTTCGATGACATCATGTTCATCCTGAAGCTGTGGAAGGTTGTCAGCAATAAGCCCTTCTCTAAACCCAAGGACTGCAGGTTGAAACAGGCCGAGTTTGTGGAGAAGGTTATCAAGCCCATCAGGAGACGGATCAAGGAAATTGTCAAGGATTTGCGACGACAGGTGCACATCATTGACGTGATGGTGCAGAAGACTGATGAAGCAATGGATGGACAGTCCTTTACAACAGTGAGTATCATGGTGTTTATCAAACAATAATATATTTATGCATCCATACCATACCGATTCCAAATAACTTAAAATTTAAATTTTGTACTCTGGGGATAATTAAATGCCATTTGCATGAAATTTAATTTTGAAACTGTAGCCTATAATGGATATACATGTACATGTATAAACTGAATCAAAAGCAAAAACTACATAATTTTTTTACATGCCACTTCATGCTAGCAACTTTAATGGAAAGAAAGTCTGTATACCAACCTTCTACAACACTACGGTCCCTTCTCTAATTGCATTACAAATGAATGACCTTCTTGTTCATTCTGTACCCTCACACATTCATTTTTTCTTTTTCTCTAGAAATTTGCCTCGACAAATGACTACTTCAAAGAGTTCCGAGAAGCTGCCTCTCAGTGCCTCATCTCTAAAGTCCTAGCAGATTTTGCCCGGGCTGTATCCGCCATCCAGATGCTCATCAACAAGTGCTCTTCTCTCTCCGATCGGTTATCTGCTCTCGGCCCTAACATCCCATTCGCAGTAAATCACCCATTCGTACATGTACGTAAGTCCATTGATGGCATGACCATCAATGAGCGCAGCTTGGAACTGCGATTGATGAAACTGATCAAAGAACTTGCTGAATATCGCAAGGCAATGCTCTTTGTCTCGGACGAAGTCAAGATCTTAGACCGAAAGGTGGAAAAGCAGGCTAAGAAGGATCGACAGAGAGCCCTAAGGAAGGCGCTGGGAAGGAAGAAGTACCCAAGGTCCAATCGCGTTATTGCTCAACTTCACATGTCCAAGATTCCTATGGTGGAAGTCGTTAATGTAATGCCCAGCATCGAGGAGGAGGAGGAGGAGGAGTGAACTCATTAGAGGGGTATTGCAAGACTTCCCAAAACTCTCAGAACTAACTCTTTGGAAAGAGGTGAAGAGAAAGAAAGAAGTGCCCGAGGTGCACATGGCCAATGTTCAAATGATGAAAAGTAGTTAATGTGATGCCCAGCATCCAGCTCCAGGAAGAGGACTGAGATTTAAGAGTGAGGGATTGCAAAGCTTCTTGCATCATTATAAACTAACTCACTTGAACGGGCTGCAAGGAAAGAGAAGAGAGGTCAAATTGCATCACTTCTCAACTGCCAAAGTTTCATCATGATCATGAGCATGATGACTGCCATCGAAGAGGTTCACTGGCAATCTAACAGGAAGCTCCTGAAAAGAAGCTGGGAACAAAGACAATCCAGCTTATGCAAGGTCTTACTGTGTCATTGCCCAACTCCACATTGCAAGAGTATCGATTTTGGTGAATGTTACGCTGATCATCAAATGGGAATCAGGCTTGAGAGTGCTGGATCGCAAAGTTTACCACTGCTGCCAAAAGGACATACCGAGCTTGGAAGGAAGGAGATTCTTATGTTGTAATGTGTTATCGCTAAATTTGCATGGCTAAGGTTCGCAGGATGGAGATTGTGATGACAATCTCAACACTGAAGATCAAGAAGAGTTGAAGACAATCACAGAATAGAAGAGTGACGCTTAACAGTAGCCCCACTGAAGCCTAAGACTACTCCTTAGTTAGAACGAAACATACTTCTGGACTTGAAAGAAGGCAAATGTGGAACATTTAAAAAGCAGACCAATAACAAGCTGCTAACTGTTGGTCCCTCGCCTCCAGTCTTTACTTCAAAACTAAGGATCAGATAAGATATTGATAAGAAACTGATATACTTCAAATGGGCAAATAAATGCAAATTAAATTATTTTTTTTCAAATATGATTTTGTTTCATTTATGTGTCATTGCATGTCAGTGTAATCTTACCAAATCATACATCGTAAATATTAGACATACATGTATTCCTAAATTTAGATTAATAAGCCTAATTTTATGACTACAAATGCGTTTTAAAAACAAGGCATTAGCAAGATTGTGTCTCGCCCACTTGCGAAAACTGGAAATATCGTGATCTCCGTTGCCACGCAGAAGAATTGTATCTCTGGGTATCTGCCACAGAATGTAATATCCCATTAATGAGAAGGACTATTCACAAAATACTATTTGTCACAAGAGAGTCTTGCAGGTAAACTTTAACATATGGCCTCAAATGGCCTTTGACCCCATCATGTGACCTCCAACGGCAACATAACGTCAAGGTACCCTCAGTGCAAATATGACCCAAGTTAGGTTGTAATCCAAGCAACTGATGTGAATTTATTTGTCAAAAGAGAGTCTTGCAGGTAAACTTTAACGTATGACCTCAAATGACCTTTGACCCTATCATGTGACCTCCAACGGCAACATAACGTCAAGGTACCCTCAGTGCAAATATGACCCAAGTTAGGTTGTAATCCAAGCAACTGATGTGAATTTATTTGTCAAAAGAGAGTCTTGCAGGTAAACTTTAACGTATGACCTCAAATGACCTTTGACCCTATCATGTGACCTCCAACGGCAACATAACGTGAAGGTACCCTCAGTGCAAATATGACCCAAGTTAGGTTGTAATCCAAGCAACTGATGTGAATTTATTTGTCAAAAGAGAGTCTTGCAGGTAAACTTTAACATATGACCTCAAATGGCCTTTGACCCTATCATGTGACCTCCAACGGCAACATAACGTGAAGGTACCCTCAGTGCAAATATGACCCAAGTTAGGTTGTAATCCAAGCAACTGATGTGAATTTATTTGTCAAAAGAGAGTTTCTTGCAGGTAAACTTTAACATATGACCTCAAATGACCTTTGACCCTATCATGTGACCTCCGACGGCAACATAACGTGAAGTTACCCTCAGTGCAAATATGACCCAAGCAAGATTGTGTCTCGCCCACTTGCGAAAACTGGAAATATCGTGATCTCCGTTGCCACGCAGAAGAATTGTATCTCTGGGTATCTGCCACAGAATGTAATATCCCATTAATGAGAAGGACTATTCACAAAATACTATTTGTCACAAGAGAGTCTTGCAGGTAAACTTTAACCTATATAGCCTCAAATGACCTTTGACCCTATCATGTGACCTCCAACGGCAACATAACGTCAAGGTACCCTCAGTGCAAATATGACCCAAGTTAGGTTGTAATCCAAGCAACTGATGTGAATTTATTTGTCAAAAGAGAGTCTTGCAGGTAAACTTTAACGTATGACCTCAAATGACCTTTGACCCTATCATGTGACCTCCAACGGCAACATAACGTGAAGGTACCCTCAGTGCAAATATGACCCAAGTTAGGTTGTAATCCAAGCAACTGATGTGAAGTTATTTCACAAAAGAGAGTCTTGCAGGTAAACTTTAACATATGAAAAGAGAGTCTTGCAGGTAAACTTTAACATATGACCTCAAATGACCTTTGACATCATGTGACCTCCGACAACACAATAACATGGAGATGCCCCTAGTGCTTCTATCACCCAAGTGTGGCTGCCAATGCAGTAACAGTTGCCAAGTAATGCATCATAAGAGAGTCTTGCAGGTAAACTTTAACGTTCGTGACGGACGGACAACGGACGACGGACGGACGCCATTAGGATCCCTTAGTCTCGCCTTCACCTCCGGTGGGCGAGACGGTTACAGCCCTATAGCTAGAAGGTCCGATAGTTAGCGGGTCCGATAGACCGACACCCAATAGATAGAAGGTTCGATAGACCGAATGTACGAGAGGGTCCAATAGACAGACGGTTCTATAGACCGAATCGGCGGAGGGTCCGATAGTCCGAAGGTTCTATAGATCGAATGTCCAACGGGGTCCGATAGATAGAAGGTTCGATAGACCGAATCGGCAAGAGGGTCCGATAGTCCGAAGGTTCAGTAGGGGTCCGATAGTTAGAACCTAAGTTAGAAGGTCCGATAGGCCGACAATAACGTAAAAAAGGTAAAATAACAGTGGCGGATACAGGGGGCACGTGCCCCCCCCCCCCGGCAAAAAAAAAAAACAAAAAAACGGAGAGACACAAAAATACTGAGGACCCCCTTTTTTTTTTGCTTGTCAGAGAATTTTGGAGTGAAAAGGAGAGGCACTAAAATGCTGAGGACCCTTTTTTCCAAGTTTTTGCTAGTCAGACAATTTTGGAGGGAAAGCCCCCTTTTTGGTGTGTGCCCCCCCCCCCCACCACTGAATAAGTGGATACAATAAGTTTTTAATCGTTTTATCTCATAAAAGGGTAATTGCCTTTATCTTCTTCTACGTGTATTGTAATAAACCGATGCACTAGGTCTGTAGGCCCACCCTCCCCCCCCCAAAAAAAATAATAAATGAGGAACTTATTTTAAAGTTTTGTTTTATACATTTTCAACATGTTAAAAGTACTAATTAATTTTGCCAATAAGCCGATGTATTGGCAATGGGGAACGCTGACCAATTTTTGAAACATGGAAATCTAATTACATGTATATGGTGCACACTAATGCCCCGAGGCCCATCATGCCTGCAGCATTTTTTTTTCTAGGGAAGCAAGCTGAGGAAAGGGCGTCCCCAGTGTTATTTTTTAAACAAAGAAATCTTATGGGGTGCACACTTTATACTTGAAATTTCATTAAAAGTAACAAAAGATAAGATTCTGACAACAAAAGATTCTGACCGATAAAAATGAAGTTGTTTCAATTAGGCCATACCACCTCTTGGGAGGGGGCGTTTCCAATTAAAAAAAAACTTTTGAGGGTTGTCAGGTGATATTTTCCTACCAGCTATGATGTCAGCTTTTTAATATACTACTACTACCTTGTGGCAAATTTTATTATGTGGACTGCCGGATAAATTATACCACTTTTTTTTTTGGGGGGGGGGGGGGTGGGGGAATTTGAGAATAGTCGGATACCTCACTGCCCGAATATTATGGGCTTCTCGTTGCTGCAGGACGGAAGAGGTGCTTGCTACACCTCTTACGTTCTGTTTTTTTCGCAGTAACTTCAGTTATGTTGCTAACATTCTTTGAGTAGAAAAATAGCATAACATTAGCTAGAGATTCAAGATGCAAACCAAAAAACTTCCATAAGAATATGACTTATTAATATAATTGGCATTGGCTTTAGATACATAAATATGGCGATTATATTAATAGC
The DNA here is from genome assembly GCA_025617745.1 of Heliocidaris erythrogramma. Taxonomy (NCBI): domain Eukaryota; kingdom Metazoa; phylum Echinodermata; class Echinoidea; order Camarodonta; family Echinometridae; genus Heliocidaris; species Heliocidaris erythrogramma. The sequence continues at coordinate 39,945,299 of CM046861.1, forward strand.
TAATATCAATAATGAAAATATAATGGGCATTGGTAAATAACCTATAATGCTAGTGAGCGAAGTTTTTTAATTTCTGTTTTCTTCTCTTTCCTTTATGGTTTCTCCTTTTTTTTTCTTCTTTCCTTTTCAACCTCTTCCTTTTTTGCTTTTTCTTTGGTTGGCACCCCCTTTTCAGGCATGAAAAATGGGAGGGGAGGGTATTCCCGCCCCCACATTTGAAAACATCTGAAAACATAACGCTCCCACTTACATTCGGACTATCGAACCTTCTATCTATCGGACCTTATGACTATCGGACCCGTTGGTCATTCGATCTATAGAACCTTCGGACTATTGGACCCTCCTGCCGATTCGGTCTATAGAACCTTCTGTCTACTGGACCCTCTCGTATATTCGGTCTATCGAACCTTCTATCTATTGGGTGTCGGTCTATCGGACCCGCTAACTATCGGACCTTCTAGCTATAGGGATGATCCCGGCCAGACAATGAACCTACTTGTAGGAAACAAAATGACAATAGCAGTAGATAAATGTCTAGAATCATACTGAGATTTTTATTGCAACAATTACCAAAAATACAATTTTAAATACATGTACATATATTGTCCAATAAATCTATATGACAAGAATGTACAGTTGAAAATCACAAAAAAAATACAATTACATCTGATTTCCATATAACTTAATTTACATTATAGTAACAATCTCTAATTTTATGAAAGACGGCTTAAAGGCATATGTTTAATGCAAGCACGCACACTGTATGAAGGCTTCTTTGTAATTCATTATCAGGTGTGCCAAATAAAAAATTGCATCTACCTCACACAATACCTGAATACACATACACAGACAGAACATTAACACAGCAAATGACTTTCAAGGTGCTGTCTCTGTAAAATAACAAACAAAAGCTTTAAGAAAATCCTCTCTTTTCCCCTTCTCCCCCTTACATAACCAATTATGACTTCAGGTTATTACAAAAAGGATAATTTGATGTCTTAATTTTACTGAAATCAAAACATCCCACCTGTACAGGTAGCTTCAATAAAAAATTGCAAATATCATTTTAATTGCTGAGGAAATTGGAAATAGAAAATAGTTGAATCTCAACAATCACAATTCAATATAATGCAGTCTCCACCCAAAGCAATTAATGTTTTAGAAATCACTCTGAAAAATACCGAATCCAGTACATAATATCGTAACCATCTTCAAACACACACACACACACATACACACGCAGCTCTACATGGCTTTACTTCCGAGGACAGGTATTGTTCCTCTATTGTTCCTCGTCCTCGGACAGTCGACGGAATAAAGCACAAATTCATTGTTCGACGTTCGAGGACTATTGTCCGGCTTCCGAGGACCATTGTTGTCATGATTTTTTTTTTGTTCTCTGTCCGAAAATGTCCTCGGACATACTGCTAAACAGACCCACCCATACTCACACAGGTATACTTGTGTGTCTTTCCCTTTGTTCTCTCTACTGTTCAAATAGCCACACAAGCAGCAAAAAAAAAAGCCACACAAGCCTGACGGAATAAAGGCTATTGTGTTTGACTGCCATTTAGTCACACAAGTATACCTCTGTTGGTACACACACACACCCTCACACACTCACACCAACCCAGATGCCAGTATGTCTCTGGTACGTACAAGGTTAAACATGATTCTTACAACAAGCCCCCCAAAAAGAGCTTTTAAAAATGCATGTTGATAAATCAGTCAAAATAAGCTGGTGGCAACAATACCTGCTTTGGAATTTTTTGAAACTTCCCCTCTAGTTATGATATCCATAGCTTCAGGGTTATTTGTAACATAATATGATCAGAATTTTTATTTTTCTTATTACACTCTTTCACAGATAACTTTTATTAAATTTTAAGCCAAAGTAATGAAAAATTTATGTTAAATACGTGTATTTAAACAAAGGTTTTCTATCAACAGCAATGATAGGGATGAAGATACAAGAATGTTAAAGGCACTTCATCACTTCAACACTTATGCAGCCCTAAATTTTGAAGTTGTGTGAGCATGCGATAAATTACATAAGAATTATAATTGGAAAACTTGTGCGGATGTGAAAAGGATTAGAGCTTGCTTATAAGGAAATAATATTAACAATTTGGTAACACTTTTTTCTTTCGACTCGAAAATAATCGGGTCATTTTTAAAATTATTTTTTGACCGTTACTAGTACACATACTTGCGTTGATTTCTGAATAGCTCCCTCTGCAACAAAAACAATATTTTTATTTCTTACAAAGGAGTTATAGAACTTGTGACCTTGAAATTTCATAGGCAGTATCCACACGATGTTTACTAAACCTATGCAAATTTTCGCAGAATAAAAATAAAAATTTAATAAGAAAATTCTGACGAAATTAAGAGGTGATCTGTCCGATGGACAGACCACCAACAAGGAACAGGCAAAAGTGTAGTGCAAGACTATCAAGATGTGTTTGTAGGTCTAGGTTGTCTTCCTGGTAAACACCACATCACATTGAAAGAGAACGCACAACCTGTTCGATAGTACACCAAATGTTTGCACACATTCCCGGAGTCAGCACAATGATGGATGATGTGATTGTATGGGGAACTACCCAACAGGAGCATGATGACAGATTGAGAGAAGTTCTCAGCATTGCGAGAAAATTGAATCTGAAGTTGAACAAAGACAAATGCGAGTTCAGTGTCAAGAAACTCACATTCATTGGTGACTTGATCAGTGATCAAGGAGTGCAACCTGATCCAAAGAAGGTGTCTGCTATCTTGAACATGGAGAGACCGAAATGTCGGCAAGATGTCCAAAGGTTCTTAGGTATGATCAATTACCAAGGGAAGTTTATCCCAGATCTATCCAACAAGTCAGCACCTCTGAGAAGTCTACTTGACAAAAAGAATGTGTGAACATGGGATCATGCACAAGAAGATGCATGGAATCAGCTGAAACAAGCTCTGATACAAGAGCCAGTCCTACATTTCTATGACTGCAAGAAACCAACCAAGCTGTCAGCAGACGCATCAAAGAATGGTATTGGTGCAGTGCTACTACAGCAACATGAACAAAATTGGGTTCCGATCGCATATGCATCTAGATCAATGACTGATGCAGAGACTAGATATGCGCAGATCGAAAAAGAACTATTGGCAATCACATATGCATGTGAAAGATTCCATCAATACATCTATGGACAACAAGTAGAAGTGGAGACTGATCACAAACCACTTATTCCACTGTTTGTCAAGTCACTGGGTGACTGTCCCCTACGCATTCAAAGGTTACTTATCAGAGTACAGAGATAAATTATGTCTCAAAGTCTGGAAAATACATGTATACTGCTGATACATTGTCCAGAGCAGTAGACCCAAATGCCGAGTTGAATGCTGAAACAGAGGAAGATATCAGAGTCTATGTAGATGCTATTGTCAAGAGCATGCCAGTTACATCAAAGATTGTCGAAGAGACAAAGAAAGATGATCAACTGCAAGAGCTGCTATGCATCATCAGAGATGGTTGGCCAGAAACGAAGCAGCATCATGTCCAGTCATAGTCAGAGAATACTGGAACATCAGAATTGAACTCTCTGAAGCAGATGGCATCATCTTCAAAGGCAGCAAAATAGTTGTTCCCAATTCTATGAGACGGTTCATGCTAAACAAAATCCATGAAGGACACTTAGGCATCGAGAAGTGTAAGAAACATGCTACAGAAGTCAAGTCATGTATTGGCCCAGAATCAACGAAGACATAGCTGATGTGGTCCAAAGTTCGTCGGCCTTATTCCAAAAGGGCCTTATCACTGTATAAAGTCTATGGCCTTAAGGCCCTTTTGGCATAAGGCTGACGAGTTGTACTTCATGCCTAAAGCACAAACCAAAGCAGCAGGCTGAAAGTCTACATCCTCATGCCGTGCCAAACCGCCCATGGAAAAAAGTTGCTGTTGATTTGTTCACGCTGAACAATAGAGAGTACATGGTCGTCGTCGACTACTATTCCCAGTTCATTCCATGTACTATGAATTCAACTAGCAGCAAGGCCGTGATCAACCACATGAAAGCAGTATTTGCTTGTCATATGGAACACCATGTGAACTGATGTGGGATAATGGTCCTCAATTTGCAAGCCAAGAGGTCAAGAGCTTTGCAAAAGAATTGGATTTCCCCATACCACATCGAGTCCACATTATCCACAATCCAATGGCCTCGCAGAGAATGCTGTGAAGATTGTCAAAAATCTCATAAAGAAGACATCACAGGGCTCTACAAGTCTATCGAAGTCCACCACTAGCATGCGGAAAATCTCCTGCAGAACCCCTGTACAATCGTCGACTTATAGATCTAATCTCCCCATGCTCGACAGTTTCTTATACCATTCTCTTTTCGCTATTACCTATATAGCTAGGCCTACACGCATCTCACAATCTATCATTGTTGTTAGACAAATTATTTTTCACTCTATACAAATTGAGTAACCCCATGGTAGAATGGCACAATCCAATAGATGTTACACAGTTCTTCCCCCTAAAACCATAATATCGAACGATATATTTTTGATCAAAATGTAACTAAAGTAGAAATATTAAGTTTACATAATGTAGCCCTGTCTACAACCTGTATATGCACCACCTCCTACCTCACATAGTTGTCCACAAATCAAGAAAAACACGCTGAATATCGTATATAGAATGATAAAAAACCGTGCACGAGCAGACCGCTTCACAGGTGCGAAATGCACTTGCATGCACTATACTTGCGACACGTTCGTGAATAATGTGACAACAAATATTTGTGAATGAACAGCAAAATCGCACCAAATTCTCGTCAACCAATCATAATAATCTTTAGATCAGGGGTGTCGATCCGTGTTCACGATTTCGGGGGGGGGGGGGGGGGGGAATGACCGGCGAGGGAGCGAAGCCAGTATCTAGGGATTATGGCGCCGGGGCAAAACATGAAGTTACGCACCCCCGCACAGAGCGGGGCTCTGTCGCATTTTTTCAGAAATCTGTCTATAAAAGTTGCATTTCAGAGCATCCCAGAATGGTTTTTAATGAAAAGAAGGAATGCATGGATCTACGCCAATGGACCGAACCCCTCAATTGAGAATAACAATGCGAGCGAACGAATTTTCTTCGATATTTTCGCATTGAAATTATGGAATTTCTTATTTCCTTACTTCTAATCATTTAAGAATGTGATGATATTTCAAGATCAAACATAATGAGTTTGAATAATTATTAGTTTTAAGTTAATGTATCATAATTCTTATTTATTTTATCCAAAATTATTGGGGGGATGATAACACAGGCCATCCCCCCACCTCAATTTTTTTTTTTTTTTTTTTTTTTTTTTGGGGGGGGGGGAGGGATATATATAACCCCATCCCCCCCCCCTGGATCGACACCCATGCTTTAGATCACTAGTTAGAGGATAATCATTAGCCACGATTTGGTATGCGAAATGGTTCAATAAATCATCTTGTTCGGAATTCCCACTCGATTGATGGAGGCAATGTCAGGTCAAAGTATGGGGAAATGCTTTCACTGCCATAGGGAAAGGTCTGAGTTGAATGTTAAACTCAGTCTCTTTTTAAACCAAAAGTGCAGTAGTTTCCTCCCAAGTAATCTACGGGTTATTAACACTACATAAAAGGATATAGTATGAAGATTATTTATCCGGGCGAAATGATGTCAAATATCAATTTGCTTTAAAGCCCTTGTGTGATTTTATGGATAGGGACACACTGAACTGAGACAAGTTTCTCGTGTAATAGGACGCGATGTGAAGTGCGCAAAGCAAATGCACTATAGTTCTTCATATGTGAAGCAAAAAGAGCGATTTGACAAATATGCTCGAGACTTGTGAAAACTTGATTGCTTGAACTTGTAAATAAATGAAAGCGAACAACAGAGAAAGTCATTCGCGTTTTGTAAATAGTTTGTAGTTATAGAGTTAAACTTTGACTCTAATATAATAATTGCAGGATTGCATGAGCATGATATATATTTGCATGTTGTAGTTTATCAGTATAACCGGATTTAATCAATCACTTTGATTACAACTTTACAAGAATCAACAGATATCACTCAATTACCTCAACGCAGAATTCCAGTATCGCGAATCGCAACCTGAAAAATATCCCGGGGGGGGGGGGGGGGGGGGGGGGTGGCCACACAGATATATGGGTGTACACATGCGCGTCCAAGAAAACGCGTAAAAAGGGGTATTTTTTCATGTGGAACGCGCAAAGCGCGTTACGCGTTAAGGGGTCCAAAAACGCTGATTTTCAACAAAAAGGGGTGCTTTCGACTAATCTGGCCGAACGCGTTTAGGGGTATATTTTTCATTTTGGCGCCAATATGTAAATGGGACATTTTCTGATATTTTCAGGGATTTTCACGGGGATTTACAGCCCGATTTCAGTTCAGGGAGTGGCGTGCGGCAGTGCATGCAGATGGATGCAAAAAAGAGAGGAGAATCGGGAGCGGAGAGTTCTACCGACGGAGCCAAAGTGCACTGAAATGGTTCCCCCTCTAAAATGTGTTGTTGCTTATAAGTTACAGCGTGCGCTAGCTTGCACTAAGCCAAACCTGTTTAGGGGGGGGGGGGGGGGGGGTTGGATGATGAAAAACCGCGCAAATATCCTCGTTTAGGGGTCTTTTTTCATCCAAGTATAAAACCTGTTTTGGGGGTATTTTGAAAACCCACGGACACGCCCATATATCTGAGTGCCCCCCCCCCCCGGGGAAAATATGGACTGTCGCGTAATTAGTTATTTGAAAGCGACAGTACTCCAGCCAGTGGCAGAATAATCCCCTAGTACAGTCGCGAGTGTACAGGTAATCTACCCTGTCACTCTGTACAGTTTAAGAAGTTTATATACATACGTGTATCTATATGTAAACCTCTTTTAAAGAGAGGGAGGTGTAGTGATAATTAAAGGGTCACTAAAATAAAAAAATAATTGCCCATTTTTCGTAGGAAGGTGTCATCAGGAGCCAAAAAATATCCATCACACAATTTTTTATGCATTCAGTCATATTATATAATCATTTGAAAAGTATATTTTTGCTGATTTACACAGTCATAAGCCCCGCCCCTAAAAAAACCCATCGAAGCGACATCGTGATCACGTGATCTGTGACGCATGAAAAGTAAGGGAAAATATTCCACTAACCTATACCGTGCGCGCCCGGAGGCCCCCGGCAGGCCCAGCCCGGTGTCGAGCATGATATTCACCGCATCGACCATTTGCATTGCGTATTTTCGCGGTTTAATTCCTCACAATAACTTTGATTTTGGGACACAGTTTCATCGATAATGCCTAATCGGTGTATAGTTGCGGGCTGTAGCAAGACCCTAAAGATGGTGTAAGCCTACATCATTTTCCTAAAGATGAAAATCTACGGAAATTGTGGGTCGCAAATGTAAACTCACGCGGGCAGAGTGGCAAGGGCCGGCCAAGTGAGTGGAGTACAATCTGCAGCGATCACTTTGCCGAAGATGATTTTGATAAGCATCCTGGCCTGTATTCGGAATTTGGCATGAAGAGAAGGATAAGCTAGCTAAAAGATTCAACTATTCCAACCATCAGACTTGGAGTCAAGTCTTCTAATCGTTTTTCAACGACAACAGCTGCAGCAGCTTCACCCGTAGACCGAAAATTCTGTCTCTCGCTCGTAACCAGCCAAGACGACCTAACGAACGAGAGACAGCATTTTCGGTCTACTTCACCCGTAACTCCAGGGAGCTCCAACGCGTTGGAGCTCCCTGGAGTTACTTCACCCACGGCCCTTCACCGTATTCTGCGAGGGGTTCAAACATATAATATGGTTGAATTTCCCTTTTCCACTCGAGCTTCTTTGCCTTCGGGGTCTGATAAATCATCTGCCAGTAAATCAGAGTTCGTATCTGCATGGCTCAGAAAAGTCCTCCAACTCGGAATCGAGGGCACTTTTCCTCTCTCTATATATAAGTTACTCGAATTCAGCCAAAATCTAAGTCAGTACTAATGTACTATGTAAAGCGAAGTAAAAAAAAACCGTAAGTGAAATAAACAAAACAAAAGCGTTCACCAGTCGCTATGTACGAGGGGAACATAGTCACTGCCGTACTAAAGATGTGTAGGACATTGTACAATCGTACAGACGCATAAAACGGCTGTGCACGCGTTTATGACCAATGCAAAACTTTCGTTCGGCAAGCTCAGATGGATGAGAACATTGTTCAAAAGAAAAGCTAAAAAACAAAACAAGAGCTGTATATTTGGGCAAAAGCGTTTTCTGATCTTGTAGAAAATATATTGCTAATGATTATTCACTCCTAAGATAATATTGATTAATTTCCTATTTTCATAAATTGTCCGTTGAACAGAGGGGTCAAATACCGCATTCTGTGTACAATATTATATGCTGCAGCCTGCAGATCTTGTGCCTCTTACTTTTCATGCGTCACTTGGGGGTTAGCCAATCAGCTCACGAGTTTTAAGGAACGGTCCCAAAACCTCTACTTTCCCCCCTTTTTCGCCAAAACGAGACATAATTTGGACAATCCATTGGCAGATTCGTGATTAGAAGGCAAAACTACATGGAAAGAGCACCCATTTTTTCTATAATTTAGTAAACCTTTAACAGAGTCTTCAAATACAGACTAGCACGTATAGCTAAATATAGAATGAACTGTAACCCATGACTCATGCCAGATCAGTTATGAAACAATAAGTACTTGTATGATATCTACATATGAATACATGACTACAAAGATGTCTGCCTGACAGTCCCTTAATAAAGCTATGCCATCTTAGAAGTTCAATCAATCTCTCTAACTGGTCTTGTATAAGAATAGGGGACGAGCGTAATGACCGCCAAGACATAGACGTGAAATTATCTTCTCTTTCAGATACCGTACCTGCAATTGGCTGACAACATGAAATGACAGAAATGAATTATTATTTCCATATGAAATTTTTCACACCACCAATCGCTTACACTAATGGCCAACATGGTTATTGTAACCGCAGCATTAACATGCAGATTATAGTATAAACGTCATAATAAGTTTTTTATATGTGTGCGCGAACCACGTCTTTAGGAGTTCTGTGGCGCGAACTGTTGTAACCATAGGTTGTAACCAACGAACGTAGAGGGCGTCAATACTTTGCAGTATTGCTATGAGGAAGGTTCACTTCGCTAAATTTCTGTGACCATCGTTTTCTCTCAGAGAGGTTTTTAGGTAGATTGTAGATTTGATTTTTTTTTCAATTTATACTTTCAAACACTTTTGAATTAAAATGTTAAAATCAGATGTTATGTTCAATAATATTTTTATATTACTTTTATAATTTTCAAGAGAAAAAACATTAAAATTGTTATAAATTTATCATTTTACTTTACGATACAATAATATGTATTTGTGAGGTTGCTAACGTTCTTCAGCTCTATTTCGCTGCTACTGCATTGTATTTCGATTTCGATCCATGTCCGTGTGCAGTACTGTACCGTGTACATTATACATTGCTACATACAGTTCTCACTCTCGATCTGACCGCCTAAGACTCAGAGCTTGACGATGGGTCAATCAAGGTTTGATTTTAGTTATAAATTTAGATTAACTTACTTGAAATGATATGATGAAACAAATTTAGTAATCCAGGGTAATACAGAGAGATGTTACTGTTAGCATGCATGTATTGTAAAACGTTAAATTAAAATTTATTTTAAAAAAATTGTTCGGATGCTGGATGGAGCGATGATGATGATTGTCAGCTCTAGGTACTGTAGATTACCAGGCTAACGATAGGTTTGATTCTGGTGTTGTGTAATGTGTATAGCACAACAAAAAATAAGGTGACTTCACACAAGATATAAGGTTTGATAAGCTTTTAATTAGAGCTTCAAACTTCAAAAATAAATTCAAGACATTACATTGATATATACTTCTTTAGAACTTGCTTGCATACAATGCAGTGTATTAAATTATATTGCTTCTAGGTGACTTTTGTTAACAAATACTTGACTAAATACCTAAATGTTTTAAAGACCAAATGTTATTCCAAAACAGTATGACATCTTTGAACAAATGTCACAGATTAAACTGTAGTGTGGCAGAATAGGGGTCTCATCCTAACAAAAGATATGGTTGAATAGCACCTTATAAATGGGGTGTAAGAGTTGAACTCTGGTTCGCTAATTCAGGACGACCTGACGTTTCAGTCCATGCAACGTGCGATCGAGTTCACGAGTAGATTCTGAGTGGTGATCCGGCCTGCTTGGTGGGTAGAGTAGTTGATGAGTTGTTGAGTGCCGAGTCGTGTCCACGATGGACCAACGAGGGTTACCGACGAGGGGTACCAACGAGGGTTACCGACGAGCCCAGCTCGTCCAATTCATGGAGGTGTGAGTCGAGTTGAAAGCATGAAGGCTTCTCCTGGCCTGAACTGCCGGAAGCGAAAGCTGAAACAAGGGCTGTTATGCCTGGTCTGCATAACACTACAAAACACATGGAGTGTGCCTCATCCTTGGTGCTTCCAATGCAACTTACAAACAACTCGCCATAACATGTAGCTCCTGGCATGAGCTACCCAACCTGCTCCTGGCAAAACATTAGTGTCCTCTGTCTATCCTACCCAAACTATCCCCTCACTTCAACTCACACTCATGCACAAACACAATAGCTCCCTGCTTAACACAATAACTCCCACCTGTATAAAACATTCAAAACACTCAAGCTATGTCTTAATTGCCCTAACTGGTTTAGACCAGTTTCACTATTCCCTACTAAGCACTGGTGCCTTGCAACAGCATTCCTTACTATTCAAGTTCAAGCCTGAGCTACATAGAAATAAAGGGGGGGGGGGGGGGGTAAACTAGTTACATTGTGACAATCATGATGATTGATGGATGGGGATCAGATTTGGATGACTGGGCACTTAACAAAAATGAAGCCTTCTTTTTGTATTTAGATTCAACTTAAACCATGCATTGAATTTGTGATAATCATCATCGATATATTTTTCTATAAATAATCGTCTAAGTTAGATCAAACACTTATATTTAAAAATTTAAGAAATAGGGCCTAGGCTAGGTCTAAGCCTAGGCCCTTACCATATTGTATTTGTAACTTGTAACTTTTCACAAATTTGAGACAAGGTCAACTCAAAGGCAAGCATTATGAGGTTTTATTTATTTTTTTTTTTAATTTCAAGAGAGAGAGAAAGAGAGAGAGAGAGGGGGGGGGGTTCATATTTAGTCTTGATTCTACTATTTGTAGACCAGAATCAAAACACTTTAAATGAGAGGTAATAATGCATCTCCACAGAATATGTGGATGGCCTTTGTTGTTTCACTCAGTGACTTGAAGTTCCAGTAATCACATTCATTACTAGTCTCATCATGTTGACTTTGATTTCCCTCAGATAAACGTGGCAAGGAACTAACTTGTGGCTGATCTACTTGAAGATCTAATACTAATAGAGCGTAACTAATGTTAGAGGTCTACATAACTCAACAACTGTTGGAGGTGCCGGATGAAGCGGAAAGTCCTACTATAAAAGACTTTGATGAGACGAAATAAACAGGTAGGTCTAGACCTAACTAGTTAGACCTAGACTTAGTAATATCAGGGAGTTACCACAGGGTATTACACCTAAAAAGTATAGGTCTGGTAGTGGTAGTGGATCCAGAATCAGTTTACTGGGGGGTTACATTGTCCGACCAAAACAGCAACAACAACAACAAAAAATTCTTAGAGAATGGACATTTCAGTTGTCCTTTTCCTTTATCCACCACTGAGATCTGTTTTCTTCAGTGTAATATTAAATTAGCTGTTTTAGTGTCTTTAAAAAAATCAATTATGAGATCTTTAGGGAATGTTCAGTGTGATGTCAGTATAAATAGAATTTTTAGTCCCCTTAATTATTATATTACACATTTCATTAATTAATGCAAACAGAAACAAAACAAAATAAGATGGGTGAAAACATTACACTTTAAATAAAAATCCACGAATCTTTTTAGGATGGATTGTACATGCAATTAGTATTTATCCTCTTTGAATAGATCAAGAGGGTGAGGATGAGTGTATCTCATTTTTTTGTCTTAATACAGAATAATGCTTCTCTACACGACTCTACTTCATCTTTTTTACAAAAAATGATGATGAAGATGAAGGCTTACCGCTGAGAATGAAGACAAATTCTGAGGGGAACAAATAAATACTTAGCTGCTCCAGGTTTGCATGGTAGGCCTATGCTGTAAGAGTAAGGTTGCTTTTTTTGGATTGGGGGGGGGGGGGGCAAAACAGCCTAATAGTACTCTATATGATTTTTTTCAGCGCCTCTTAATTACCAGCTTATCCACGGTTACGGGGGGGGGGGGGAAATGATATATTTGCCCTCTCAATATTTTCGGGGGGGGGGGGGCAACTGCCATTACAATACAATCTAGGTAAACATTTTTTTTCACATAAACATACCATGTAACTGAATTTTCTTGAGACTTTACTAATTTGGTTGCTTTTGAATAGCCTTGAAAATTTTATGTGTCCAACTGGACAAACTTTTTTCCTCTTTAAATACTTTTGAGAATTCCCACTTATTATTCTATTTCATATAAAGAGTTGACGCTAACTGTGTTAATAGGAAGCTCTAAATTTCAGGGTTTTATTTTAATTCTAATTGTTGCTTGTTTAATTATCAAATACACAATGGATGCTATTTTCTAAAATCTTTCCTCTTTTCTTTCAACAGATATGGATTTCTACTTCAGCTCTTCAGTGAAATAGCCCCCTGCTTTGATCAACATGTATCTCTTCCGGGTCCGCTCGCTATTCAAAAGGACAGCTATTCATAGAAAACCGCTATATTCATTTAACACGCGTTATGAATAGCAGTCCTTATGAATAGTTATGAATAATGGTCCTTATGAATAGTAAGGTAACTTGTCTATGGTTTGCTCGCTATTTAGAAGGACCGCTTTTCATACAAAACCGCTATTCATTTAGTCACGCATTATGGATAGCGGTCCTTATGAATAAGTGGTCTTTATGAATAGCGGTCCTTATGAATAGCGAGGTTACCCCATTTCTTCATATTAAAATCATATCTGGATTCAAGTATAATATGCATGTTGAGGTGTCGTGGTCTAGTGGATACGTCACCGGACTGTGGATCACATGGTTCACGGTTCGAATCCTGCCGCAGCGCTAATGTCCTTTGGCAAGACAATCATCTACATTTGTCACTCTCCACCCAGGTGAAGTAAATGGGTACCGGTAGGAAGAAATTCCTTGAATGCCTTAGCGCCTTTCATGGCGGCTCGGCTAAAGCTGCGGTAATTAAAGGGCAGTAGAGTATATTTGTATAGTAGTTGCGCTATATAAATGGACATACATGTATATTATTATAATTAGAATGACTGAACAGGAGTTTAAAGTTCTTCAATTATATCTTAACCATCTTACCCACCCCCTCCCCATGTCAAATGTTGTAGTCACATGCAGCCATTTTTTTTTATAGTAGCTCGTTATTGTGAGGAGGTCTTCCTCTTCTATGTGGCCTAGTGAGATTACAGGGCCCCTAAATGATATTAAGATAAGCACTGCCAGGGCCACTCCTTTATTAAATCTGCTCGCAGTGTATAACAAACTAATAATAATCTTATTATCTGATTTTATGAATTTGTGCTAAGTAAATTATTATTCTATTATTGATGATCTACTGAGAAAATCCATACTATTCAACACTTCGTTTGACTTGAAACTATCTAATTAGATCTCTGTGTGTGTTTCTCCTGCCCCTTTTTTATAGTTAGATTTATAATAATAGTAACATGCAATATACATGTACCAACCTAAAAGGAGATGGATCATTTAAAGAGTTCTTACAACTGTCAATATTATCTTTGTTTTTAGGAGTAAAATTGTTGTCATTGGTGTGTGTTGAACAGAAATTAGATGGTCGTTTATTTCTTTTATCATTTCTTCTTTTGTGGGGTGTAGTGGGTAAATAATCTTTAAATTGTAATTCAAATAATTTACTTCTTGGAAAGGGATTGAAATTAATAACGTATGATTCATTTAGATTAAATTTTTTTACATGCATGTACATAATTTGTACTACTCTGAAAAAGAGAATATTATTTGACCTTGACAAGTCGGCTGTGATGGAACTCTATTGTATTGTAGTATATGAAAAAAGTGTATGACTGCAGATGAATTATATAAATTATGTTGGATTTTTTAAAGGAGAAGAAGTAAACGTATATTTAAGAAGTAAGACAATGTCTAAACTTCTCTAAAACCTGTCCTCATTTCTGCATGCAAGAAAATATTCATTGAAAAGTGAGAAAATATAAACGTATTTCTGAATCGACGTTTGTAAACTATTGTACCTTAAATCTTGATTGTGAGAAAGATATACATGTAATTGAAAATTATTCTGTGAACATGATAAAGGTCCTTTCACATTATATCAATGAAATGAACCATACAGGGGAGGGGTGAAATGAACCAGGACGTGTGATCGAGGTGTATGTATGAGAGAGAGAGAGGGAAGACAAAAAAGATGAGAAAAGGCGAAACTGAGAAGATATGGTGAAAAGGAAAGAGAGAAGGGGTGAGAGAGAGAGAGAGAAAGTGAAGAATAAAGGTGAAGTATATTAAATCAGTTCAGGTCAATTAAAATTACCCGGGAATCATTAGGATTGTCTTTGCAAAAATGTGACAAATTTCTTTCATTAGACTTGACAAAATTGAGAAGATAAAAAGGGTCCACCATAATGCCTTGAATAAATAATTTAATATGCTATTGACTTAGCCGATAATACATAATAATAATAATAATAATAATAATAATAATAATGAACTGAGTTTTGAATCATCTAAGAAATATTCAAATACTATGATTAAATACATGTATTGTGGACTGGACTGGACGATTTACTAGGCGGAGAACCAACTCAGACGAGCTGAAGAAGCGTCCTGGATCAGACGTGAAACTGTTTTCCGTCCACTGTCGACCAGATTTAATTTGTGTTGAATTTAATAATAATGATATTAATAATAATGATAATAATAATAATGACGATGGTGATGATAATATTAATAATAACATAAAAAAAAACGATGATTATGACAATACTGCATAATAAAACACTTCATATATCGTGCATACCCAAAACCTTTGAAGGGTTACAATGCAATAACGAAATAAAAATATGAAAATGAAGACCGTAATAAGAAGAGCTGCCGGAAAAGATGTATTAATACAATGGAATAAATATGAGACTACTGTTGAAATGAAACTTTGTTCTTTAATTTAAACTTTGTCGTTTAATTCACTATGTACACATGGGTTAAAAATGACACTGGGTGAGGCATTGGCGGATTCAGGGGGGGGGGGGGCACTTCCGGCCCCTGCCCCCCCCTTTTGGAAGAAAAGTATGCATTTTGTGCCCCCTTTTAGAAATTTGCTTGTCAGGGAATTATGGAGGGGAAACTGGACCCCCATATCCCCCCCCCCCACTGAGCAAATTTTCGAGAAGCTGGCGAGACCAAAAAAATACGGGTCTACCTTGAAAAACCTTCATTTGTGTGCCCCCTCTTATACTCAATCCTGGATCCGCCCCTGGGTGAGGTCTGAATTAAGTGGTGGCGATGTGAAATTAAATTTAGCTTAACCCCTGCTCTAAAAATAATAGCAATGAGGTCGTTAATAAATGAATACATACCTATATAAATACACACCTAATATTGATAATATTGATTATTAATTAATTAAAAATGAAAAATTTAAATAAAGTAAACAACTAAATATTTGAATAAATGAATAAAAAATAATACAAAAAATAAATTCATGAATAACCAAAAATTAATGAATAGAATTATTTAAAAGATAATATGAATTGAATTCATGTCGAAATTTCCAATTTCCAATTAAATTCCCTGCAGCAAAAATCACTGGTTTTGCCTTTAACGTTGTTGTTGTTGCTGTTTTTTTATGGATGTGTTTAGCCGTTATCATAAATTATGAAATATTCATACCCTGACAGCACAGCTACGTCCTCGGGCACGTCCAGTGCAGCGAGATGGTATGACGCTCGGTACCTTTCCCTCGCCTTGCCCAGCCGCCTACGCTGACGCTAGCTAGACTGTATACCGTTAACAAGCTCAGCAGACGACGCATTCATTGATACCGCATTTTGATGGATCAGCGAATAGATTTTATTTAATTTCAGCAGTACGCCCGCAGCGGGAGAGAGGTTACCCCTATCCCGAAATGCATTGCGAGTGGTCACAAAATCAGCTTGCCGAAAACGTCATGAATTTAGCACACTGGTACAATCACTGATCACAAAGATGACAATTTACAGAAGATTATAGATTATAGAAATTAAATTTACGCGGATCCAGGATTTCTTGGGGGGGGGGGGGGCAAATTTTAAATCATGTGAGCTGCATATTGCTACAATAATGGTGACAAATGGCGTATCTGACGCTCGATCTCGGGGGGGGGGGGGGGGGGGGGGGGTGCAAAAGCATAGAAAGGGCTTTCACTCCCGCCGGAAGAACATTGTGAAATTTTAAAAGTCCATACAGATCATATTATAATGACTAAAGTTTCTAAATTCCGAAATAAAATATTTACAATTTGACACCTATGATTTCGAGGGGCTACTTATTCATCTTTTGTTCGGGCCGTTTGTTTCTGATGGTGTCATTATGGTCATGTACGCTAACTTCCTCGAAATCCGCCCTAAACACTGAGTTTCGTGAATTCTTATTAGCATGCGTCGGCTCTTGCAGGAAGCCAGGAGCCGTACTAAGGGCTCATTACTGTGGCAAATCATTACTCCTCGGCGACAGTCGGCGAAGATATCAAACAGTTATGTATCTGAAAAGACTAAAATGGTATATACTGTAAATCAAATTCCAAAAGGAACAGCACTAATATTTTTTGTGCAAACCAGTCATATTGTCGCACGAGATAATAAAGACAATATCGGACAAGGTAATGGTATGATTCTAAAAAATATACTTTATTGATATGCTCTATATGCATGATATCAGGGGGGCGGATCTAGCTTTTTTCCAAGGGGGGGACGATGGTGGACGATGCGGAGCATCGTCCACAAGCCGCGAAGCGGTGATGTCCGCGAGCCGCGTAGCGGCGAGCCGATTTTTTTTGCTATTTTGAACCCCCGTAAGTGATGTTTTCCTGGCATCTACTAACGCAATGGAGACCAAAAAATGCAGTCCATGATAACGGTCTGGATATATTATGATGGCGTTTTTCTATGCACATTAAATTTTTACTTGGCAGCCCAAGGGGGGGGGGGGGGCGGGGTTAAACCCTAAACCCGCCACTGGATATCTATTAAGGAAATCGCACCTGAAATTGCATCATGTGCACTATAAGTTCCAAACGCTTTCTTTCATACAGTAAAAGTACGAAAAAGTTCCACAAGCTGGTATGCATACTATTACACAAGATGTAATAAAACAATAAGTGTAATTATAATGATACACTTACATGCCAAAGCATGATCATTATTGCGTTTCTTTGTGCCTGTAAAAGAATAATACTAATATAATATCCATGCAAAATGTTACTGTTAACATGAATATTTTGAAGAAATGTTAAAATTTGATTTTCCACTATATTGTTGAAAATAGGTGGAAATATCATCAACAGTATCTAAACGTCTTAAGGATAACCGTTGACATGATTAAAACCAAAAGTGGTTGGCTTGTACATATTTGTATTACTGTATAAAAGGTTAAACAAATGTTTAAAAAAAGAAGAGAGTATTCCAGTATTCCACAAGAATGGCAAGGCGTTTCACTAAGAAAAATCGCACCTGAAATTGCATCATGTGCACTATAAGTTCCAAACACTTTCTTTCATACAAGTACAAAAAAGTTCCACTGGCTAGTATGCTGTATGCATACTATTTCATAAGAGATATGACGTTCACACTTGATTTGGTACGCTTTTATTGAACGATGTTCAAGATGACAGCTAATAGCTGATACATGATGAATTATAAAAGCATAATTCAAATATACATAGGACAAGAATGATAAAAGATACACAGCAAAAGCAATAGGCCTTGTAATCCAGCCAAAAGTGGGAGTTATAAACTGAGGCAGACTCAGAGAACCCTAGATCGAGTCTGAGTCACGTCTTTTAGATGGTGATATTAAAGGTCGGTCCCAGACGTAAATAATCATATCTGATTGATACACGTCTGTAAAAAAAACAATTCAACATTTCAAAATAGATAAATAAGCAATGTGAGGTCATTCAACTGCATCAAACGACTAGGAAGACAATGTGATTAAATTTTGAAGTAGGTCAAAACTGAAGGGTCACAGAGGCCAAGTTATTATGAAATTACATCGCGATATCTTAAAAAAAAAAGGCGGAGGCATAGGCAGTCGCATTTATCTTTTTGATATATATATACAAAGAACTAGGCGTTGTGGCGTGCGCCTGTAATCCAGCAAATAGTGAAGGTTATAAACCGATTCGACTCGGAGGACATTGTACCAGGGAAAAAATTACACGAGGGCTAAAGGCAATTCACCCCCCAAATGTAAACAAAGAAATAGCCCTCGCAAGTTGCAAAAGAGCCCCATAATTGCTTTTAGGTTCAATACAAAATGGAATTTGGAACGAAAAATAGCCCTGATACAGAAAATATTATTTTTGTCCCTGACTCCCTGCTTTGTACCCTTTTAATTCTTTTGAAATCTTTTCAGTAATTCAGTCATATCAAACAAAATATAGACAAAATATTTATCAAACTCACCCAATGAATAGACAACATCCTACAGAAAATAAAGATGTAAAAAAAGTTGCAAATCCAAACCAATGTTCGATACGATAACATTCGATTGCACCCCTGTCCCCTTTTTTTTTTGTTCTTCCTCTGTTTTATCACTTTTCTCTCAGACTCCTTTTCCCTCTTTCTTTCTTTTTTCCATTTCCCTTTCCTTTCTCTCTCTCTCTCACACCCATCTGCACCAGCGTACCTTGTTCGAGGGAAAACCTGATCTTCCATTCTTCTCCCCTTTTCTTTCATTCTCTTTATTTTATTTCCTTCTCTCTCGTTTCTTTCGATCCCTTTCCCGTCTCTCACTTTCTCTATCGTTTTGGTGGGGGGGGGGGGGGGGGGTGGAGAAAAGGCCCGATTTTTTCTCCTTAAAGAAATATCTTTATTAAATATTGCTTTTGACTTTGCAATACTTTATAAACACATTAATAACAACAAAATACTGCGCATAATAGAATTAACAAACAAACCATTTTAATTATACAGCACATATAGCAAAACTAGTTTACAGCAAAATTATGTTCACCCATCTGTTATCAAATGAGATGAAATTGTTATTCTTAAATTTTAACATATAGATATTCAGAATGGTAATGCCTTTGATAAGCATTTAAATTACTTTATTGATAGTAAGCTTTTTTTTTTTCATTTCCAGGAATCTTACATCCCTTCTGTTCTTTTCTTTTCTTTTCTTATTCCTCCGCGTTTTCCTTCCCTTTATATCCTCTTTTTTCTTTCCCTTTCACCCTGCTCTGTTTTTTTCTTTTTTTTTCTTGGAGATGGGGAGATGAGACAACGTGGGAGCAAGGCCCTTTCGGCCTCCGGCCTCCTTCCCCCTTCCCCCTTTTCCTTTTTCTTCTCCCTCTTTTTCCCCTTTCTCTCATCTATCCCTTTTCCTTCCTTCTCCCTTTTTTTATTGAGGGGGGGGGGGGGGTGGAACCGTGGAAGGCCCTTTTGGCGCCCGGCATCCTTCTTCCCATTTTCATTTTGTCTTCCTATTTTTTTCCTTTTCTCTCCTCTCCCCCTTTCCCTTCTTTTCCTTCTCTCTTTCCCTCTTTGTTCTTTCTAATTTCCTTCCTGCTCGCTCTCTTCCTCTCTCTCTCTTTGCGGGGGGGGGGGGGGGGGGGGGGAAGCAACAGGCCCCCTTTGCAAGGGGGCCTGGGAGGCAAGGCCCTTTCGGTCCCTGGACTCTCCCCCTTTTTCTTCCTCTTTCATTTCATTTTTTTTTCTTTTCCCATTCTCTCCTCTTTCCCTTCCCCTTCCTTCCCTCTTTTTGGCCGGGGAGGGGGAGGGGGAGGGAGAACGGAGAGGCAAGGTCCTTTCGGTCCCCCACCTCCGCGCTTCTTCCTCTTTAATGTTTTCTTCCTTTTTCACTGTTCTCTCCTCCCTCCCTTTCTCTTCTTTTCCTTCTCTCTTTCCCTCTTTTTTCTTCTTTCTACTTTCCTTCCTGCTCTCTCTCTCTTTTTATGGGGGGGGGGGGGGGGAGGCAACAGGCAACACTACACCCTGGGAGGTAAGACCCTTTCGACCCCGGACTCCTTCCACTTTTTTGCCTTCTTTTTTCTCTCCCCCCCCCCCTTCACTCTTTTTGGGCGCGGGGGGAGGCAAGGCCCTTTCGGCCCCCGGCCTCTTTCTTCCCCTTTTCAAATTTTCTTCTTCTTTTTCTTCTTCTTCTTTTTCTTCTTCCTCTTCTTTCCCTTTCTCTCTTCTCTCCCTTTTCCTTCTTTTCCTTCTCTCTTTCTCTCTTTCCCTCTTTTTTTTTTTGGGGGGGGGGGGGGGGGCTTGGATCCGCGCCTGTTCTTCTCAGGTCTATATTTGATTGATTGATTGATTTTATTTGCCAAGCATTCAGAACATAATAAATTTGTACATAGTAGAATAACAAATTAGCAAGCTTGAACAGGATAACACACGAAAGCTCGAAGGCTTATTTCTAGTGGGGTCCTCTTGTATGAATAAAATAATCATTGAGTTAGAACATATTTATATATATTTACACGTTGAGGAATAAATAGGGAAAAGTAAATCCTAAAAATAATAGTGATAAATATATACAAAGTTAGAATGAGAGGAAAAGAAAGAGAAAGAGGAAGAAGAAAAAAGAAGGAAAAAGAGGAGAAGACGAAGTTAGAAGAGGAAGAAATGAGAGAGAGAGAGAGAGAGAGAGAGAGAAACGAAGATGAGAATGGAAAAAACTACGTTAAATCTTTCATCATGCTAAAACTATAAATATATACAATAAACAGCATATTAACCTGCATAATCATTTGCTTCTTCTCTCTGACTCTCTAGTGAAAGATATTCTTTCAATTTCCTCTTAAAATGAACAAAGTTATCTATTCCTTTTATATCATTAGGTAGAGAATTCCAATGCTTTATGACAGTATAATAAAACGAATTACCAACATTGCCTATTCTTTCTGGTAAGTTAAAATTGAAACGGCTGTTTCTTGTATAATGACTATGTAAGTTGTTAACAAGATTAAAGTTTGATCGAATATAATGATTCGACCTAGTATGATATATCTTATGCACATGGTGCAAAATCAGTTGTTTAGATCTTTGGTTGACTTCAAGAAAACCAGCTTCAGAGAGCTCATTGTGCATTTGTGTCAGCATAGGACGGAAGCTGCGTGACGAACTCTGGAATCCATGTTTGCAGCAGCCTCTCTGCCTTCTCCTCCCCATGTATTCTTTTGAAAACCTGTTGAACCTGGTACATACACATAAACACAAAGCAAATTGAGAAATGTGTAAACTGTATTTTGGACTGCAATAACCAATTGAATAAGAATCCATTTGAATCTGTATTACTGTATGGTTTTGCAAAATTTCATGCATTTTTACAAACCTCTGGAACATTTCATCTTCCACACATACATCCCCATTCCAAAAACACAAAACAAAAGAAAAAAAAGCCCCCCCCCCCCCCACGTCCATGCTTCATCATTTGGAAGGCTCTCAAGTACAGTGTATGACATTTATGCACCGCCTACAAGAACGCCTTTCAGACCTGATTGTTGTTCCCTAGATACTTGATTTCAAACATTTGTTTTAATTTGACCCGATTTGCTGCTTCATAGACCCAAACTTAGGCTAAGGAGTGTTTGTTCACACGTAACACAATTCCTGTATTTTCAGACGTCATTTTGTTGCGACAAGCTTCATCTTTAATAGATAAACTAAATGTAGCACCAAGCAATGGAATTACCCAAATTATAAGACTTAGTCAGGTACTCAACTTACCATGCCACATGTGTCAAAGAGCCTTGGATATTGAAAAACTGCATTCTTCTCAGGATTTTCCCGAATCCACTTCTCTCGATGTAGTGTCTTTCCCATGAAATCTGCTACTTTACTCAATGGTGCTACATTCTGTTGGAGCCACTTCGTCATCTCAAAATTATCCTCTTCTGAAGTTTCACGTTCTGGTGCAGTAAATGAAATGAAAATTTTATTTTAATTCCTGGTTGAATTTCTTTTACTTTTTTTGAAATTGACTATTGATAACTCTCTCACACATGGTGAAATTAATGCTAGTGTCTGAAGCATCACTTCCGGGTCAAGCCAATCCATGTCTGCTAGAAAAGAAAGAACCCTGAGGGCACGACCCTCACCTCAGGTCGCTGAATTCTCATCTGTCGGAGTTCAATCTGGCACTCCAATGGGGAATGTTCTGAATTCAAATATCTTGGAGGATCTGAATGAGATGATGTTTGAAATATACAGACACCCCCTGGGGCCGCGCGTACATGTACAATTTTTTTAAAAGTTTGTTATGAAGATTTTTTTTTTAATTTTAAGTTTTTACCATTAGACGCACATCCCCCCCCCCCTTGGGGCCCCACAGACCCCACATGTACCTTTTTACCAACTTTGTATCCCCTATCCCTATAGATGATTCCTACCAAATTTGGTTAAAATCTGACCATGCATATTTGAGATGATGATGAAAATGTGAAAAAGTTTACACACAACGATCCCCAAAACAAGGTCACATGCATGATTTACCTTAGCCCCTTGAAGTTCCAGAATGTGCCTCCAACATTTGATCCTCGGCCCTGCCCATGGTATCATTTGTTGTAGCTCTTCTTGGGTGATTAGGAGGAGAGCTTCCATATCAATCTGGTTTTCTTAACATAAATGTCGTGGGGTGGGTTGGATTAGATACCCAGGGTTGTACCATATTAGGGAACAGAACTTTGGAAGAAAGCTCAGGAACACCAGATCTTGGCTTCTTAGATTTTATTGAAGCATGACAGAAGTAGAGTATACAAAAACGAAAAAGACAACAACCCCAAAGTCAAGAGGCTACTGGTGGTAACCCACCACCAACACCATCCAGGATACCAAACTTGAGCACTGCGATACTCTGCACAGCAGAAATTCTATTGATGCATGGAGTCGGATCAGATCAGCCCTTCTCCAGACTTGCTTCGATTGCAGTTCCGACTTGCACCAGAACCGGAACATGCAATAAACCTAAACCTAAAATGCCTTGCAAGCAGTGCAACCACGGAACCACCCTAAGAAAATATCACTCCGCTACAGAGTTGTAAACCTGTAAAACAGCCAATATTTCTAAAGAAATACATACTCTTGTTTCAGTCGATGAGAAGATAACAAAATCCTCCAAATTCATCAATTACATAATTATGATAAGAAATAATAACCATAGAATTATATTATCATAGCGTACAGACATCGATCATCCCAACTCTATCAAAGTGATTTGGTCAATCAAAAGAATTCCAACCACCTGTACGCAAATAATATGCAAATTGAGTCGTTCTTCTCAAGTAAGCTAATCAAAATTCCATTTCCTGACATTTTCCCCGCTTGGAAATCAATCGACCCGAATGATTTATTTCTAACAATAATATATCGACAATATATATATACATACGATACATTAGACGCACTTGTCTGATTTTTTTTTATATTCTAGTTCAATATCTTTTCTTCAGTTTCTTCCCCGCTTGTGTCATTGTATTACCTCCGAACAAAATTTGTGGAAAATATATTTTTTTTTCTGAAATTCACAAAATATTATACTTTTCATAATCTTAACAAAATGAACTTTAAAACACAATTACAAATTAAATCCTCTAGAACTTAAATTCATTTGTTCTTCTTCTCTGTTTGAGTAACAACATATCTCCAAACAGTAATATAAACTATTAACCTGAAATCATCTCACTTGTGTCAACAACAAAAAATGAATCCAACTTCATCTGGTGTAAAAAAAACGAAAAGAAAGAGAATACTACTTCGTCACTCAACTGGGTAATCCAGTCAAAGCCGATGTAGGGAGTCTACATGGGTTCCTATGAACTCCTCTGGTACTTCGCGTTGACCTTCGAAGTGGTGCTGGCTCGACCCTGGTCTTGTTCAGGTTCTCATCATACCTCAGAATATATGGAAATCCATCATCAACTTCATAATCTGAGCCATATAGACTTTCATCGACTCCTTCATTCTCACTGGCACTTGAATATTCAACTCCTTGTTGATCTTGGGGAAGAACATCATCTAGATCATCAGCTTCATCTCTTGGATCTAGAATTAGGTGTCTCCTATTTACTCGTTTAGCGTCACCACCAGTTGCAGGCCGTATTTCATATACATCATCTTCTGCATTCTTACTTACTACCACATAGGATGTATGATAGAATTTATCCGCTAGTTTGTGTCTCGTGGTGAAAGCTTGCCTCCTAAGTAACACTCTATCTCCAACACGGATCATAGCCTCTGGAACATAGCCAACATGTCGTTCCTCTTCCTTTTTGGCTGCTGCTTGGAGTCTTGATGTTACTACATCATATGCACGCTTCACCAATCTTGCTTGCTTCTCTGTGTAATCTTCACTCCAATCCTGTTCTACATTGCTTAACAGGTGATCAATAGGTAGTAGAGGATCTCGGCCAAACATCAATAGATATGGAGTCACGCCAGTTACACAGTGGGGAGTTGAATTATACATATGCAATACATGTTGCATCAACTCGGGCCACGTCTTCTTTCCTTGGGATCGGTCGAACGCAACAAGCCACAAAGCGTCTTATTGAAGCGTTCACATTGTCCATTTCCGGACGGATGGTAGGGTGTAGTGTGGGACTTCTTCATGCCATACAATTTGCATAGCTCCTGTATCTACAAACCCTCAAATGAACGTCCTTGGTCTGAATGAATTCTAGTGGGTATTCCATAGTACACAAACCAGTGGTCTCGCAAGGTGCTTGCCACAGTTTCCGCTGTTTGATCTCGGCATGGAACAGCTTGGGCAAACTTACTGAAGAAATCGGTCATAACTAATACATCCTCAAATGCATTTCTCCCTCTATCTAACTTTAAGAAGTCAACTGAAATGATTTCTTGGGGACGGAATGCAAGAAGATGTCGCAGGGGTGGACGAACACTCGGAGTAGGGGCTTTTGCAGTCACGCATCTCCAGCACCTCTTAATGTGCTTCCTCACATCATGGTGTAACCCCGGCCAAAAACATCTCTTGCGGAGAAGCTCTGTGGTTCTATGGATCCCTTGATGTGCCCATTTGTCGTGTGCTGCTTCTAACAACATGAGTTGCAGACATGTAGGCACTAGCAGCTGTCTAATCTTGCCTACAACAGAGTCATCTAATACTCGATACAGAACTCCTCTGTGTTCAGTCAATTTTGACCACTCTTTGACATACCCACTCAGTCCTGGAAGATTCTTATCATACTCTTGACCTTGCCTCCACTTGGAACTCCACATGTTCCATACTTCTTTCAGTACCTTATCATTCTTCTGCATGATACTCAAATCTTCATGAGAGTAAGATGGTAGAACACTCGATACTGGATTGTTCTTGGTCAACAAGTCGTTAAGTACTGGCGTCTTCTGGGCATTTACCTCGACATCTGCTCTCATCACTAAGCAAGAGACAATCTCTTGAAGTCCAGTCTTCAGTTCTTCAGTTGAAACATTCCCTGGGCATCTACTTAATGCATCTGCGCATTGATTGGTTCTTCCTGGCTTGTACTTCACCTCAATATCATACATTGCCAGCTGAGCAACCCATCTCAGTTCAGTTGCATTTAACTTTGCCGTCTTCAGATGGGCAAGTGGATTGTGATCAGTCCAGACCACAGTGTGTGAGCCTTGGATGTAGGGGCCAAATTTGTCTGCAACCGCCCACTTGAGTGCAAGCAATTCTAACTTGAAACTTGACAAATCAGGGTACCGCTTTTCTGATCCTCTAAGTCCCCTGCTTGCGTAGGAAACTGGATGTACTTTCCCTTCATGCTCTTGTAGAAGGCAGGCTCCAAGGCCTTTAGTACTTGCGTCAACTTCAATGATGAAATTCTTGTCGAATCTAGGGTGAGCTAGGACTGGCGCAGTCGTTAGAACTCTCTTCAGATCTTGGAAGGCCATTTCCTCCTCACTCTCCCACTGAAACATAGGTTGTTTCTTCTTCTGTTTCTGACTTGTACCTGTGAGCGCATGTAAGGGAGCTGCTATTTTTGAGAAGTTTGAGATGAAGCGCCTATAGTAGGATGCCAATCCTAAGAATGATCTCAGCTCCTTTGCATTCTTGGGAACGGGCCAAGTCACTACTCTCTCTACTTTGTCTTGGTCTACAGCTATGCCCTCCTCAGATACAATGTGGCCCAAGTATCGAACTTCTCTCTCGAAAAGGTCACATTTCTTTCCTTTGACTTTGAGTCCGTGCTCATGCAACCTTGAAAGGACTGTGTCAAGACGACGCAGATGCTCTTCAAACGTCTCCGAGAAGATTAAGATATCATCCAAGTACAGGATTATCTGCGACAAATTCAAGTCACCCAATATGCACTCCATTACCCGTTGAAACGTAGATGGGCTATTTGTAAGACCTTGAGGCATCCTCATAAACTCATATAGGCCCCACGGTACTCGAAAGGCAGTCTTATCGATTGAGTCTTCGTCCATCACAACTTGAAAGTAGCCATGGGCTAAATCCAAAGCTGAGAAATACTTCGATCCAGACAATGCCTCTAAAGTCTCTTCAATTCTTGGTAGATGGAACGAATCCTTCACTGTACGGTCATTTAGCTTGCGGTAGTCTATACATAGTCTCAAACTGCCATCCTTCTTTCTAACCAATACAATGGGGCTAGCAAAGCTACTCTTTGAAGGACGTATAATGTTCTGGTCTAACATCTCTTTCAGCATCTCTTTCACTTCTTTTACTTGCAAAGGGTGAATTCTCCTGTACGGCAGCCTAATATCTGGGCCTTCAGTCAAATGGATCTCATGCGGGATGAGGTTACACTCTCACACATCATATGTTCCTTTAGAGAACACATTCTTGTGCTTATGCAGCAAACTAGCTGCAGCTGCCTCTTCTACCAAATCTAGACCCTTTATCTCTACGCCTGGTGGTAAGGTGTCATCTATAACATAATAAATCCGAACAGACCCGATGTGAACATCAGTTTCACTTGCTTGCTCTTGATTACTGGTATCTTTCTTCAACCGATCATACATTGGCTTGTATTCTGCTATGTGTTGCAATATGTTAGAGCCAAGAAGGATGGGGTACCTCATATGTTCCAGAGTAGACGCTCGATCTGACACTGCCAGAAAATTACCCATCAATTCTTCTCCTTTCACCTTGATTGGTAACTCAACGTAACCTACAATAGGCAACTCTACGCCTCCAACACCAATCACATGTAGGAAGATTCCTTCACTCTTCTGAAGCTCTCCAACATGACACTTGAGCTTGTTCTCGTACAAGGACACTGGTATGATGGATGCTTCTGCTCCTGTATCCACTAGACAGCCAATCTCTACTCCTCCAATAAGGATGTTACAGCATGGACTTTTTGCAACAAATCTCTCTACTAGTTTAGTCGTCTCCTTCAACTCTGCTGATCCCACAGTCCCCAAGTTTGCAGCTGGTGCAGAACGAGATGTAGGAGATGTAGTATGAGTACTAGTTTCAGACGTAGGATGACTATGAGTACTAGTTTCAGACGTAGGATCACTACTAGCTTCCCTCTTCGCTGGACACACTCTGCCCATATGACCTGTCTGATAACAGTTGAAGCAGACCACCTCCTCTGTACAGTCTTTCTTTGTGTGCCCTTCTTTAAGACAGTTGTAACACTTGGGTTTCTTCTTTTTGAACTTCTGTGAAGTATGAGTATACTCAGCAAGAGCCTGGACACTCTTGGCAATTTGAGCCACTTCCCTTCTGAGGTCTGCCAATTCATCTTTGACATCTGACTGTTCTCTTTCCTTCTCTTGCTTGGGAAAATTGGAACACATGTCCGCACGTTCTGCGTATACTTCATGGACTCGTGGTGAACTTCTGGGTTCTTGACCAGCGAAAAATTCGAGTACTTCAGACCTCATGTCAAGAAAACTCTGACTCTTAGTAGACAGTTCAATTCGTCTCAACTCCCGTTGTACCCACTTTTCTTTTGCCCCATAAACAAAACGTTCCTTCAGTGAGCTGTTCTTTAGCCTTTTCAAAGCATCCTTATCTTCTGAACTAGGAGCAGCTTTCTCCATGCGATCGTATAACCGCATCAAGGCCCGGCTATAGTCGGCCAAACTCTCTCCTTCTTGCTGTCGTCTGTTGTAAAAGGATTGACTTAGAGAAGGTACTGACTCTGACGCTGCAAACAGAGACTGTAAAACTCTGATGACTTGATCACTATCCTTTCGCACATCCTCATCTCGGCATAAGACCTCCTCCTTGGCAACTCCTGCCAAATGATCGACGAGCGCCTGTGCTTTCGCCTCTCCTGACAGCTGATAATGGGTAGTGTAACTGTGAAAATCTTCAAGCCACTCTTCTAAAGATAAGTCTCCGGCGACTTTGGGTGGACCCTTAAACTTGCTTAACTTCACTGGTGGAGGAGCACGTTGAACACTCAAGCCCTGCAATGCCTGGGTAAGGGCTGACATCATTTCCTCTACAGACTGTGACATCGTTACAAGGGCTATATTGTCTCTACAAAGGGGAAAGAAGGTCAGTACATGTACAAAGTGGTGCAAATCAATATACAGCAATTAAAATCAAATTAGCTCTTAGTTAAGATCAACTAAACCACCTTAAACTTATATCAAAAGTCCATGTGTTGACCATTCACTCTCCAAAGTGAAACGTTGATCCCATCTTGGATGTATAGAACCTCATCGCTGACCTCTGGACGGTAGACCTCAACGCTGACCTCTGGGTTGGTCGCTGACCTCTGGACGGTAGACCTCGAGCGCCGACTTTGGGGTTGGTCTGTCATGATCTGATGATCTGATGATCCGGCTATCCCATCCTCGTCGCCATTTTGTCGTGGGGTGGGTCGGATCAGATCAGCCTTCTCCAGAATTGCTTCGATTGCAGTTCCGACTTGCACCAGAACCGGAACATGCAATAAACCTAAACCTAAAATGCCTTGCAAGCAGTGCAACCACGGAACCACCCTAAGAAAATATCACTCCGCTACTGAGTTGTAAAACTGTAAAACAGCCAATATTTCTAAAGAAATACATACTCTTGTTTCAGTCGATGAGAAGATAACAAAATCCTCCAAATTCATCAATTACATAATTATGATAAGAAATAATAACCATAGAATTATATTATCATAGCGTACAGACATCGATCATCCCAACTCTATCAAAGTGATTTGGTCAATCAAAAGAATTCCAACCACCTGTACGCAAATAATATGCAAATTGAGTCGTTCTTCTCAAGTAAGCTAATCAAAATTCCATTTCCTGACATAAACAAGAAAACACAGTTTGTAGAACATTTTTTCCAGTTGAGATGTTGAAAAAAAATAAGATCATTATCAAAGAAGTTTTGAAAAATTCATGATTACTAATAATTCAGTTTCCAAAAATGTCTGCTTTTTACGTTTAAACAGCATAAATGATTTTTCTTGTATGCATGTAAGTCTATGGGAAATGCTTAGAACAAGCAGAATAAGGCGGAAATCAGCCTCTTAAAGTAGAAACATCTGGGTGCTAGAATAACTAGAAATCACTGTTGCCATGCAACAGAATGTAACATCCTATAAACGAGAAGGGTTATTTCATGAAATAGTACTCCTCACTGCCCCCTCCCCCTTGAGATGGGGTAAAAAGCCCTAACCAAGCCTACATAGCACACACAAGCATACCTGCCAACATTTGAACTTTGGAAATAGGACAAAATTGGCCAGGGTTCTGGGGGGGGGGGGGGGCGTCTAGGCCTTTCAGCTTCAAGGGGGCAGAACCCCTCCGCCCCTTTGAAGCTGAAAGGAAAATAGCATTCTGGAGGGCCATTAGGCCAAGTAAACATAATAGTATTACTTTCTCGTCCCAACCTTTTGAAAAAAAGGAGGAGGGCAGTTTTTTTTCCCCCAAGACGACAGATATTTCATAGTGTCTTTTCAGTAAGACTTCCATATGTGCACCGCCATGTGTTATTATGCCTTACGGGTAGTCTAATTTCCAGCCATTTTAATTTTACTGCGAAAATATGCGCGAAGGGACGAGAAACTAATAATTTGTTTTACTTGGCCTTAGAGGCTTAAAATGACCTGAATCTGAGTCTAGCCTCTACTAGGCCTAATTAACTGTATGATGGGGGGGGGGGGGGGGGGGGGGGGGGACCTAAAGCTACGCACTTTGTTTTGTATGTGTAGCGCGTATTCTCCCATAGACAACGCGTATTAAAAGTGGTGCGTAGCTTTACTTTAGTTTAGGACCACCTGCCATACCATCAGTGCTACAATTTTTTACAAATTTTCCTGGGAAACTTTGACTTACTTGATGCCCAGGACCAGGTCCGTCTAAAATTAAAAAAAATAGTAAAAACTCTAACCAACGCTAAGCCTAAGCCAAATTTGGTCCCTACAGCTAAACAGTATGCTAATTCAATTGCCTTTGCGTGCAGTCTCACACTCACATGACACTCATCACATTCACAGGCTCCGCAGGCTTACCGCTCAACTTCAAAGTTCAAGCCTCAGCCGACGGTGATAAATTTCCAGGACTTACCCTAAAAGTTTCTAACAGTGTCTCCAATCCCCATTCTCTTAGTTTCTCCTTAACTTCGTCATCCATGATCTGAAGGAGGAAAGCAAGAGATGATGTTTGCAGGGGATGTTCGATCGATGAACAGGCTCAGTACACATAGTCTCTACTAGGCCTAATTAACTGTATGATGGGGGGGGGGGGGGGGGGGGACCTAAAGCTACGCACTTTGTTTTGTATGTGTAGCGCGTATTCTCCCATAGACAACGCGTATTAAAAGTGGTGCGTAGCTTTACTTTAGTTTAGGACCACCTGCCATACCATCAGTGCTACAATTTTTTACAAATTTTCCTGGGAAACTTTGACTTACTTGATGCCCAGGACCAGGTCCGTCTAAAATAAAAAAAAATAGTAAAAACTCTAACCAACGCTAAGCCTAAGCCAAATTTGGTCCCTACAGCTAAACAGTATGCTAATTCAATTGCCTTTGCGTGCAGTCTCACACTCACATGACACTCATCACATTCACAGGCTCCGCAGGCTTACCGCTCAACTTCAAAGTTCAAGCCTCAGCCGACGGTGATAAATTTCCAGGACTTACCCCTAAAAGTTTCTAACAGTGTCTCCAATCCCCATTCTCTTAGTTCTCCTTAACTTCGTCATCCATGATCTGAAGGAGGAAAGCAAGAGATGATGTTTGCAGGGGATGTTCGATCGATGAACAGGCTCAGTACACATAGTACATAACCACTATATGCGCGCGATGCATGCATGCACGACGTATTATACCGTACCGGCGCTGCATGCTGGCATGCTGTATATATGGCATGCATGCGTTATGAGTGTGAAATTGCACACGGTACGCGGTGCATGCAAGCAAAAACTAAAGCGCGCAATTTAAGCAACGCTCATTGGACAAAACCTCGTGTTTACCAGACTAGTGTGTAAAACAAAAGTCATGTTCGGCTTTTGCAAGCGAGATCACCACATTCTTGGTAATCTGACCAAATATTACACGGAAATAAAATTACACAGAAAATTTTTACCAGAGTTTTTTCAGTGGTTATTACCGAACAAAAGATGAATAAGTAGCCCCTCGAAATCATAGGTGTCAAATTGTAAAAATTTTTTTTCGGAATTTAGAAACTTTAGTCATTATAATATGATCTGTATGGACTTTAAAAATTTCACAATGTTCTTCCGGCGGGAGTGAAAGCCCTTTATATGCTTTTGCCCCCTCCCCCCCCCCCCGAGATCGAGCGTCAGATACGCCATTTGTCACCATTATTGTAGCAATATGCAGCTCACATGATTTAAAATTTGCCCCCCCCCCCTAAGAAATCCTGGATCCGCGCCTGTCTGAGCTATATATGATTGTAAATTATTTGCCACAGTCGTTTCATTGTTTAGAAAAACAAGATATAGGCTACGTTTTTGTTTTTGTTTTTTATATATTTGATTTTGCAACTATTATTTGATATAATTATCATAAGCATGTATATCATAAACGTTCATTTTCGTTTAATATAGATTTGATGTAACTGTTTGTTTATGAAACAGTTAAAGGAGCCATGTAACTGCAGCATTTATCTGCAGATTATAGTATAAACGTCATAATAAGTTTTTTATATGTGTGCGCGAACTGTTGTAACCATAGGTTGTAACCAACGAACGTAGAGGGCGTCAACACTTTGCAGTATTGCTTTGAGGAAGGTTCACTTCTTACGCGCATGCAGTTGAAGTGCGCGCACATTTTGGTAGGCATGCCAACAAAACCATAAATCGAAGAAATACAATGACGAATTGATAGCGACATGAAGACAAAAGGAGATATATGAATAGATGCAGATTTCAAAAAAAAATATCTAATGCAAGAATACATTATTTGAAACATTATTCTATTCATGATACCGTGTAAATTTAATTTCTATAATCTATAATCTTCTGTAAATTGTCATCTTTGTGATCAGTGATTGTACCAGTGTGCTAAATTCATGACGTTTTCGGCAAGCTGATTTTGTGACCACTCGCAATGCATTTCGGGATAGGGGTAACCTCTCTCCCGCTGCGGGCGTACTGCTGAAATTAAATAAAATCTATTCGCTGATCCATCAAAATGCGGTATCAATGAATACGTCGTCTGCTGAGCTTGGTTAACGGTATACAGTCTAGCTAGCGTCAGCGTAGGCGGCTGGGCAAGGCGAGGGAAAGGTACCGAGCGTCATACCATCTCGCTGCACTGGGACGTGCCGAGGACGTAGCTGTTCTGTCAGGGTATGAATATTTCATAATTTATGATAACGGCTAAACACATCCATAAATAAAACAGCAACAACAACGTTAAAGGCAAAACCAGTGATTATTGCTGCAGGGAATTTAATTGGAAATTGGAAATTCGACATGAATTCAATTCATATTATCTTTTAAATAATTATATTCACTAATTTTTGGTTATTCATGAATTTATTTTTTGTATTATTTTTTATTCATTTATTCAAATATTTAGTTGTTTACTTTTTTTAAATTTTTCATTTTTAATTAATTAATAATCAATTTATCAATATTAGGTGTGTATTTATAATGTATGTATTCATTTATTGACCGATTCATTGCTATTATTTTTAGAGGAGGGGTTAAGCTAAATTTAATTTCACATCGCCACCACTAATTCAGACCTCACCCAGGGGCGGATCCAGGATTGAGTATAAGAGGGGGCACACAAATGAAGGTTTTTCAAGGTAGACCCGTATTTTTTTGGTTCTCGCCAGCTTCTCGAAAATTTGCTCAGTGGGGGGGGGGGGGGATATGGGGGTCCAGTTTCCCTCCATAATTCCCTGACAAGCAAAAAAAGAAAAAGAAAAGAAAAAAGGTCTTCATTCTAAAAGGGGGCACAAAATGCATACTTTTCTTCCAAAAAGGGGGGGGGGGGGCAGGGGCCGGAAGTGCCCCCCTGGATCCGCCAATGCCTCACCCAGTGTCATTTTAACCCATGTGTACATAGTGAATTAAACGACAAAGTTTAAATTAAAGAACAAAGTTTCATTTCAACAGTAGTCTCATATTTATTCCATTGTATTAATACATCTTTTCCGGCAGCTCTTCTTATTACGGTCTTCATTTTCATATTTTTATTTCGTTTATTGCATTGTAACCCTTCAAGGGTTTTGGGTATGCACGATATATGAAGTGTTTTATTATGCAGTATTGTCATAATCATCGTTTTTTTTATGTTATTATTAATATTATCATCACCGTCGTCATTATTATTATTATCATTATTATTAATATCATTATTATTAAATTCTACACAAATTAAATCTTGTCGACAGTGGACTTTAGATTTTTTCGGCGGAAAACAGTTTCACGTCTGATCCAGGACGCTTCTTCAGCTCGTCTGAGTTGGTTCTCCGCCTAGTAAATCGTAAGTCCAGTCCACAATACATGTATTTAATCATAGTATTTGAATATTTCTTAGATGATTCAAAACTCAGTTCATTATTATTATTATTATTATTATTATTATTATTATTATGTATTATCGGCTAAGTCAATAGCATATTAAATTATTTATTCAAGGCATTATGGTGGACCCTTTTTATCTTCTCAATTTTGTCAAGTCTAATGAAAGAAATTTGTCACATTTTTGCAAAGACAATCCTAATGATTCCCGGGTAATTTTAATTGGCCTGAACTGATTTAATATACTTCACCTTTATTCTTCACTTTCTCTCCCTCACTCTCACCCCTTCTCTCTTTCCTTTTCACCATATCTTCTCAGTTTCGCCTTTTCTCATCTTTTTTGTCTTTCCCTCTCTCTCTCTCATACATACACCTTGATCACACGTCTGGTTCATTTCACCCTCCCCTGTATGGTTCATTTCATTGATATAATGTGAAAGGACCTTTTCATGTTCACAGAATAATTTTCAATTACATGTATATCTTTCTCACAATAGATTTAAGGTACAATAGTTTACAAACGTCGATTCAGAAATAAGTTTATATTTTCTCACTTTTTAATGAATATTTTCTTGCATGCAGAAATGAGGACAGGTTTTAGAGAAGTTTTAGACATTGTCTTACTTCTTAAAATATACGTTTACTTCTTCTCCTTTAAAATAATCCAACATAATTTATATAATTCATCTGCAGTCATACACTTTTTTCATTACTACAATACAATAGAGTTCCATCACAGCCCACTTGTCAAGGTCAAATAATATTCTCTTTTTCAGAGTAGTACAATTATGTACATGCAGTAAAAAAAATCTAATCAAATGAATCATACGTTATTAATTCCAAGAAGTAAATTATTTGAATTACAATTTAAAGATTATTTACACCTACACCCACAAAAGAAGAAATGATTAAAGAAATAAACGACCATCTAATTTCTGTTCAACACACACAATAACAACAATTTTACTCCTAAAAACAAAAAATAATTTTGACAGTTGTAAGAACTCTTTAAATGATCATCTCCTTTTAGGTTGGTACATGTATATTGCATGTTACTATTATTATAAATCTAACTATAACAAAGGGGGCAGAAGAGAAACACACACAGAGATCTAATTAGATAGTTTCAAGTCAAACGAAGTGTTGAATAGTATGGATTTTCTCAGTAGATCATCAATAATAGAATAATAATTTACTTAGCACAAATTCATAAAATCAGATAATAAGATTATTAGTAGTTTGTTATACACTGCGAGCAGATTTAATAAAGGAGTGGCCCTGGCAGTGCTTATCTTAATATCATTTAGGGGCCCTGTAATCTCACTAGGCCACATAGAAGAGGAAGACCTCCTTACTATAACGAGCTACTATAAAAAATGGCTGCATGTGAC